>PVJL010000574.1:0-50000 GCA_004026885.1 Lyroderma lyra
GTTCACCACCTAATGTGACTTCTCTTTCCATCACCTTATATTTAGCTTCCCCCCCTCCTCTCCCACCCCCTCCCCTTTCTCCCCTCCCTAACCCACTCGTCCCCAAATAAACATTAAACTATTGATTGTGTCCATGGGTTGTTTGTTTGTTCATTTCTTTTTTTCTTTGCTTTCAGTTTTATATTCCGCATATGAGTGAAGTCATACGGTTCTTTGTTTTTTCTGTCTGGCTTATTTCACTAATTTCTTGACACCAGCGGAGGCTGCAATTTGGTACTACTCTTTCCAGCCACATGGCGTTGGACAAGACATTTGAATATTCTGAGTCTCAGCCTTCTCATCACAACGTGGAGAGAATAACACATGTTTTGTGGTCTTGTTTCTCTGTTTGTGTGTTCTTGGTGAGAACTAAATAAGATAGTCTACAGAACTCCGGACATGAATTAAATATTCAGTAAATGATAGCTGCTATTACTAACTCGGCTTCCTAACAATTGAAAGCAATTCCATGAAAAGTAAAAATGTTTGAATAGAATAGCAGGCAAAGGCCTAGAGTCGTATGAAAGGGGTTAGGGCGGAAGAGAGAGAGACAGAGAGGGGAGAGAGAGACAGAGAGAGACAGACAGAGAGACAGAGAGAGAACTATTCAAATCTGAGGAAGGACGGACTTTACTCTCTAAATTGGTTTGCAAAACTCTCAAGAAGCTGACACTTGGATGGCCAAGCTCAGGATCCATGATGCCCCCTGGTGGCCTTGGGGGCCCTCTAGACCTCCAGACTTGGAGGTGCCTGAGGACCACAGCTCTCTTACTGCACGGGTGGGTCTCCAGAGCTACTCAGAGGAAGGGACTGAAGGAGAAGCTGCTTCTCAGCACGCAGCCGCCCCGGCGCTCTGTTTCTATTCAACACCAACTTTATTAAGCTATCAGAGCCAGAGCAGGTAGGTGGCTGCAGGGGAAACGGTGAGTGGGCAAAAGGGTGGGGGGAGGCACGCACTTAATAAAAGATATTTCTTTTCCTTTCTTTAATCTAAGTCTGGCAGGAACACCATTAAAAGGTGATTGAGAGTTGGTGATTTTTTTTTTTAAAGAAAAAGCACTTTCTCCTTCTAAAGAGAAAGACGCCCATTTCCCCCAATTCACTCTGTGCACAGAATGTTTTCCTCTAGGTATTCATCCAATTAACTGGTCAGACAGCTGGAATCTGATACAGGGAATAAACAATTCTTCAAAGAGAAGCCACTCAGTGCTTTTCTTTGAGGAACTCTCCCCCACCGCAAAGCAACCCCCCGACCCCACCTGGCTCTCTCTTTCCTTTTCCCTCCTTGTTCTTATAATCCCAGGTCTGGCCTGTATGTCACAGCTTCAGAACTGAGAACTGTCATCTGCGGTCTGCCACTCTCCCCACCCTGCCAGGAATGACACTTTAGTTCTGTGTTAATTGCCCTACTGCAGCTCGGCTATCAGCCAGGGCCTGTCTCAGATTTACTGATTGCAGACGTGAGTGGATTGAGTGAGCAAGCGTGCAGGGGTCGGGGCTCAGAGGGACCAAGTTCAAGGGCACCAAGTGGTACAGACGCATAAACAAGGGAATGGTATGTAAGCAATAAAGACATAAAGGTTAGGACCAGGGCTAGCAGTACAATAAACAGCTGTGATAACCCAGTTTGTTTATAGATAAAGAATTTACAGTAAAATCCTCAACTTGCAGCCTGCGTTGGTTAACACTTTAAGAGACGTAGAATTTCTTTACATCTTAGCTTGCTCCATCTCTGTGCAAACATCTGTGGCCATCTCAGGAATTTTTCCCCCCTTTTCTTTCCAATATTAGAAGTGAACAGTCATCACAACAGCTAGAAATAGAAGCCCGATCCCAAATCTCAGTGTTTGGTAGCAGCAGCTACGAATTCCAAAAGGCAGCTACTTCTAGCCGTTACTACTCTGGCCTCCCATTAAAAATCTCAATTTTTCAAGCTGCAAAATGTTCTTTTGTACTCTATTTTTCCTAATTTTATTTTAATATACATAAGTAGAGTAAGTAAAATGTCATTAGAATGCCCATAAATTGAGCTCTATGTGTGTTGTGCTAACTTTCTTCTTAAAAATAGATTTCAGACTATAACCAAGCATTTGGTGAAATCACCACAGTGCTTCTGAAGTGTCCTAGGAGGCCCCCCATCAGAAGTACAATATATTGTACTGTAACTATTGATCCAAATGGCTACATTTCTAAAGGAGAAAATGATTGTGTAGTGAGAGCAGTGCAGAGGTGCAGTAAAATGCCCTCCAGTATATAAAGACATAAAGATTAAAGTCACCCTGTAGATTCCCTTTAACTCCTCCAAATCCACTGTGTAATGTGTTCTTTTAGGATAAATCAGAAGCGCGGTACAAATTAACACGACAGTGATGGCGTTCATAAATAAAACTGCTTCACAGGATTGTCCAGACCAGACCAAGCTCATCTTGCTTTACATACACAGAAAGACTGTTCATTTAAACCCCAGATGTCAAAAAAAAGGAACATCTGAATATCTTGAAGGCAAAACAACACCCCCCAAATTTGTCAGACAGCACACATATTCTGGATAAGGAACTGAGATGTCAGTACCCAGGATGCCTTACAGTGTTAATATCAACAGTTTTTGGGGCTATGGTTAGTCTTCAATTTCTGTAAAGTTCGAATGTGTTCTAAAGGACAGGTGGAATCTGATGAATGAGATTTTAAATGGAGCTCTGCTGAAGGGCGCTTCTCGTTTAACTATTTCTTGTCTCTGCCTCATGCTAAAATTTGTTGCCACTTAAGGAGTTTTTAAAGAAACCACATTTACATAATACCGCATAGAGTTTGGTTTATCAGGGCTACAACCAAATTAGTGTTTAAGTGACTTTGTGATAGGAAAGGGCTTTTGGGCTTTGATTTGGTTTCAGGCTAGAAAGAACACAAAGCAAGTCGAAGTTTTAAAATAGTCTCAGAACACGGATGACTGAGCCATGATTTGCACTAAACATACTTAAGTTTTTCGGTGGAATTATTTATTATCACTTTTATTACTCAATAAGCTTGTTTTCACCCACATTCCCTTGGGTGCTTAAATGCCAGTTTGTGTCCAAAGGTATCTATCCCTACATTGGTTACTCATTCAAACATTTGACTGAAGAATTTTAATGACTCCACAGTGCCACCGGCGGTACCCATCTTGGCCTTAAAAGTAGCGAGCAGACTTACCATTTATATTTCAGAAGGGGCAGGCCCTTGCGGAGGTCTGTGATCTGCAGAGGAAAACGTTCCACCAAGCTGGAAGTGCACTCGTGTTCTCACCCCCTCCTCATTTACCTCGGAGCTGATGCCCAGGGTGCCCAGGGTGACGTGGGCTGGGAGGAGATGCCTGGCAGGACTCGCCTCACTCCGCAGCTCTACGGCTGCAGGAAGCTCTGCTGGAGGGAACGTCTCAGGCCACAGCGGGCCCTGAGATGCCTTTGGCACTTAGAAGTGAAGAATTCTGGGAGGAGGAGAAGAGAGAGAGATGCGAGCTAGAGCCAAGAAGGGAGGGAAGAAGAGAGGGAAGAAAAGCGAGAAAGAAGGAAGGCCGTAGGAGGGTAGCATTTCTTTTCTTCTCCCTCAAGGTATTTGTACAAGAACAAATACCATCCTGCTTTGAAATGGAGCGCACCACCTTATTACAGGATTCCTTAGAAATTCACTGGGTTCTCTCATCAACACCAACAATTAAAGACATGCCTACAATCATCTATTTGAGTTTGGGATGAACCCTTCTCTGAAAGGCTCTTTGAGGCACCAAGGAATTTGTATTTAGAAGCACACTGGTATGCCTCCTTCCTTCTTTTCCTGCAAAAATCGGTCATATGTGAAGGCTTGGGACCTGAGATGTAATCAGATAGCTGAGAACTGTACAGCTGAGGGCTGGTAATAATGGTTCTCTGACCCAGTGAGTCGTGTATCACTACAGAAGTTTGTATTCTATTAAGAGTTAATAAATGATGAAAATCTGGACTAATCCCCCGCCAGGGTTCATTTTCAATACAGGTTGCTGCTATTTTTCCAATGCCTTTTGCTCTGCCCTTCTTGCTACATATGGAAAACCTATATCAAGAGGTTGTCATGGCAATGAAAAGATTTGCATGTGTCTTATCTATCTATTTAAATACCTTCTTATGGTTTATAACTACTATAATACATCCCTCCAGCTCTGCTCATCACTAATTTAGAGCTAGCCTGGTGTGTCTGAGGTCATTGATATCATCTGAAGCATGCTGTTGAGACAACTCTGAAGCCACTGACCATGGGGGCAATTGCTTTATGCAGATAAAAAGGTATAGTAGCGGTACGTGCCACGGCCAGCCTTAAAATCTGAACGACTAGCCATGATCGTGTCCCCTCGGAGGGCGTTTGTTTCAGGACACGCACAACACAAAAGAACTTTAGTTTCTGTCTCATGTTCACTCCGTTCTTCATTGTCTCCTTCCTTGCCAAACCCTATTCATTTCAGGAGTTGAAAAATTACTTCAAGGTTTTCATTATAAGTTCACTTGATACAACATTTTGTAGATAGCTGGTCTCAAAGTAAAAATTTCAAGTACAGCAAGATTCTGATTTACTTGTCCAGGATTCTCAAGGTTCTCTTCCTTAGTCTTCCCACATCGTTAAGTCCCATTTCTTCTTCGTTAGCACAATTTCTTGTCATTTGGCAAACTAAGTAAATAAAATCTTTATTATAAAAAGCATACCTCACATTTGTAGCAAAATACAATAAAATAATTGTCTGGATGGACAATAAATAAACAAAAAGGAGACAGTACCTCTGCACCACCCTATGAAAAGCATGGTACACTGGAAGTGAGACCAACATAATCACATTTGATCTTGTCACTTCAAGGATGTGGCTTTTAGACCTTTTGATAGAGTTCACTTTTAAAGGTTCCCTAAAAATGCTCAGCAACATTCTTCTAGTAAATTGAGGTTCAGAGTTTGCAGAGATTTATATATATATAAACTTATCAAGAAAATCCAGTAGTTTGGCAATGCAATGATTTTCTATTGACTTTTGAATTCTGTGCCACACTCACAAGCAAAGAATTCTTAAAGATAATTTATATCATTATTTATAGGCTTAGGTAATGCTAACCTGCTCTTGGAATAGCACATTAAGGACCACTTTACTCTTACAATAAAGTGAGACTGTGTTTACATATTGGACTACAATCACTACTTGACTAATCTGTAAAGGGTAGAGTTTTCTATTGCATTTCAATGGCTCATCTACTTCAAACTGTTGTGAACTTTCTAAAGATGTGTTTTCATTTATAATAGCAGATCTTACCGTGTGGTAATCTGGAATTGAAGTTTTAGTGACAGATTCATTCAAATAGCACTTTGCATGAGGCATTACTGCAAACATTAATTTTTTATAAAAAAATATAAAAGTGACAAAACCATCCAAAGATAATTTCTGCAATTTAGTAAACTAAGGATTTCAAGTCAGGCATCAGTTTCTGGGTGTTTTTCATAATGGATTTCACAGCAGATGACCTGACAGGCAATCTCATGATCATGCTTTGTGGCATATACACAAACTGCCATCAGAAGCACTAGAAGCTGCCCTCGTTTTAACGTAACTTGTCTGCAAGTTAAGCACCACCAATGTCCAGAGGTCCAGACGGACTCCTTCACCTCCAGTCTGGGAAACGTTCCTGCTCCTGAGCCATTCATTCCTGACAACGAACAGAGCAGGGCCATGGAGCTTGTTTTCAAAGGCCAACAGGAACAACAATGAATAGAGCATATCTGGTGTGACAATGGCTGGCAAGGACTGTGAGTCAACTTGCAAAACCTGTGCCCAACAGAATAGAAAGAGAGAAGAAAGAGGAAGAAGAAAGGGAGGAAGGAGAAGAAAGCCATGGCCAATGGAGTGACCTCTACCTTTTCCTTACTCTTCAACCCCCTTTTTATTTACTTTGCCTTCTCTCCTCCAACTTTAACGCCTCCTATGTCCATCCTAAGCCATCACAAGTACATTATGTCATATACAAGTCCATGATATAGACACCGCCCTGCTCCAATTGTTAGTTTGTTAAAGAAACATTAATTTCTGTAGAAGTCTCTAAGTATGGCCATTAGCATATGCTATCATAGCAATAAATTTGGATATCCAGTTCCAAAGCCAAATTGGAATTTGAAACAAACCATTTTTTTTTAGTTTATGGTCCCTTCCACTTTATTTAGCATACATCCCAGTGCATTACATTCTAGTGGTTTTATTCCTATAACTCACATTACTCAGTAGCATCTGGCACCTAGTAAAGGCTAGACACTGTCATTTTTTTTCTACACTAGAACTGTTTATATTTGAATTAATGATTCCATTTCTGTGTCTTGGGTAGACACAGACCATTTCTGCCCATACAAAATGAAACAGAAAATTGATTATGCTGAAAAATATACTTTCATCTAAAAGTATATGGTAGTATATGGTATTGGTGATTTTTTTCCCCAAAGCATCCACTTTATTGTAAAATCTTTAGCCAGTGGGTAATAATTTTCATCAAATACAACCAGCCAATATGCTGTTCATCAGCTTCACAAGAATGGCCTGAAATGTCAGGAAAAAATGTTCTTCTGAAGGACATTTCAGACTAACATTTTTATCAAATAAAAATGTAACTTTTTATCAAATAAAAATTGCCTCTTTGCAGCTGTCAAGTCACTTATACTCTGTTGACCTCAGTTCTATATATGGAAGTATTTTGAAAATGGCAAAGTACCATATTAAATGCATGGTAATATTATCAGACCAGTTAATCACCATCACCACCCTCTTGCACCCACTTAGGTATAAGGTTGACATTGACATGGCTGCAAAATACAAATGAACAAAGAAGAAAAATATGGTTGACTTTATTTAGTCAAAACATTTAAGTGAGATGAGATTGCCATTAACAGTAATAATCTGAGAAATACAAAACTCCATATGTCAATATCCCAGTGCAAATACTAAGTAAGAATAAAAAACATCAAGGTAAAAACCAGAGTAAATTACTACTTTTATTTTTTAAGACATGATTGAGAATTGAAGGAGGGAACCATGAACTCAACTTTACTTTTCGTAAAATTTTTAGGAAATAGTAATGCAGCTTACTTTGGTTTCCATTGTAAGTCTCCTTCTGAAAACAAACCAGACCCCTGACGGTATATTTCACTGAATCACACTGTACTTGGAAGTTTGAGTCATTGGGATTCTCTCCTATTGGAATTAGGCTCCAAAACAAAAATTTGCTTTACGACTGTCTACTTATCCTACGGATAAACATTTTTCTGATAATTGTTCTCAAAGTACTGTTGTTTGGCTTTGCATTAAGCCATTTCCAAAGACCTCTGAGAAAGGAATAGGAAAGAAGTGAAAATGTTGACAATCCATTAGAATCTTTGTCTATGTACATGTGTTTTTAAATTTAACCAGCAGGGGGGTTCCCTGGTGGTGTAGTGGCTTCAGTGCTCCCACCGCTGCGGCCTGGGCTTGATCTCCGCTCAGGGAACCAACCAAAAAAATAAATAAATGAATTTAACCAGCAAAATTTTGTTTGAAACAAAATCATTAAAAACTGTTTACTACCACAAAAAGTGTTTTGGAGAATGTATACAATTTGCTAGATATATTAAGGAGGACTTGAACTGTATTCTAATCCCATTAATAGGATATCTCAGACAAAAATATTACATTAAATTAAACTGCCTGAAGACTAATTTGGTACTTCATAAATCGTCGGAGAAGGAATTGAGATCCTTAGCATCCTATGAATCCTAGTTTCAATGGAAAGGTCAATGTCTATAGGCATCATTATTTTACTATCCAGTAATTTATAACTTTATTCAAAGTATGCTAAACTGTAGATAGGCAAAGTCATAACATTGGACAGTGTCCAGTATTGCTGGGGGTATAAAACAAAACAAAACAAACTAATCCACTGAAAGGAGACCAAATGGACTCCACGTATTTGGAGAAGTTTGGCATTGCCTGGTAAAGTTTAACATGTGTGCTCTCCTTCAATCTTTCAATTCCACTCTTAAATCAAGAAACTTTTGGGTACCAAAAGATGTGTCAGAATGTTTATAGCAGCATTGTTCATAATAGTAAAAAATACTAGAAAAAATAAATATATATGGACCATAAAGTAAATAAATTTATTGTTGGATATTTATATAATAAAATACCAAATAAAAGTGAAAATGAGTGAAATACAGCCACAAGCATAAGCATGTATGAATCTTTAAAAGATTCAATATGTATGATGAAACATACATCAATAGATGAAACAAGTCACGAAAGAATACACACCATAGGATTCCATATGTATAAAGTTCAAAAGTAAACACGGTATTATTTAAGGCTATAAAAAAATGTGGCAAAGCTATAAAGAAAAGCAAGAAAATATTTACACAAAATTTAAGTAGCAGTTACTTCTTGGTGTGGAAGGGAGTATTGGTAAAAGGTGATTGATAAGAACAAAGTAGATGAAGATCTCTAAGAGATCAAAATTTATATTTTGAAGCCCTAACCTCAGAATGGACAGTATTTGGAGACAAGAACTTTAAAGAGGTGACTAAGTTCAAATGAGGTCATTAAAGTGGGCTCTAATCCAATCTGACTGGTGCCCTTATGAGAAAAGGAAATTTAAACACATACGAGATTAGGCAATTAATTTCGCAAACTCGTCCTAGGAAACGTGCTACATATCTCACTGCTGAATATCATTACAGTCACCTTCAAAGTACTGTGCACCAATGCCAGTGCCTAGTCCACTCTACAAAGCAATTTTGGAATGCTTTTTCTGAAATAGCCATCAGAACTGTCCTTGTACCCCCGAATCTGACAATTAAGTTCATAAATTTGCCATCGTGTGTTTACATTGGCAGCGCTGTACAGTAAACAACCAAGGTTATGACACCTTACCGAGTTGTTTGTTCCAAGCCTCACACTGCAGTCTCATATTCAAGATGTCAAGAGGGTAAAAGGGGTGAGGGAAGGGGAGTTAACATCCAAGCAGCCCATGGGGTCCCTCTCTGAGCAGCACCGCCTCAGCCTTGTCCAATGAGGAGTGCCGTGCTGTGAGCAAGTCCCAGCACACGGAACAGTAAGTACATGGAACAGAACCTGCCAGCTTCTCCAGAGAGAGGGCTTCATCTTTGGGGAGGACTTTACTGGGCAGAGGAGGGCCTTTGAGAGTAACCAGGCCATCAAAGGCTAAACTCTCCACGTCCTAATAACCCACAGATTCTTTTTTTTTAATTCATTTTTATTGTTAGACTTATTGGGGTGACATCTGTTAGCAAGGATTACATAGGTCTCAGGCATACAATTCTACAGTGCATTGTCAACTTGACGTATAATAAGTTCACCACCTAATGTGACTTCTCTTTCCATCACCTTATATTTAGCTTCCCCGCTCCTCTCCCACCCCCTCCCCTTTCTCCCCTCCCTAACCCACTCATCCCCAAATAAACATTAAACTATTGATTGTGGCCATGGGTTATTTGTTTGTTCATTTCTTTTTTCTTTGCTTTCAGTTTTATATTCCGCATATGAGTGAAATCATGCAGTTCTTTGTTTTTTCTGTCTGGCTTATTTCACTAAGCATGATGATCTCCAGGTCCATCCATTTTGTCACAAATGGCAATATTTCATCTTTTCTTATAGCTGAGTAATATTCCATTGTGTATATGTACCACAGCTTCTTTATCCAGTCATCTGTCGCAGGGACCTTTGGTTGTTTCCATGTTTTGGCCACTGTGAACAGCGCTGCAATGAACACTGGGGTACATAAGTCTTTAGATAATGATCTAAAGTTAATGATTCTCTGATCATTCAAACATAGCACAGGCCTAGTCAATCTATAGCCATGTTACACAATCGAATCATCTCTTTATGAAGATGGGGCCGAGAGCATCATCTAATTCAGAGGATAGTTCATTAACTCTAAAGGAAATCCTGCTTCAAGGTAGGATTTAGTGGAGTGCCCTAATTTCTCAGGGAGAGTTCTATTAGAAATCATTATCAACACAGCTCAACTTGAAATGGTAAGTTCAGCTGTACAAAGATACATATGTATGAACACAACTGTGGAAGGTAGAATTCTAAGATGACCCCTAATGGCTCATATCCTTGTCTAAGTCCCTAAGTGAGCAGGACATGCCACTTGCTTCTAAACAACAGAATATGGGAAAGGTGGAAGGATTTTACTGATTTAATTAAAGCACCTAATAAATTGACTTTAAGTAATTCAAAAGCAAATTATCCTGGGTAGGCCTGACCAAATCGGATGAGCTGCTTCAAAGAATGTCTAAAGATTAGAGACTGTCCCCTACTGAACTTGTTGAAACAAGCTACCACAAATTTCAAAGCTGGGAGCGAGTGAATTCTGCCATCTGCCTAAGGGAGCATGGGAGCAAGTCTCCCAGTTGAACCCCTGATGAGAATGCATCTCGTCCAACACCTTGATAGAGCTTTTTGAGATCTTGAGCAGAAGGTCTAGTGACATTATGCCCTGACTCCTGACCTATGGAAAGCATGAGATGATTATTGTTCGCTGTTTTTAGCCACTAATTTTAGGTTAATTTGTTCAGCAGCAATATAAAACTAATACACCAGCCTAATCACTCCTGGGCCTATCTTTGGCTTTTTATCAGTCACGATGTTAGTTATAAGCCACAGAAGTCTACTCTGGTCAATTTATTAAAGGTTATGTTGATGCTTAGATAATCTCCAAAGGGTCCGGGGAAGCCAGGCTTGGAGTACGTGCAGGTAGACACAATTCTCTAAAGCATGTGGTGAGAATGGCTCCAGAGAGATACCATGGCTGTGGCCAGTGAGCAGCAATGACCCCAGTTCCATCAACCTCACTGAAGCTGGACATGGGAGTCCATTGCTAAGGTCACTGCTGCTTCTGGAAACCACATGTAGCCACTGAGTCTGCTAGCCATGTGACAACAGTATCTGCATGATCCTTGTGTTGCCATAATGTGTTACTAGCTTGAAAAAATCAATTTCTATAGCCAGCATGTCTGAGCTGCAGTGCCCAGGTCACATGCTTAAGGTAGAGGACCTCTACTTAAGAAAGCAAGCGACTTAGAGCTTGCATATGAGGATGCAGGCTCTGTTAAATAAGGTGGGCATTCCCCAAATAAGGGAAATGGTTTTAGATGCTAGGAGGCCAAAAAGAATAAAGTGTTTACTAAATAAGCTAGTCCCCATGCCTCCCTGTGTCTCAAAATTCTCACATCATCTTCCAATAAGGTGACACTTGAGCTCAATTTGAGGAGTTCCACAGGCTAGTTCTGGAAAATGGCCTGTTCCAAGTTTCATCCCCAAATTATAAAATCCTGAGGATATTCGACTGAATAAAGCAATTTTAACTGAGGACAGGGCAACTAGAGTTCTCTTTTATCAGTCAAATTATTGTCATGTTTGGTTTTCTGACAGTGTTATATCATTGCATAAGGCCGGCAGTGATTTTCATGGAATATATTTTATTAATCTGGTAATCATACTGAATATTTGTTGTCTGGAGCAGGGCTGCCAGAATTCTAGGCTGAAGATATTTACCCATGACTATTATCCCACTACTAATCATCGTTGATAAACACTGAAAATATTAATCAGCTTCCATCTGATCACAGTCCCCCATTTAACCACAGCAAAATCGCTGTTTATGTACTGGCTTCTTTCCTCCTTCATTCATTTTGCTCATTTAAAGCCTCTCTTCCTGGCCATTTCCTTCCAAACAGACAAATAGCAGCAGGAGGAGATATATCCCATGGTTCAAATTGCACTGACACTGAATCAGACACAACAGAGAAGAGTGGAAATACACCACCAATCTAACCCCCCTGACGAAACATCATAAGGGGGTGTGTATGTACTATTAATTCTACTCCCAGAAGAGGTCAAGAGGGCAACAGGTTGATCCCACGGTATAAGCTGAAAGTAAGAAAAATGCCTTATTGATGTGAGCAGTGCTGGGAGATTAAAGTTTAGGAAACTTTCTATGCACCAAACTCTCTTCTAGCAGAGAGGGAGAAAAGGGGAGAAAGGGGTGAGTGGTGGTTGAGAGATGATACATAGAGAAGGAAGTGTGTGTGAAGACAATAACAGAACAAACACAGTCCACACGGGGAAATGGGGAATATTAAAATGATTGTTATGGCATTTGACTTTTTTTAGATGAAAGAAATATGCTCATATGAAGTACATATTAAACAGAATTTGGGGCTTAACAATCTCCAGGCACCCCGGCTTTCTCATACAATTGACCCCTGTAACAGTAATAGAGAGATGTGGAGAAAATTACAAAGCTCACAGAAAAGTACAGCTTGTCCCAGCGATCACTCCCTACATCCAAGGATAGAAAGACACCACCCACCCCAGAATATTCTTTGTTTCCTTTGCTGCTTCTGCTTTTGAGCCAGGTGGAAGGTGGGGGTGGGGTGGGGGTATGGGCTTGTGGAAAGAGGAGAAATGAGTTGTTTGGATGTTGGTAAGTTTCTCATGTTTGTGCCCGACTTAGTTCTCGATAGCACAGGGTGAACTATGCCCACCAGGAAAAAGGTCTTGCCACTATTCCAAGTGGAAAGCAGAGTTTAGCATAATTTCAGAAGGAAAAGGCATGTATTGATTATTTAGATTGAGCTGCCCGAAACTGTCATTTTGGCAGGTTAAAAGCAGCCACATAAATACTATCTGTCTCCTATGTTTCTAATTCTGTGAGCCAGGCAACATGGAAGACACCAAGGTTACAGAGGTCAGCAAATGGGCGCTGAGCAGAGACACAGGAGTACGCAGCCTACCAGGAGAGATGACGTTACTCAACCTGTCACATAAATGACTGTAGGATTTCAAACTGTGATATATGTGAGCCACTAATGAGGAAGGTCTGTAACAGAGGGCTCAGACCTGGGAAGGAGGGTCAGCAGAGCCTCACTGAGGAAGTACAGACGGCGAGAGGAGGGGAATTGCATACTTCAGACAGTATGAAGTTCTATGCCAAGTGTCAAGAACCAAGAAGACACCGTAGCCACTGTGCCAAGTTCCATGGAGACCAGGTTCTAGTGGGTATGATGGTAATAAATGGGCAAACAGATCCATAAACAGAATGATTTCAGGTAGTTATATGTTCTCTGGAGGACATAAACAAGGGGTCAAGAGGGCGAACAACAGAGAAGGATTGCTACAGTGGACCAAGAGGCCACTCTGAGGAGATGACATTTATGCTGAGACATAAAGAATGGGAAAGTGCCTATACACAAGGAATATAAGGAAAAGCATTCTAGGCAGAAGGAACAGAATGAGCAAAGATGATATGACACAAAAAACACTTAGTGGCTCCAAAATGTGAGTGAGGAGGAGAGTGACAAGGATGAAGTTGGAAACAAACAAACAAACAAACAAACAAAAAGCATTTAAATTTCCTAGGTATGTCAGAGAGTTTGGTTTTTATTATAAGTTCAAGGAATACTCAAAAGTTCTATAAATAGTGCTTACTATCTGAGTATTACACATTGCAGTATTTTCTCCAGTTAATTTAATTCTCTACCACACTTTGCACAGATATGACACCCATGTAGCTGTGTATTTTAAATGTACTTTGAGGTAGGGGCAATATTTTTAATACTGTGTACATTTTTAAACAGGTAATAATAATATGAACATTGAAGTGTAGAATCGGAAAAGTAGCAGCCATAATTATTCACTGGGCACTTGCCAAGGACTATATACCATGTGTGCCATAATTGACATGTATTACCTCATTTAACACTCACAATAAGGTTATGAGTTCAATACTACCATTACCTCCATGTAAAGAGGAAAATGAGATACAGAAAGTGCTCTTTGAATATTCCTCCATGGTGCCATTGGATTGACACTTTTGATGGATGACATTACTCTATCTCTAGTGGAAAACATACACTTAGCATAATTTCAGAAGGGAACTTGTGTTTCATAATTTTGCTCCAAAAAACTGGACATTCACTTTATCAACTCCAAACATCAAAGTGCAGAGGAGAAAACCAGGGCACTATTTGCAGGAGTTTTTTATTAGTTAGATCTCAGGAAAATCTCTCAATATTTATGGGCTTCCATTTAGAGTTTGACTGAGATATGTCCAGTAAAATTACACATCATCCAGTTAAATGTGAATTTCAGATAAATAATAAAGAATATTTTAGTAGTATAAGTTATACCCTTTGCAATATTTGGCAAAACCTGTACTGTGCAAACATGGTGTCTGACTTTTATTTGTTAGTCTCTGGCCAGTCTGGTTTGCCTACGTCAAATGGTTAAAGCTGGCCCAGAAGAGCATGTCAATCAATGATGAAATTTTCAAGTCACTGGTGAAATGAGAAAAAATAGGGGCACTGAACTTAGTTATTCAGACTGCTAACTCACTTATTTTAAAGGATTATTTTCTTTATAAGGTGGTGTCTTTTTATGTAATTAAAATATTTATATTTTATGAAATGATAACACAAGTTTTTGTTGCTGATATTTTGTTAACTTTTAAATTTTCTTAGGAAAATACTATTTTAATTTTTTTTTTTTGATGTATGAGGTGTGATTTAAAAAAATACAGTGATGGTGAATGTTGCTGCTGAGTGCCATCCAATGGAAAGGCAGGGATCTTCAATACAGGGAGTGGCGCCTTGAACTTTTAGTAACAGTATGTGACAAGTTTCAACTTGTTCAGTGCAGTCAGTTGTGAGCTAGACTTGAGAGAAGGTATGTTTTAAAGTGTGTCGTAAATCATGGATCACAATGCATTAACATAAATTTCTGTCAAATAAAACATTACAGTGAATCCTCATTCACCTTATTCACTGGATCTGGCACCATGTAACTTCTAGCTCTTCCCCAAAGTCAAAATGATCACGAAAAGTAAACATTTTGAATTGATTCAGGACATCCAGGCAGCCATGACAGCACAACTAAAGACACAAAAAAGGACTTCAGAACTACTTCATCAAGTGGCAAGAACGGTGGCCTAAGTGTGTTTAAAGCAAGGAGGAGTATTTTGCAAGGAATTAATGGCAATGTGTCTTTTACTGTGATAAAATTTTTTAACTTAAACATTTACTGTATTTTTTATCACACCTCATATAATTCATATGCAATGACATGAACATGACTTAAGTCATACTGCTCAAAAAATATTTTAAATATACACACATAATTTCTAACACAAGGAATGCTGCTTGTGTCCCTCCACCAATTCCCACCCACTTCTCCAAAGACAGACACTACTGTATTTTTAAAAAATATTCACCATAGATTGTTTTGTCTGTCCTAGACTTATCAGTAGAAACTTAAAATAGATAGTGTGTTATCTGGCTTATTTCATTCAGTATGCTTCTGAGATTCATAAATGCTGTTGCATGTTTCATAGTTCTTACCTTTGTATTGTTTAGTAGTCTTCTACTGCATGAATATACCACAGTTTATCTATTCATCGTTACTAGATATTTGCATCACTTCCAGTTTGGGGCTGTTATGAATATGTACATTGATAGATAAATCTTTATGTAGATATATGTTTTCATTTCTTTTTGGTACATATGCAAAAATGAAATTGCTGGGTAATATAGTATGTGTATGCTTAACTTAATAAGAAACAAACTATTCTCTAAAGTGGCCGTACCATTATATATTCTCAGCAGTAGTGCGTGCAAATTCCATTTTCTGCATATCCTTGTCAACACTTGTATTGTCAGTCTTTGAAATTTTAATCAATCTGATGGGTGTGAAATAGCATTTCATTATTATTTTAATTTTAATTTTACTATGATTAATGATACTGTCATATTTTTGTATATTTTTGGCCATAAAATATCATCTTTCATTAATTATTTCTCAAATATTTTCTTTCTACCACTGTGCTAACTGCATCCCAGACATTTTAATGTTATGTTTTCATTATCATTCATTTAAAAATACTTTGCTGTTTACTTTAAGGAGCTACTTTAAATTGAGGTGTTTAATTTCCAAGAATTTATGATTTTCCAGATTTTAATGGTTATTAATTAACTCTATGCTTTCTTCCATGAACATGCTCTATATGATTTTAATTCTTTGATATTTATTAAAACTTCTTTTAATGTCCAGAAAGTGGTTTATATTAATAGGCCACTTGAAAATATCATTTATTTTGCTGTTGTTGTGTGGAGTGTCCTATTAATGTCAGTTAGGTTAATCGGGTTTATAGTTTCTCAAATAATCTATATCCTTAACGATTTTTGTCTACTTCTTCTGTACATCTATGTATTTACGTTCTGTTATTAGTGCATACAGATAATCATTGTGCTTTGGTCTTGATACTGTCTAGCACAATAATTTCAAGTTCAGCAATGTTTTCCTTTATAGTGTCTAATCTGCTTTTAAGCCAAACTAGTAAATTTTATATTCCATACATTGCGCTTTTACATCCATAATTTCCATTTGGTTCTTTTATCTTCCATTCTTTTCATCATCATTTATGTTGTCCTTTAAATTCTTTAAGATATTACTTTCATCCTGCTTATGGCTTCTCTTATAGCATATAGTTAAAGTTTTTCATCCACTCCTCCATCTCTACCTTTTTATTAAAGTATTTGATTCATTTACATTTAATGTAATTATTAATGAAGCAGAATTTATTTGTGCCATTTTCCTATTGACTCATACATCTTATGTCTATTTTGTTACTTTATTACTATCTTCTTTATATTAAATAAATATCTTGTAATATACCATTTTAATTCCCTTGTTGAGTCTTTTACTATTATTTAAAATTTTATTGTCTTACTGTTTGCCTTAAAGATTACTATTAATTTCAACTAGTTCAGATTAATATAAACTTAATATCAATAATATATAAAACATTTCTCCTGTATAGCTCCATTCTCTCTTTCCTTCCATACTCTATTGTCATGCAAATTATATCATTATAAACTATGTTATTCCTTTATGCAGTTCTTTTAAATAACATTAGAGAAAAAAATTACAAGAAAAATATATTTATAATTTTTTATATTTATCTATGCAGTAACATTTACTAGTATTCTATGTCTTCATGTTACTGTCTATGTTAAAGATCATGGGCTCAGTCTTGTATCACGAGGCAAGTTATCAAACACGAGGCATCATCAAAGGCCTTCCGAGCTAGAACTGGAGTTTACTTATTTCCAGTATGGCACTCTTAGAAATACAAAATTTTGCTTTGTCTAGGTTAATCTTTTCTTATTTATTAGGGGGCTAAATATCTCCTGTGTAAGACTCTGCTTCAGTTTGAAAGCTCACATAAAGTGGCACAGAAGTGTTGTGTGTGTGAGTGTGTGTGTGTGTGTGTGTGTGTGTGTGTGTATTTAAAACTATTCAAAGATTCAGTACTGTTTTAAAAATATATAACTATGTGTAAACTGAATATTTGAAATCTAACTGCTATTTTGTTTTTATCCCTGCTTATATTTTCTCCAAATATATTAGAACAAGATGTTGCTCTAAAGTTCTTTATAACTTAGTGGTTTGGAACTTGAAATGCATTCTTTATTCTTTTTTGGAAGTTCTATGTAAAGCATAATATTGAAGTTTCTGAATCCTACCATAATAGAGCTATGACATGATGTTAGTCACAGTACTATAAATAGTATCACCCAGGTTTTATGGGAAATATGTTAAGAGTTAGAACTTATATGTTTCCTTTTTCTCTGGCAAAATATCCTTCAGAAGGATTTAATACTCCCTTCCACACACCATCCCACCTGTCTGGCAGTGGAGGCTCCAAGCTACTGATCATAGTTTCATAGTCTGGGGAAATCTGAAGCAAGTTGGATCTGGATAAATGAGGAACTTTGTACTAGAATTTGGTATAGACCAAGGGGAATGTTTCTCAGTGAAGATCAGTCCCTTGCTAACCATTAATCAACAAGCAAGAATATTGCCCAGAAAAATACTCATAAATTCAGAATTCAGAAAAGTAGTGTGAAAGGTAAGGAGAGATTTTTCTTTGTTCCTTCTTACTCCTGCTGACTTCCTGTGACCAAACAGTGAGGTGAAGTGAAAATCAGGGACCCAGGGATGGGTGTTGTGGTAGACACGGCAGCATCTATGGGGAAGGAAAAACAATGGTGACTCCAGTATGACGGGAGCACCAGAAGCTTCTGTAGCTTCAATTTGTTTTCCCAGGTTATTTTTTTAAGGGGTATTGTATGTAAGGTCCAAGTGGAAGATGCTAAGTCTTTCTATATCAGACCTGAAAGAATGACCAATGACCACTTGACAACTCAACTGTGCATTGCCAATGCACTGTATCCAAAGTGGCTGGGGTAGGGGCAGGGTGGGGGCAATAATTCTAACAAATCCCTGTTGTTATTAAAGAATATGATTTGAGGAGAAAACTTTAATTGCATGTTTCCTGACACTTTTACTAAAATACTGAGTGTGCCTATATTCTGGGAGCAAGCATGTGACATGCTGAACACCTAGTTTAATTGATAGGAGATGCTAGCTCCTGCTGTCCCTTACCTTTCCTTCTTCTAACTGTCCTTAGCTATTCCATGATGTGTTCACTTGACCCCTATTTGTCTTTTAAAAAATGAATGTAGTCCTCAGATAGAACTTTATTCATAGAAAGAAAAAAAGCAAACAAACAAGGGCTTGAAAGAGTTAAGCAAATTAAAAGGCATTCCTCTCTGACTCAGATGTGTCTTCCCAACTGTGAATATTATAAGGGGTATCCTTATGAAAATATAACTCCCACAGGGAACTTAAAGGCAATTAAAACAACATTAGTGTTTTTTATAACTTTACAATGTCTTTATGCATGTGATAAAACCTTACTAATTATTGAAAAGTTATTTGTATTAAGATTTCAGAGCAGAGAGCTAATCTGTGCGATTTAGAGTCCCGAGCCGTCACCAGGGAGCTGGCTAACAGAGCCAGAACTCCCTTGCCAACATCTCCAGTTGCATCAGTGAACCTCAAACAGGATCCTTTGCAGGCAAATATTAGCTTATTGTAGTTTAAAAATAAATAAATACCTTGAGCAAATGTGCAGTGACACCAAAAATTAGTTTCTACAAACTGACTAAATATAGTATCTGCTGGGAAAAGGCAAATGAGTTGAAGTGGAAAAAATACAGATTTCTAGAATGGAGAGTTTTTTTTATAGATGAAATTTTTAGTGTGATCAGAATGTAATCAACATTCAACACTCACTTTAGAGCAAGAAGAAAGACGGGGCTTACTGGGCAATTTCTCCAATTCAGCTCAGCATCAGTTGGGCAGGAGGAATATAGAACACCCCACAGTGCTTCTAGCACATGTTAGGCATCCAAACCATGCAACTGATTGATTCCTCAACCCCTCTGATGAGCTAACATGGGATATGCTAACCAGGCAAAGTTTTAAAGACATGTTACAGAAAATGTGGACAGGAAGGTCACTGAGGTCTTCAGAGTATAATAGGGAAGTTTCAGAGACGGAAAGGTCCTTAGAGGTCACTGACGTACAACAACTCTCTCACTGTAAGGATAAAGAAGCTGAGATCTGAAAAAGACTATGTGGCTTGCTCAAAGCTATCCATCCAGTGTCAAAACCCAGGGTGAAAAGAGGTCCAAGCTTTGGGGGAAATACTGTCCCCACATAAGTAATATAGATAATACATGGCAGAGGTATACGGACAAGCATATGAGCAAGCAAACAAGCCTTCTATTATTGCTTTGAAACAGTGAGTATTATGGGCGTGGTGATTGGGGATAAGGTCAGATTACTTTACGACAACATTTGAAATTTTTAGCAGTCCCTTAATACCAGGGACCAGGGGCAGATGATATGAACCTCAGGATGCATATTAGCCCCAGGGACAACAGTGGGAGTAATCCCTACTCAGATCTAAGACTTGTCTGTATTTCTAATCACTAAGGACCCATGATGAACCAGGCTCTACCTCACAGCTGATGGCAGAAAGAATTGATTCCCTATAGTAACACTCACTGCCTGACTAAAGTATAAACTTACCATAGCCAAGCATCTAGGAGCATTTTCTATGCTGGTACACCTACTGGCAACTCAGTAGCATTAGTGCTCACTCAGTAACAAAAGGAAACTAGGAGCAAGAAAGTCAGTTTTATTATGAAGTTTATAAAGGTTTGTTTAAATCCATTAATTGTAATAAGCCAGCCCAACTGAGATCTACCAGCAAAATTAGATTATTTCTTCATTGCTATATTTTACAGGGTGTAAACAGGCAAAGAGATTAAACGACAGCTTATGACTGAGTCCCATCACAGTAGTTCACCAAAGAGAGGGCTCAATGGTCTGCCCAGCTCCAGTGGGCTTCTGAGAAGGACTGCAGTATGCAGGCGCTGCCTGTGGGTGAAGAAGGAAGTTTGCAGGGATGGAGTGCCAAGTAATGATCTACTTATTATGAACAACATGCTCTTATTAACCTGAAACCAGTGCATTGAAAATCAAAATATGTTTCCATTCATTATGTCTTTATTTTGAAAATTGCAACAAAGGTGTCATATTTTTATAAACCTACTTTCATACACACGCACACAGACACCACCAACCACAACATATAAAATGGAAAAATAAAGGAAGACACAAGACTCAACACATGAAAAAGTTAGAAAGGTTCAGCCTGCAGAGAGATATAGGAACAAATATCCAGGGAAGTAACTTTTGGATACGTAGAGGCTCAGGGAGTCAGGCAGGTCCTTGATTCTGCATTCTCTGTCATCCATGCTCTGCACCATCATGAAAAAGAAAAGAACTATAAATCAGCCAGTGCTTATGGTGAAGGTGCTGTTTACATGGCTGATATTTAGACTGACCTTCACTGAGCTGTAGATTTTGTCTGTCTGGAGATCCTCAAATCTCGAACCAAAGAGCATGCTGCTACAAACCAACTGACCTGGAGGGAGATGAAATATTATCTTGCCCACTGAATAAAATCTTGCTTGGTAAGTCTTCAGGCAGCAGAAGCCATGGATATGAGAATGCCATGAGGAGCTGAAGAAGTTATACACTTGTCTACCACTCAGCGGGCTTTTCCTAGGGGGACCACCCACTGTCCTATCTCTTTTATGGAGGAGGCAGCAAAACATGGTGATTGAAAACATGGACTCCAGAGCTCAACTTTCCGGGTTCCAATCCTTTATGTGCCTCAGTTTCTTACCTATAAAATTAATGTAATGATGGGACAATTTTTTAATTTTCCTGTGAAGATAAATGTGTGTTATACATAAGTCAATTGTCACAAGCTAAGTTATGGCCTGGCTCATACCTAATGTCAATAACTTTATACTTTCTTTTACAGCTTTCCATCTGCTAAACACAATTACATATATTCTGACACAGGTTATGGAACGAAACACCTTCAGTCCCCTGAAGAGAAGTAGGTCAACGTAATTAAGAGCACAAATGTTAAGATAACTTAGACCTGGACTAGAATACAGCCTCTGCCACTTATTAACTCCACAATCTTAGTTGAGCTAACTATTTCCAAGTCTCAGTTTTCTTATTTATGAATTAAAGTTAAAGCTACCTTGTAGGATTATTGGGAAGTTTAAAAATAATTGATGTATGGAAAGTGCTCAGCATGGTAACCTGGTAGCGTGAGTACTCACCAAAAGTAACTATGGAACTACTTGTTTTTATTATGTCCTAGAATGATAGAATTAGAAGTAAATATAGATAGCTAGATGAAACATTACATTGTATGAGAAATCTATCTATCTACCTACCTACCTACCTACCTATCTATCTATCCCTATTTTAACTTTCTCCATTATTTAAGTGGCAGCTAGACCATTCTATGCTTCTGCCTCAGGGAAGAGATGTGACAGCAGGAAAAGAAAGATAGGCAGTATTTTTCCGGTTTTGAGTGTCAAAAGCCAAGACCCCTGAGGCAACAAAAATGACTCAATATAGACTATCAATTTGGGAAAAAACTTAATGATAAAAGAACAAAACTTCTTATATCCTAAGGCACTCCATCTCCTATAGATTGAGTTGAGGAAATGATGTATGCATAAAAGTTAGTAAATTCCAAAGAAAGTGGAGTCCTATGCCCTCCTCCCTAGGTCAAGCTCTGGAGAATTAGTAAAACCCCTAGATTTGCAGCATCTGCAAGCACTGGCAACTTGTTTCCCATTATAGAAAGTGGAATCAGGGAGTAAAAACGAAAATCATGCAGAGGAAATGTCTGCATGCTGTATACAGAATGGCAAAGCCTAGGTCACCTCTTTGAGAATTTATCACCTCCAGTGAACAATTACAACATGAAAGTAGAAGAGAAAGCCAAGGAGACTTTGGAACTAAGGAGACTTTCAGAATAAAGCAAAGGGTGCTTTAGCTGCAATTTGGGTAGAGTTTCAACAGATGAGCACATGGAGAAAAGGATGTACCAGTGTTTGCCATCATAAATACATATTATCTGCAGTTAGATATCCCCTAATTCTCTTTTCCTCACAGTGAGGCCATGACACTAAAAAAGTCTTCTAGAACTTAGAAACAGCCATGGAAAAGAAAGGTATCTCAAAATAAATGCTATTATGTTTGTCATCTTATCAAAATAAAAATTAAATCAAATTATACATGAATAAACAAATTCATATTTCTTACAAGGGTAACTTCGTGCAAGGGCTGGAATTACCAACTGTTACATAGGTGGATAAACTGAAATGTAGAGAATCAATTGCCTTGTGTCATACTGTCCTCTAATATCCAACAGAGTTATCACAGCTCTTTGTCTAACAATAATTGGAAGGAAATCTTGATCTCATTTTATGTATCCACATTTATAGAAATACTCTTAATCATGATACATGATGGGAATCACTTTCAAATCATTTTTAGCAGAGCCCCTTTTCAAACAAAATCTTATGCAGAATTCCAGTATCAAGAAAAGGTAAACTTAGACCTTTCTTTGACTAAAGTGGGAGTGAGCATTGCCTGACATCTCTGTGGATCAATAGAGCTCTGAAGAACAAGTTCAAGCTGATGTAGTGAAAATAACACTGTATTAGTCTGCTCAGGCTGCCATAACGAAATTCCACAAGCAACATGGGTTAAACAACGGATATTCATTTTCTCACAGTTCTGAGGCTGAAGGCTAAGCTCCAAGTGCCAGGAGGGTTGATGTGTAGCAAGGCCTTACTGACTGGCTTGCCGATGGGCTGTTTTTACATTGTGTCCCATGTGACCATACAGAGAGAGAGAGGGTTCTGGTCTCTCTTTCTCTTCATATAAGGACAGCAGCTCTATCAGAGTAGGGCCTCACTGTTATGAACTCTTTTAAGCTTAATGAGCTCCTTCAAGGCTCCTTCAAATACAGACATACTGGAGGTTAGCAGCTCAACATATGAACTTTGTGGGAATACCATAGCAGCCACCTAACCAAAAGTTTGGAAACCCTGGAGGTACTCTCAACTCTGATTCTCATCAGCAGGTCCTGGAATAGGATGCCAAGCTTCTCTGGGGTTCAGTTTCCTCCTTTTACTAATGAATAAAATGAACTAAATAATTTCTAGATCAAATTTTTAAAATTATTTAAATATATACAAAAATTTTACATCATAGAAATTCTAAGTGCCCAATCTATCAATTGTTGCTGATGTTATAGAAATTTTAAACATTGTTTTATAATTCCCTTCCCCCTCCTCTTCTTTGTCCTTGCAACTACAGACAGTGCTTAGTTTTCATTACTTCCCTCTTCCAGAGTAGCATTTGAATATGATAACAGCACTATTCATCTGACTATGAAGAGTATGCTTTATCAGACCAATCCTTCTTCAGGAAGCTACAAGAGGAGTTCCCTGGTGGTGCAGTGACTAAGGCTTTAGCGCTGTCAACGCTGCGGCCTGGGTTTGATTCCCAGCCAGGGAACTACCCACATAAAAAAAAAAAAAAAAAAAAAAAAAAAAAAAAAAAAAAAAAAAAAAAAAAAAAAAAAAAAAAAAAAAAAAAAAAAAAAAAAAAAAAAAAAAAAAAAAAAAAAAAGTACAGAAAGCTACAAGAGCCAGATAGTTGTTTGAAAGCAGTAAAAGCAGCAAAGGAATCCAGGAGTTGAGGGATCATAACTTTTGGAGGAAAGGAAAATACATTCAGGTAAGCTGACAGTGTCTTCTACTTTCTTCTTGAGGTATCTACCTTAAGTAGTGAGTGGCCCAAGGCAAGGGAAAGCCAAGAAGAAAATGGTGGTTTAGAATTTTCAGTAGTCCATGAATCTAGTTGGTGAAATTTGGATTTCAATGCTACTAAGGCAACCAGGCCAAATGTATTTATAAAAACAGATGACAAGATGAATTTATAAAAAATAATAAAATGAAAAGTATAGTATTTAAAAATGCAGTAACTAGATGAAAATCTCAGTAAATAGATTTATCACACATTAGACACAGCAGCAGAAAGAAAAATATCCAGATGGAGGCAGGTTAGAAAAATATAACAGACATATAAAACATCCTATACAGGTCTAATATATGTGTAATTAGAGCCACTGAAGGTACAGAAGCAAGATTTTGAGGGAAAATAGCAAAAACAAGCAAACAAACAAACATCCCAAATTAGGAAAAGCTATCAAGCCATAGAAGTAAATAACAGTAAGAACCATATTCAAGATAAATTCAAAGAAAAACACACCTAGCCACAATGAAGAAAAACTGCTTATAACCAAGGACAAAGGTAAAATATTAAAAAGGCAGAAATAGACATTATGGCTTATAAATAATTATCTCCCAAGGAGTTTACAGCAGACTTCTCAAGAAATACAATGAAGCCAGAGAACAACAGAAAGTAATCTGAAAGTAGAGAGAAATAAATATCAAACTATAATTCTAAATCTGGTAAATATTTCTTTCAAAAATATCAATGATGAAAGACTTTTTCAGACAAACGCTGAGAGAAATCATCACTATAACTGTAACTAAAGAATTATCAAAATATGTTCTATAAGCAGTGGGAAAATAAACCGTAGAGAAATTTGGAGGTTCAAGAATGAATGAATAAATACTCAATGGTAAATATATGTGTAAATTTACATGAATATTGAAAAAATAAAATAATAAAAATTAGTATTGTGTGGTTTAGAAGGTACAGAGAAGTAAAGGCATGTATTTGGGTGAGTAAATGGAGTTAAATTATCCCTTACATTGTCAGAAAATTAGAAAAAGTACTAAGTTGTAATAAACTGTAGTAAAGTCAAAGATGCATATTGTTATATCTAAGGTAAATTAAGAGAATAATAAAGGGACATTTTACTGAAACATAATGAAAGGAAATAATGAAATATAAAAACAATTACCAGATTAATGCAAAAGAAGGCAACAAATTGAGGAAAAATAGATAATGCAAATAAATAGTTCATGGTAAAATGGTAAATTTTAGCCCCCAAGGCAATTGCATTAAATGTAAATGGATTCATTATTCCAAATAATAAATAAAAATTATCTAGCTAAATAAAAAAAGAAAATCCAACAGCCTATTTGCTTTAAATATCAAGAAATGAAAAGATTGATAGTAAAAGAATAGTATGTAAGCAATAACCAAAAGAAAGCTCATTTAGCTATTCTAAGATCAGATTAAATAGACTTTATGTTAAGAATTATTGACGATAATGAGAAATGCTCTATAATGACAAAAAGGTCAACTGACTAGGATATAAGAATTCTAAATGTGCATGTACTTAACAATATCATCTTAAAATATGTAAGGTAAAACCTGGCAAAACTAAAAGGAAAATCATATGCTACACAATCATTTTAGACTTTAAAAAACATTTGCAGTAACCAAATTGTGTAAGATGACCAAAAAAAAATCTGTGCAGATATAGATTGAAGGACATAAATGAGCAACTTAACCTAATTGTCTTATATAAAATATGGAAATGCAAACCATAGAATAAACCTTCTTGTTAAAAGCAAATGGAAAATTTAATATAGAGAGCAAAAACAAGTCTTAATAAATTTTTAAATACTGAAATTGTATAGATTTGTTCCCTGAAAATAGTTAAATTATAATAGCAATCAATAAACAATGACTAGAAAATGTGCAAATGTTTACAACATAAAAAAATTTACTTTTATTTAATACAAGATGAGATTGTCATCCTGTTAATTCTTCCCAAATTAATTTAAATAATCAATATAATTCCAATAAAAACCCTACCAGGTTGTGTGTATATATGTATGTGTATGTGTATAGAAAGTGATAAGTTAATTCTAAAATTCATATAAAAATTCAAAGACCAAGAATATTAAGACAATCTTAAGAAAAACAATGTCGTATGTTTGTACAACCACGTATCAATAATTTCAGGAAATAATACAGTGAAATATTTCCCCAGCATAAACAGACTTATCAATAGGACAGAATAGAGAATCCACAAAGAGACTCACAGATGTACAATTCCTTTAAGGTAAAGGTTAATTGCTGGGCCAATTAAGTATTCATATAAAAAATAAATACAGGAGAGGTCACATGTATAGAAAAATCAATTCCAGCTGGGGGACAAAACGTAAAGGTAGCACAATAAAGCTTCTATAAGATAACAACAAAAGATAATGTCTGCATGACCTTGGGTAAGGCAAAATATTTTAAGTAGGGCATAGAAAGTACCACACATAAAGAAAAAAATTAAAGACACCAATTCAAGCTTAAGGAAAAGGCAAGGCACAGAGTGGGGGAATAGACTTATAATACATTTATCTGAAAAGTGAATGGTATCCAGAACATAAACTGAAAAGATAAATAACTCTGTAAAAAAAAGATCAAAGACTTGAAAAGTCACTTTACAAAAGAGAATGTCCACACCTGGAATCTACGTAATTCTTGCTAAGCAATGTCACCCTAATAAGTCTAGCAATAAAAAAAAAAAAAGGACGTCCAAGAAGTCAATAAACACCTGAAAAAATACCTGACACCATTAGTATGAAGGAATGGGAATTAAAATCACAAGTAATTATACTCCTTTCCCCACTGGGAAGTGAAAATAGAAAGAAATTAAGACAAGGAGGGGAAAAAAAGGAAGAAAATACTGTGATACCAAATATCGGGAGCATGCAGCACAAGAGAAACTCAGGCATTAAAAATATTATATGATAACATCCATAAGGCTGACATACACATTACCAATAACCCAGTAATTTCACTCCCAACAAAAATACGGACATTTTAAAACCCATATATAACAGTATTATTCTTAATAACTACAATACAAAATGGAAACAACCCAAATGTTTATCAACAGGGTACTGGATAAGTAAATAGTAGTGTATTTATACAATGAAATTTTATATAGCACTGAAAACAAACAAACTGTATCTACACTCGACCGTATAGATAAATTTCACAAATACCCCTAAGCAAAAAATACCTAGACACATAGGAGTTACCTTCAAAGGAAATGACTGAGATGAGGCATTACAGAAGCTTCTAGTGTAAAGATAATGTGCTATTTCTTCATTGGGGTAGTGGACACATGGATGCATCACTTTGCAAAACTGTCTTGCATTATACACTTAGAATTTATGCATTTTTTCTGTGTGTGTTATAAAGTAATAATTAAAAAGAAAAAAGAATAGACAATAATGGAAAGGTGGAAACACATTTGTAGTGGGATAAACTCATTTGAGTAAGAACACCAGCACTAACTTTACATGGTGATAACAAAAAAACTGATGGAAAATAGAATTTTGTAAGGTACCAGCTAAAATACAATTCTGTGCTAAATTCTTATTAAATATTCCAGAATTGAGTAATACATTGTGGCAGATAAAAAATAATCTGAATAGTTGTTTACAAGTCTAGTGAAGAGCCAAGGTACACATATGCAAAATAGAGACTAGTTCCAGTGAGTTTGTAGTAAGGACAAACCTACAGAGAAAAGACTGGAATATACAGACACAACGAGTAGAGGAATCAAATGAGGGCAGAATTCTTAGAAAACTGAGTGGAGATTTGGATACAAAATATCATAGGACTATAATTCTTAATTTGACCAGTGGGATTTACACCTGGCCACGGGGATCCCTTGGAGAATATTCTTTTGTCTGATGGTCTGTAATGGGGAACTTCCATTCTGTATGCTTTTTGTGAATTTTATACTAGGATATAGATAAACAGTAGAGAAATTGAGCCACTCTCTTAAAAAAAAAAAAAAGGATTCACAATTTACTTCCTTTGAACTCAGTGGAGAAGGATTTGGGCTGAATAGCCTAAGTGGTGGCTGAAAAAAAATGTACCTTGCCATCCTGGTCACTGTCACATCACTCTGTCTTCCCTAAGCTCTATAGAATGGCACTGAGAGTTCGTTCATGGCAGGAAAGACCAGAAGGTCAAACTTAAAAATGACTCCTCATGGCAGATTTTAAGACCAGGGGTTTTATTTATTTATTTATTTCAAACTGCATTGGCTAAAAGAGTTAATTTCCCTTGAACCTGTAAGCATCAGATGGGCCTGTACCTTCCAAGGACTCCTTCCTTCTTTAAAAGCACAATTGTTGTTCAGTTTCTCTCAGGTGCAGATTCATTAGCTCTTGACTGGCTCTCCTTGTTTGCCGACTACTTGTGGAAAAAGCCATTTACCCTGGCGAATGTCAAGGTTAGTGCAAACCGTCCTTGTCATCAGTCTCTCTGGCAGAAGGTCAGGGATAAGCTTTCCTCAAATGGGCAGCGTCAAACAAAGCAGAGCTGGACTTAACTCAACCAAAGGAAGAAAGGAGGCCTGCTCTGAGGTGATAAACATTCCAGCGAGGACAAAAGATTAACTCCCGCCTTGCCGCTTCCAGAACCGCTCCCTGGGAGACGCCTTGTAATATCTGGATATTTTAGAGCATATCAGATGGGTTTATAAAGTAATGAACATAGCTGTTTACATCTATGCTTATATCCACTTGCATATCTACTCATCGTCTTGCTTGTTTAAATTCTAACTTTCCAAGTCTCCCATTTGGAAGTCTATCCAATTATCCCTAGCCTTGCTCTAATTAATCATTTTTGGTTTTTTAATTTCTCCCCTCAGTTTACTTGTATAAACAAGTTGTAAACCACATATGAAGAGTTGCTTCATTTATTTTCATAGAATAATTAAATCCTGGAGTTCGATGGAACCTCAAGACTAACCTGGTCCAATCTTCCCTCCAACAAATAAATCCCCTGCGACAATTTTGGCAGTTGTCACCCAAGCTCACCCTGGTTACTCCTCCTGACAGAAACATCCCCGTCTCACAGAAAGGCTGTTCTCAGGTGGGGAAGGCTTCGTTGTTACAAAGACAACTCTGCCTTATAATTAGCTACAATCCATCTCCATGGAAATTTAGCTTGTAAGTTCAAGTTTTGCCCTCCAGTATGATGAAGAGGGCCAGTTCCCTGTCAACACAGCAGCTCTCCAAATAGTTGGAAGAATAATCATGTAATGTGGAGGAATTTTCTTCTCTGGGTTTACTATCCTACTTCCTACATTAAATGACTACCAGTCAAGGCATTTCTCTGTTTGCTCTCCTCTGAATGACCACAAGATTTTACAACGTTTCCTTAATATGTGAGATTCTGAAATATAAACCATACTTCAGATATTGGACCATGAACTTCATATACATTTATATATAATCTATTATGTATTTTAACAGAACACACACACACACACAATTTTTGCAATGCATCAATTCCCACATTGATTCTTTGAATAATCAATTATACCAAAGGATGTTTTACATAAGCTCTAGCCAGCAGATTTGCTTTTGTGTTTCTATATTGCAATCTCCAATCACATACCAGGTATATGCTTTTAGTCACTATAACCAGTTTTTTATTTAGTGGTTTGCTACTCACACTAGGCCACCAGTTATATAGCAGCATAAAAGAGCACATTATTATTATAGGAAAATCCTGGAGACCCTGTATACAAATGGGTACACCATTTGCTATATTTGCCTTTTACTACTTTTTCCTTAGGGTTTGGCTGGGCAATTTTGTTTCTCTTTCTCAAAGTTATCTTCAGAGCTCTTGGCCTAATCACTAATATATCATCTCCTGCATAATGTTAATGACCCAAACACCTCCAGTAAAACAAATCCTCCTCTTAGCCCATCAAATTCTAAGTCATTAGAAATTGATACGAATACATATGACCCACATGAAATTAAAACGGGACACCTTCAAGGTGCTTCTTATATCCTTTGCATTTTTTCTTCTATATATAATCCCGATTTTGCTTTCTTGTGACTTCTCCTAAACTTTTTCTTGGACTTCAATCATGTTGATTTTCTTCCGTCCTCTCTAGAATACTTCCACATTGTGTAATTGTCTGAATTATTAAAATGTGTTCCTTCTCCACCTCTTCCTCATTTACCTTCTTGGGCAAGGAGACAAACTATTACTTGTAGCACATGTGACAGCTGAGTACTTGAGCAGGGGAGATTAACCTAGAGCACTAGGGAATATAAGGAGGATTCCCACAGTGCCCACACTCTCTGGATGTCCAGATAAATTCATTTTGTGTGGCTTCTCCAACAAACTGTCCCACAAATTCCTGGCAGGCTCTTAGCTTGTCTTCTGTATTCTCTCCCAGATGACTTTATTTTTATTTAAACTAGCCTGGGGCCTTACCCTCCAACCACAATCTCTCTCTCCCAGTCTCCCATGGTCTTAGCAATTGACACCAACTTATACTGCTAGATGCCAGTCTCATCTTTTCAAAACAAATATCAAAAAATATCAAGAGCTTTATAAGGCTTTTCTCTTGAGGTCTCTTTCCTTTTGTAGGAAGACACCTGTTTTCCTACCTGCATTCTACCCATCCTCTACTCCCACAGCCATCACAGAGTCATTCAGATGTTTAACAAACTAGACCTAGGAACTTATGACATTCTAAGCAGTTAACCTGTCTCTAGACTCAGACCACATATCTATCCTATATGCAAATAGAAAATGTACTTTCGCATTTATTTCCCAACTCAAATCTCTTGAGTTTTTCCAATGTGTATCAAATAAACTTATCTCTATAACTAGACTTTCCTAGTTGTAAACTCATTATAACTACAAGATATTCATGTTTGAAAAAATATAGGTAGCACTAAAATAAACATTTTCAAGCCACACTGAGATCCTTTGTAATTATTATTCTTTTCCTTAAAAGAAGTATTCCCATTCTTCAAGTTTAACAAGAGTGATCCATTTAGAACTGGATAGATTAAAATAAACCCCACATAAAGTTCTGTCTATTTAGCTTATCCTAGAATATGCATATAGATACTGAACTTGTCCAATAAGTACCAAGAAGACAACAGTTTTAAATGAAGTTTATTATTACCTTTTTGCTAGTGCACCCTCACTGCTGCAAGGCTTCCCAGGCATCTTAGTGCTGTGTGCTGAGTGTTCCAAACGTTCCTCCTTGTCCCCTTTCCCACTATTGATGGCGTAATCTGCACAGGTCATAAGGGGGAGAGGCTCACTCAGAGACTGCACCTGCTAAAAAGAGGAAAATCAATTTTCATCATCCAAAAATACAGAAGTGCTGGCACACAAACTAGTTGCTCAAGGTCCTGAGAGTCCAGAAGGGGAGTCCCACTAAGACAGATACATGCTTAGAACAGAAGTCAATATGCTCTCCACATAGCCAGAATAATAACAAAAGTGGGGAATGAAGAGGTGCAGGATGAAATGTTCTTGCAGGTCTCTAATTCCATAACAAATATCACACAGAACATATAGATATTTTGGCATCAAAATATTAGGGCTGTTTCTGAGAGTAATCTATAAATCTTGATATTTTAAATATTCTCAAATGTTAAATTCAGCTGAAAAGTATAGCCTATTATGATTCATGTTTTACTATGTTACAACTCTTTCCTACTTTTATCACTACTTTTTCCTATTAAATTCTTTCCTTATAATTAAATTCAGATTAGAATTTCATCATTTGATACAAGAAATGATTTGTTGGGAAACACAAAAGTACAAATTTACATTCTTAGAAAATAAATCTTATAGGAGGGATGACAAAACCCAAACCTTGACATAAGTGAGTATAGCTATTTGTACTCAGTATTTTAATTACAGAAACAATGGACAAACACAAATGTGTTTCATAAGTTGAAATGATATGTAGTTAGACAGATTAAAAGAGTAAAATTTTCACTTCACATATCCCCAACCTCACTCCTCTCCACAAAACGAATCATTGTAGTTGTTATCACTTAAGTTTCTCTTCCTGACTTTGTACTATTCATTTACATAAAGTACATATTCACATATGTTTAATATATAAATAAATGGTTTACTTTGCATAAATAGGATTGTACTCAATACTGTCTTATAACTTAGGTTTTCTATTTCGTAATTCCTTTAAAGATGTTGCTATTTTAGTATTTGTAATCTACCTCATTCTTTTAGATTTCTGAAGTTTTCCATAATACAGATGTACTTCACTTATATAAATATGTGGTTATTGAAACTTATTAGAATCTTTTCCCTAATTTTTTTCTAAATTACCATAATAACATCTTTTTACCTGCTTCTTTGTGTGTTTTGCAAACATTGCTCAGGAGTAAATACTGAAAAGTGGTATTTCTAGGTCAAAATCAATGGAAATTTGATAGAAACTGGCAAATTGCCCTCTAAAAATACTACACATTTACATCACTAGCAATAGTGCATAATGGTTCACTTTTCCCTACACATTCTTAAATTAAATGCTCAATTATATTTGCTCCTAATAAGTTACCACACCACTGTGGCCTGGGTTCAATTTCCGCTCCGGAAACAAACAACAAAAATAAATAAATAAATAAATAAGTTACCGTTTTATGCCATTGAAATGGTATCTTTTGATACATTTTATTTTCCTCTAACTCTTTGAAGCTAGTACACATAAATATATTTTTTTAATTTTGGCTATACCCACTTATTAATTTTAATCATTCATGTCATTTTTTTCAGCTGTTTATGATTATAATGATGTCATCTTTAACTTTTTGTAATTCTTTGTCAGGTTTGGTATAGAGGTTATGCAGGATCACATAAATTGAATCGGAAATGTCTAATTTTATTGTTGTTTTTTATACTCTGAGAAAGGATGTATCAGATAGTCATGATTATCTCCTTACAAAACTGGTAAAATTCACTCATGAAGCCATCTAGTCATGGAGTGTATTATAATTTTTATAGAAGACTTTTAACAAGGAAGTCATTTGGAAGAGTATGTATATTTAAATTTTTATTTCTTCTCATTTCTGTATGAGGAATTTTTCCATAATTTTGCTCATTTAACATGATATTTTCAAAAGTCTAGCAGTTATTCATAATATAAGCATAATATTATTTGTATGATCTGTAGCAATGTCCTTTTTATATTTCTGATTTTGATTATTTTCTCTCATTCAAAAACTGAAATTTTAAAAACATTTCAAAACATTTAAAAGAATTATTATTTGGCTTTATTTCATGTTTGTTTTCTATTCTTTAATTTTTGTTATACTAAGAATTTTCTTCTCACTACTTCCTTTGGGTTTCACACTGTTCTTTTTTGCCCTGAATTCTGAAGATAGATGCTCAGGTATTTTAAATGTTATCTTCTTATCTATGCATCTGAATCTATAACTATCACCCTAAATTTTGTTAGCTGCAATCTGTAAGTTGTATTTTCATTATCACTCATAAATTTTTTTGATTTTCTCTGTAATTTCTTTTTTGATTCAAAATCTATTTAGAAGTATACTTCTTAATTTCCAACCATATGGAAATTTACTAATTATGCTTTTGTTTTTGTTTTCTTGCTTAATTTGCTCTGTGGTCAGAGAACATACTCAGCATGACTATAATCCTTTGAAATTTGTTTAGACTTTCTATGTGAATCAACAGATAATCTATTGTAGTTAATGTTCCATGTGCACTTCATATGAATTTATATTCTACAGATGTTGAAGGCAGTACTCTGTATCAGTCATCTCATGTTTGTTAATGTGTTGTTCAAATATTCTATATTCCATCTTCTTGCTGTTTTATTTTCTGTTTTGTTTTATCAGTTAATTTAGAGAAGTGTGTTAAAATGTATCACTACGGTTGTAGATTTTTTTTAGGACATTTTTGCAATAGTTTGTTAATTATATTTTTTGTATATTTGAAATTATGTGTTAGGTGACTATACAAATTTAGGATTATTATTTCTTCCTGAAGAACTGAACCTTTTCTTATTGGGAAGCATCCTTCTTACTCTCTGTTAGTGATTTTTGCCTTGAAGACTTTGTTTAATAATAATATATTTACACAACCTAACCTTTTGGTTAGTGTTTGCATGACATGCATTTTCCATCCTTTTAATTTCCACTTTTCACTGTTCTTACATTTAAAGTCTCCTTTAATTTGCATTTCGGTGGATTTCATTTTTTACTTAGACTAATACTTTTGTCTTTTATAAGAATGTTTCTCCTATATTTAAAGCAAGGTCTAAAGTAATTTGTTTTCAAATATGAAATCTTACTGTTTGCTTTCAGTAGGTTCCACTCATTTGAATTTTATTTTCATTTTTGCTTAATTTTGAATTAAAGTTTTTAGAAACTATTTTATTTCTTTTCTCTATTATCTTGACATAATTTACTTTCAATGTTTATTTTTAGTGATAATGTGATAGAATAAGCATAAATTCTTGACATATAAAAAACTGACATAAGATGGTACTTTCATCTTTTCCCAGGCATTTCAAGGGCCTCGAAACATTTTAATTCCATTTCCCATTCTCATATCTTGTAAGCTGCAATTGTCATATATGTTAATTCTCTTTCTGTGTGGAAAACTCTAAAACTTAGTATTCATTTTATTTTTACAGTCCATATTCATTTAGATGTGCCCATATGTTTACCTTTTAGTATTTTTCTCTCCCTTCTTCATACATTGAATCATTTCATTTCCTTCTAAAGAATACCCTTTGGGATTTCTTTTAGCATGTTACTGTTATAAATGATTTTACTTTTATTTCTGAAAAATGTCTTTCTTTCAAAAGAATAATTTCACTAGTTATAAAATTCTAGGTTAACCTTTTTGTTTTTCAGCACTTTGAAAATATCATTTCAATGTTTTCTGGCTTCCATTGATTTTTCCTGAGGACTGCTGTCAATCAACTTGTGGCTCCTTTGTAAGTAATTTTTGCTCAACTGCTTCTAACATCTTATTCTTTGTCCTTAGTTTTCAGTAGTTTTACAATGATAAGTGTCATTTTCTCTAAATTTGTTTTACTTGGGACTTAGGAGGATTGGTAACATCTTTATATTTCAGGTATTGTCTCTTCGAATAATATTCTTTCTCAAACTCTCTACTTTTCTTCTGGTAATGTCTTAGTATGTATGTTAGAACCTCCCATTTCATGTTTCTTATTGCCTCTTCTGCATTTTCCTTCAGTTTGTTTCTTTGTGCTACATTTATGACTTTTTCCATCTGACTTATATACTAATTTCCTACTTCTCAATTGTAGTAATTATATTATTCAATTCTGGCATTTGCATAGAAGTTTTTAAATAGTTATTTTTAGTTTCTAGTTATTTGCATTGTTTGTTCTCATTTGAATCAGTTATCAGCATATGCCCTGTAATAAAAGTGGCCCTGAATGATGGGCTCTCCTCTCTGTACTTCTGACTACTCTAATGTTTTGACTTGGTAAGTTCTCAGTGTCTTACTAGTTCTCCAAAGTCTACAAATATATTAAAAAATATTCCATCCACATTTTTCAGGGGTTTGTTTCCAACAGGATAGTTGATTTACACTACCTATTCATTAACACATTTAAAAGACCTGTTTTATGACCCAAGGTATGGTCTATCATGGTATAGGTTCCATAACCACTTGAAAAGGTGTATTCTCTTGTTTTGGGTAAAATGTTCTATAAATGTCAAATGGACTCTGTGAGATCATCTATAACCTTCGTGATATTTCTGTCTCATTGTTCTATCAATGGCTGAAAGAGGCATATTGAAATTTCCAACTATAATTAGGAGTTTGTCTACTTTTCCTTTCAGTTCTATTAGTTTTTGCTTCACATAATATCAGCTACAGTGTTTGGTGTATATACACTTATGATTAATATATCTTCTTGGTGTATGGATTAATGATTCAGTATGTAATGTCTCTGGTAATTGTCTTGGTTCTGAAGTATAATTGATATATTGATATAATATTAATATAGACACCACTGCTTTCTTTTTATTAATATTTGTACCTGTCTTTTTCTCTCATTTTACTCTCAATATACCTACATCATTAAATTTGAAATAAATTTCTCATGGACAACAGATCAGTAATTCATTTTTAAAAATCCACCATGACAATCTTTGTCTTTTAATTAATGTATTTAAACCTTTCACATTTAATATAATAATTGATATGTTAGAGATTAAGTCTGACTCAATTTTTTTTGTTTGTTTTTAATTTGTTGCCTCTGTTTTTGTTTCACCAATTTGTTTTTCCTGTCTTTTGTGGCATAATTACTAAGTTTATAATTCAATTTGAATTTATATACTGTGGTTTTGAGCTCATATTTTTATATTTTTCAGTGACAGTCCTAAGTATTACTTATATATACATACTTTATCAGAGTCTACTGTTGTCATCATTTTACCAGTTTCAGTAAAGTGCAAAAACATCACCTCCCATTACGTCTCTTCATCTCCCCACATTTAGTATATAATTGTCTTAACTGTTTCTTCTACATCCACTGAGAACCACACAAGACAAAAATAATTTAGAAAACTCAAGAAGGAAGAAATATCTAATGTCTATTTCATGGTGAATTCTCTTAAGTTTTCCTTCACCTGATAATATCTGAATTTGTCCTTCATTCTTGAATTAAAACAGAATTCTGGGGGTAACATCAACAGGAATGGCAGCATAAAGACCCTAAAACTCCACTGTTCTATAAAAACAGTGAGAACACTAGCAAAAAATAATGAAATGAGTACTTTAAGAATTGTGGTTTAATAATTTCTGTAAGTATAGTATTTACTACCAATAGCAAATGCAAACTAAAAGCTGGTAAAAAGACAAAATAATTTTAAAAGTTAACCAAAGCCTTGCAACAATCTAGGACGTGTTTATTCAAGAAAAAATAGCTAAATTATAAGAATAGGAAACTTTGTGAAACTTTAACTTGTCATCTTCCCATTACTCTCTCCAGATCCACAGAATCCTTGAAATCAAAAGCTCTCACAATCACAGTAGGCATAAAAACCAGTACTCTAGCAGCCACTAGCACAGACAGAACAAATTTGGACTGCCTCAAAAGTTCCATACCCATAGCATTGCCATTATGTTATTGTCTGGCAGGTCGTGGAAACCCCAATTTGCATGGCTTTTCTTCACTTCACTATACTCAGAGTTTACCCTCTAAAAACAGCTTTGTCACTAAAAAACTATTGGTTCAAGACATTCAAGGAGCTCTCACTGTCAATTGTTTAGTTAGCTACTCAAGAAACTAACCATGCAATTATTTCAGTGGCCACACATGAAAAAGACTACAGAATTGGCCAAGGAAAGTAATTAAACAAACAAACAAACAAACAAAAAATAGCTACAAAAACAATAAACAGCAGTGACAACAAAATCTGGAGATGGTGAAGGAAAATCTGATTTCCAGAGTTGCTACATTATATCATTTAAATATAATGTTTGAAAAATATATTTTTTTTAATTTTCAATAAAAAAATTATGATAGATGCAAAGAAACAGGGACATGTGGTCCAAGTACAAAGTCAGCCAATAGAAATTGTCCTCATGAAAGATAGAAATTATACTTAGTAAATGGACTTTAAATGAGCTATTTAAAATATATTCAAAGAACTAAAGGAAACCATGTCTGAAGAATGAAAAGAAAGTATAAGAATGATCTCATTAAATAGAAAATATAAGTCAAATAATAGAAGTTATAAAAAGACTAATGTCTAAACAAAAACCTGCACACAAATGTTTACATAAGCTTTATTCATAATTTTCAAAACTTGGAAGCAATCAAAATGTCTGTTAATACGTAAGTGGATAAATAAACTGTGGTACATCCAGACAATGGAATATTACTCAGTGCTAAAAAGATATGAGCTATCAATCCATGAAAAGACATGGAGGAACCTTAAATGCATATTACTAAGTGAAAGAAGCCAATCTGAAAAGGCTACAAACCCTGTGATTATTCCAAGCACTTGACAGTCTGGAAAAGGCAAAACAGCAAAGATAATTAAAGGTCGGGGATTGTGGCAGGGAATGAATAGGTGGAGCATGGAGAATTTATAAGGCAGTGTAAATATTCCTTATGATATTATAATGATGGATACATGTCATTATACATTTGTCCAAACCCATAGACTGTACAACACTAAGAGTGTAACCTAAGATAAACTACAAACCATGGGGGATTATGACGTGTCAATGGAGGTTCATCAGTGGTAATAAATATACCATTCTGGTGGAGGACATTGTTAACAGAGGAGGCTATATATGTGGGAAAGAGCAGGGCATATATGAGAAATCTCTATACTTTCTCAATTTAGTTGTGACACTAAAAGTACTCTAATACAACATTTTAAAAAAACGAATCAAATTCTTGAGCTGAATGAAACTCTCTTGTTTGTTTGTTTTTTAAAAAAAAGATTCAGAGCTAGGCAATCCAGGACTGGTTTATTACGCATGATTTTATCTATTGTGGCCTGGAAGAGCAGTCTGAGGCAAAGGCTAATACATAAGTAGTTTATTTGCGGTCAGGAGTGGAATATAAAGGAAGTATATTTGAGGCAAAGGGAATGCCAGTGCAAGGTTGCTTTATTACACCACCACTATGGATGACCCATTGGAACACTTCATAGGCTGTCAGAGAAGTTTTACAAAATACATCTCAGGACCTTCTGACAGAAAATAAAAGAGGAAAGCATGGATCCATTGTCCCTCAGCCCACACTGATAACGGTACTTTGTATTCTCAAGATGTGTTAACTCTTCTTGTACACCACCCCTAACATTTCTGGGTTAATACTTCCTTGACTGTGGAAGAAGTTCCTATGAGTATCCACGTGCAAGTAAATGATTATAGATTTGATGGCTCAGGAAGGGAGTCGTAGCTGAGCAAAGCAAGCTGGTCACCTCACAATGGCTGGAAAAATAGGTGTGAACAAGAGGTGTTCAGTACAGCATCAGTATCTCATATTCCTTCCATCTTTTTTTCCCTCCACCCTTAGCATGTAGCTTCCATCCTCTACAGCTCCTTCTAGTCAAAGTCTAACCATATTGCAAAAACTTCAGGCTCATAGAAACAAGGAGAAAGAGAGGCTGGGTCATGAAGTATTTTACCTGGGCACATTGCCACATCTAACCATGTGGTGGACATGTTTATAAGGGGGGGGGGGTGGTGGAAATGAGGAGAATAAAAACCAGAAGTCTGTCACAATTCTTAATGAAAATGTGAAGTGGACACAGGGTTATCTTTGTATCTTTGGCCTTCCTTTTAGAACATTAAAATGTCTTATTCTAGTCATATTTGCCTGAAATAATTTTATTTCTCTCCCACAGCTACCCTATTTCCTCTTTATTGTTCCAGACCCTCAAATCCCTTTTTCCAAGAATATCTCAAGATTGATAACTATTCAATTAATTATCCCATCTTTAATGATGCTTCATTTTTACCAAAAATAAAATCTTAAGGGGGTAGGAAGCTCTGGAAGTGAAAAATCAGGCTCCATCTATGTTCGAGCTGAGAAGAGATGATGAAAGAATAAACAAGGTAATGCAACCCTGGGCACTGTATCGTATATCCCCTCTATGTTAAGACTAGGGCTGCATTTTAATAGAGCAAAATGCTATCAGTTCATCCTAATTGCTATTTGGGGATTTCTGTTCACCTTTGCAAAAAATATTTCCAAATTCCAGTCAGCTACCAAGAAGTGACCAACTATGTCATTTGTATCCCAACTTCAGTATTTTTTATAAAATATATGCCATCAAATAAAAAAGTAAACCTATGTATTTCTTGTACTCTCAATAGGTACAAAGCAAGATATTAAGCCTTTGATTTCCACTTTCTCTGCCTTAAGTCATCCTCTGTGCCAGCTGAGAATGGGGACAAAGGACGGGCAGTGTAAAAACAAAGGAGAAAAAGTAAGAGGCCTGAAGAAGGACACATCGACCCCTGCCTCTTATAAATCAGGAATGGTCAGCATTTACTTCAAGACTGTTGACCAATACAGTTCCTCTTTCAATCTTACACAAGTGGCATTCATTTTAATAACAAGTTAAATTCATTATATGAATTGCTCAATTCTATTAGAATATTGTTATTCATGTAAATGCTATTAGTTCCACAAATGAACTACTCTATGTGCAACTGCTTAGAAACCTATAAAATGCTTTACAAATGGAAGAAAAATTATAATGTCCAAGAGAGAAAACATTATACTAAACTGGAATCATAAAATGCTAAAGTACTCGCTGATGCAGCTCCAATTCACAACTTCACCCTTTTTGTATGAAAAGGTAAAGGGAAGCAAAGTGTTTTCTTTGTAAATCCCATTTCTATAACTAATGTTCTACAACTACCATGTAATTTTCTTTCTTTGATTTGTTTTCCCATCTTACCCAACACATTTTATATCCCTTCGGTCTTCTTAGAAGCAGCACTTTGTTGAGGGGCAATGTGAGGTTTTGCAAGAAGTTTTTTAAATATGCTGTTAATGAATGAATGAATTGACAACTAATTACTTGCTAAATGCATTAACACAAGTATGGATCTGAAATTACAACATCCTCACTCATATTTGCATATGAGCAAGTCTTTTATTTGTATATGAGCAAGTCTTTTTCTTTTTTTACACAAACCTGGCTACAAGGGGAGGAAAAGCTCATGGTCAGGTTTATGTTACTTTTCAAACCACATTATTAAAAATAATAAATTTCTAAATTATGCTACTCATACATTAATTTTATTTTTTCATTTGTTCTCTCTCTCCACCCACCCCCCACGCCCCCAAAGTACTCTCTATACATAGGTAGGAGGATTATAAATAAACTATACCAACACACAACTCCCATTCAGTGGAGCATAATATTGATTATCCCTCAGACTTAGCTGATTTCTAAACGCGCTTTTATTTCTGTTCCCAAAGCAAAAACCTCATTTCTTCCTATTAAATAAGGGCACCTACCAGATTATTATTCTCTCAGTATAGAAACTGGATTTCCACTTCAGTTCAAATAAGAGCTCTGGTATAAACTGCCTTTTAATCGCCATGATAATTTTAAGTGTCCACCTATAGATATTTTGAATATGTAGCTATTTTCTCTGTTGGAAATTAGCCAGCAACAGGGTTCCATTAGCATTCACATTTGCAGAAAATTATTATATTTTCCTCGACATTTAAAAAAACTTAGCTCTCGGATGATGGCACTGCCAAAAAATGCAGCCAATTTCTACATCAGACAAGATCAGAAACAGAATATTCTTTAACTTGGCATGGACACACTTTCCTCTCCCCAAGGCTAGGGATCTCCTCTTTGGGGAAAACTTGCGAACTCAGCAGCAGCCTTTCTGTTAAGCAGGATTCCCAGCTCATACTAGTGCAATACATTTTGCTTGTTTGCTAGATCTGTTCTTCAGTCCCAACCACACGATCTTTATTTTCTCAATTATATTGCAATATTATATGTATTTGTTTCACCTGGGTCCACCCTCCCTGATTTATACATACCCTAAGGTTTAGGGAAAAAAATTAAACTCAAACATCATTCTTCAACTGGGCCCATTTTCTTTGTGATACCAAGATTAGTTCATGTTATGGACTGAATTCTGTGCCCTCGAAATTCTTATATTGATGCCCTAACTCCTAATGTGAGTCTATTTGGAGACAAGGCATTTAAGGAGCTAATTAAGGTTAAATGAGGTTATAAGGGTGAGACTCAAATCCCATATAACAAGAGAGACACTGGGGTGTGGGTGCACAATAGAAAGACCTTTTGAAGACACAATATGATAGAGGCCATTTACAAGCCAAGAGGAGAGGCCTTAAGAGAAACCAACCTGGCTGGCACCTCGATCGTGATTTCCAGTCTCCAGAACTATGAGAGAGTAAATTTCTCCTGTTTCAGTCACCTAGTCAGTGGTATTTTGTTCTGGCAGCCTTAGAAGACTAATAAAGTCCATTTCAAAATTATGGAAGTAGGCTGCAGGTTGTAAAGACCTTCACTGTCGTTAGGAACATAAGGACACTGCTATCTAACGACTCCCCCATTCTTTCTATTATGATTCTTGATGTGCTTGTCCAACACCCCTTCTCTCCCTGTCTGGTAACAGATATCAGCTGCACGGTCATGGGAGTTACACGAAATACAGAATAAGCCATTTACACTACCCTTCACCTTGGGTGGTCATTCTGGGAATAGGCACATGACTCACGTTAAACAAATCAGAACCTCCTCTGTTTTACATTTCTCTATAACTGAGCTAAAGAGAAAGAAACTATTTTTCATATGGTCACAGGTTCTGAACATGTAGGCCTACAATATGGAGCTAGCCTCTCCATGGTAGCAAATAATAAACCCACTATACAGATAAAGAAGCACACATAAGGAATAGGGAGGGAGGGAGAGGGAGGCCTGCGTTGAAGTCTCAGGATCAAGGCGTCCCTGAGGTTGCCCTCCCCTTCACACTCTTCATGAGAATGAATACGCTTTTGTGCCTGTTACATTAAGTTGCTCTCTGTCACTGGAAGTCAGAGCCCTTCCACTTCAAAATTATCCTTACCTTTTTTCCATTGTTGATCTACTTTCCAAGCCCTCCCCCCTTCCATTTATTTGCTAATCCATCACTCTTTGGAGGTTTGGCCAGGAAAATAGCAGGAATAAAATGGGGAAAATCAAAGGGAATAAAATAAAAAGGAAAAAAGCAGGAAACCAAATGATATTTCCACGTACAGTTTACAGCTCTGAAGTCATTTAAGTCTGTTCAGAAGTGGGAAATGATAATTAAAAATCAAAGAACTAGACACCATGCCCACCCAGCCGATTCATAGCTCCTGAGCTCAAGCTCTATAGATATTTCCTCGGGGTCTCCCTCCATAACGTTTCAACGAAGAGATTTATTAATATTCCCTTTTAGCTGCTTTTTAGCATGCCCCGTGTATTCATCCAGCTCCCAGTACTCACACCTGCTGAGGGTTCCACAGGCCTCCACAGAGGGACCCCATTTGTGTTAGGCAGCACGCCACCCACCAAATTCTTCTCTGCATCCCTCCTATTCACCCCCTTGTACCATCGTGACTTGAAACCGTCTTTGTATATCTTCTTTATTCTCACCCAATAAGATATATTAGTTTTGTAGGCAATTCCCTTAGGGATCCACTCAGTGACCAGTTACTGTACTAATTTGGTCAATGTCGCTAACACGTTACTGATTGATAACGGAGCACTAATTTATTCTTCCAGAGAATATTTACATTTTTATGGTGGCCTTAAGCAAGAGGGGTTACCACATACGAATTTTGGTGGTAGGAGGACAGCAAATATGTGGAAACTGGTAGTGTGTTAGCACCCCTCGATTCACATCACGTACCATTGGCATGTCTGCACGTCTGGTCAGTCCTGTCCTCTGGGGCAATTCAATATTCACCAGCAAAGAGCTTTCTTTTCTGCAGGAACCATTTGCCTTCCTCCCCCAAAAGCAGCCTTCCCCTTCCTCCCTCAGGCAGATACGGTCCCTCACCTCCTCTTGGCTCTGTTGCTGCCTTCGCCAGTGTCTACAGTTTTATTAACTCAGTAAATTTAGATTCTCTTAAAGAGCACATCAAAAGTTCAAGCCATGCCACACAGCCCTAGAAACCGTTCTTGAAACAGAAATGATGACTCCAAAGTTATTTCAGGGAAGAACTAGCAAATGTCATCAGAATGTTCTTGGTCATTTTATTGGCTTTAATTGAATAGTTCCCCCAGAATCTATGTTTTACTGAGACCACAGACAATATGGGGGTGTGCAACAGCAGGAACGGGGCTCCCTGGAAAGGCAGTGTGGGCAGTTACATTAAAATGTTGGTGCTGCAATTTAAGAAGAACCTTGAAAAGCTACCGGGTGCCTTTAGAAGGTGCAAAAGCACAAGAAACCACGCTCCATGAACACTAGAGGAACGACCGTGAAGGAAGAGGACGGAGGCTCAAAAGCTCTTCCCAAGTACTGGAGGCACATTTTCAAGAAAGGAGAGCAGAGATTCTGGATCACAGGACCAAAGAGGGAGCAGGGGTGAGTGCAAATTTCAAAGAGGAACATTCCGTTCGCACGGTAAGGGACACTTCCCAACAGCGCTGCCAGCAGTGGGCTGCCCGGCCTTCTTCCGAGGTCACTGCTACCGATACTTAAACATGCCCGTCCACCCGGGCTGCCTACACTCGCAGGCTGGACAACTGCTGAGACTCCAGAACACCGTGAGCCCACCGTCCCGTACACTGTCAGCACGGGACCAGCCGGCTGGCCCACACAGACAGCGTTAGGTTTCCACGTGAGGCCTGGCCACGGGGAGAAGAGGTGAGACAGGCAGCACAAAAGAGTCACAGGAAGCAGCTCTTCCCACCTGTCACCTGTTGGCAGTATTAGTCTTTTGATTGGCTTCAGCCTGTTGGCTACTCACTGCCCATCTAGTCTCTCAATGAAATACTCCAGCAATTGAGTTCAATTCAACAAGCGAGGACTCGGTGCTGCTATAAATCACTGGTCCCTTCCTCCCTGAGCCCTTCAGTGGAAGGAGTAATTGGTTAATTGCCAGAGTTGTTAACAAGAATTAAGAATTCAAGGGAATTGGCTAGGAATGCAGATCTGTTGCAATATGGTGAGAACGAATGTGTTTGTAAAGGGGCAGAAAATTCAGAATGACGTACACCTTAGTCAAAACAAATGGGTCTTAAAAGTCATTTATAAAAATGCCTGAGATTTACTGGGTCAGTGTTCCCTTCCTTAAGGGGTTAGCACTCAAATTAAAAAGAAGAAAAAAGGAAAGCTTCCTCCTTAACTCCTTTTCATGGCATCTCCCAGCTGCAGAGCCCACATTTTCCACTTCCCACCTCCTGCACACATCTCCCCATGCACTACCCGCTCCTGCCTATTCTTTGGTGACAATCATTTCCTCTCACATACTTGATTTGCTCTGTCAAATGAAGGAAGGATAATTTTCATAAAGGATGAGAAACAACCTAACCTAACGTGCCACCGCCTGTGAGGCCCAGATCCACAAGGACGTGCTGTCTTAGCAAGTGCAGAGGTGACACCAGGTCCATGCTGAGCGGGGCTTCTGGGCAGTATCCCACACCTTATCTAGATGTTTCAAGCAGTAATACATCTAACATTGGCACACCATTTTATGTTTTTCAAAGTATTCTCTTGGTTTTATTTGCTTTGGTAATAGTATAAAACACATAGAACAAGTATTATGATTCCTATTTCCAAGATGAATAGGTCGAGTCAGAGAGTGATTAAGTTATAAATCCAGGGCGTAATCCCCAGCTTTCCCATCTCCTATACCCTACCTTCACACTTTCTTTTTTCTACCTTCCTCCCAAATTTAACTTCTCTGCTCCAAGTATCTGAAGTACCATTGTTTTGCAAGCATGAAATCTTTTCAGAATTATGCATAGAGTAGGACATAAAAATAAATAATTGGATTCAATTATATATACTGTTTTTTACAACTTTCCTGAGATATAATTGCCATATGACATTGTGTAAGTTTAAGGTGTACAATGTGTCAATTTGATATACTTATATATTGCAAAATGATTACCACCACAGCATTAGCTAACATCTCCATCACATCATATAATTACCGTTTCTTTTTTGTGGTGAGAACATTTAAGATTTACTCTCTTCGCAACTTTCATGTATATAATACAGTATTATTAACTATAATCACCATGCTGTACATTAGATCTTCAGGGCTTATTCATTTTATAACTGGAAGTTTGTAACCTTTCAATTGCATATAATTGAAGGAGTGTGTGTGTGTGTGTGTGTGTGTGTGTGTCTTAGAGGAATTGTTGTGCATAGGGTTTGGGGAAATTTTCGAACTAACTCAGTGTACATTTATAGAGTAGAAATGGAAACAAGTCCAAGGAAAGCAAAGGTCAAGTACATTACATACTAGTGAATTTACAAGGAGTGGTAGTTTTCATCTTACAAATGGTCACAGGTAGGAGGCATATATTTATCAAAAACAAAAACAAAAACAAACAAAAAAAAACAGGGCTCAATCTTATCTATAAAGGATATTTGAAGAGAATTTTATGAAAGTAAAATAACACATCACCAAACCTGCTGAAACGGAAATTTGGTGAAGCACATACAACAGTTGTACCAGTGAAACCTGAGGTGCTATGGCCCATTCAGGCAGAGGCCAGGAACAAAAATCATAGTTAGGGTGAGATTATCATATAACATAACTAAGTTGTAGGGTTCTCATAAATTGCCATGTAGAACCCATACACAAGGGCTCTAGAAAAAAATTCCAGCCATAAATGCCTCTATTTTTCATATTATGTGGCTGGATATTTCCCAGACAGCCCTGATATGTTCTCTAATACACAGGAGAAGTCCAAGTAGAGGTGACTAAGTACAATGTCGTTTTCAACTGCAGAAGGTCATTACTATTGCTTACATAAAAGCTAAAGCAATCACATGTCTGGATTTTGTAACACTGTCTTGGTTTCATGTGTTTTTAAAAAGTTATTTGTTAAATATAAAACCAATTATGAAACACTTTATAACTACGTGTCTCAGTCTGCTCCGACCTGCTGTAACTGAATACCATGGACTAGGTGGCTTAAACAGTGGAAATTTGGCTCCAACATCTCTGGCAGCTGAGACATCTGAGACCAGAGTGCCAGCCTGGTTGGTTCTAGTAAGGAAACTCTTCCTGTTCGGCAGGTGCCCTAACAGGGCACAGACAGAGAACGGGGAAGCGAGTTCTCTGAGGTCTCCTTCTACAAGGGCACTAATCCTACCAAGAAGCTTCCACCCTCGTGACCTAATTTTCTCCCAAAAGCCCCATCTCCAAATATCATCACTTTGAAGATCAAGGTTTCAACATACGAATTTTGGAGGAACACAAATATCTAGTCCATAGCACCTTGTCCGTATTTTCAAATAGTAACTTTGCAAATTAGAAAGAAAGAAAAATCCTTGATCAGACCTCATGGGTTTAATTTAGCACAGATAATATTTTAATGTGAATAGGAAGATTAGTGGATCTCTTTTAAAGTGTACACAATCTGGAGTTGAGAAGCCCAGAAGAAATCAGGGTGTCCACGTCCCGAGGAAGACCCAGCAGGAAGGAAGCACAACAGGACAGTGGAATAAAATGACTTCGAGTGTATGAAGTCTAAGCTGACCACAGTAGTTGTTCTATGGGGGAGCACAGATTCTGACATCCAGCACGTCTAAGGTGAGAAGCCCCAGCCTGGCATGAGGTGGTTTGTGCTGTAAGCATGGGGACTCTGTGTCCCAGTTCGGCCTCCGTGATACTTGTTTCAGAGTTCTGTGAGGTGCTCCAAGGATAAGTTATCCATGAAGAAGCCCGTGTGCTAAATACTGTCTTGGGCACAGAGGACACTGCGTGAAGCCCCTCTAATAGTGAATGACTCCAATGGACAGGAAGGCCGTCTTTGCTACTTCCCCACAGACCCCCTGCACAGCCTGGGAGCTCTCTGGGCCCCAGGGTCTCCTCCTCTACGGGGAACAACAGAGCTCAAAGGCTATCCAGCCACAGTTCAGGCCTCAGCAGAGATGCAGGCAGTAGCAACCTACAGTAGAAATGGACTTACTGATGGGAACTCCTACCAACAGTGGTGGTAGGAGGGGTTGGGCTTCTGGGAGGCAGAAAGCCTGTGTCCCGGAGCCTGAGAAATAGGAATGCTACACAGAGGCTAGGGAGAAAAGGGGAAATTTAGATTACAACTTGCAGGTTTGATAAAAGTTGGTGATTTAACTAATTCACTGAAAGACTATTTCACATTATATCAGGGCTGAATAGCTGATAAGACAGTGGCCTTCATATTAGTTTATCTAAAAAGAACTTTGAGAAATAGACCTCATGGCTAGAGGTCTCCTTCTGGCATATTGATCAGGACTGCTGGAAATGAACGAAGTACTCAAATGTCCCTCGGAAGGGAAGCAGAGACTTGCACAATAAAGAATTTAAACGTGAGAAACATCAGAGGAGAAAAATGCTCAGTCCAGAAAAATCTCTAAATTTACTGGTTAGTGGTTAGTGGTCTGTTTTTGAAGAATCTTTATCCACCAATCTGAGTTTTATGTTTACAAGCCCTCCAATCAGTGCTTGTCATTTCCTTGCAGCCTCTTTCTACTAGGCTACGTTTTCAGCGGAGGATGCTCGGGAACTGTGGGGCCACCGTCTTTAACATCTTCTTCCCCATCGTTACCACGCTGCAGACCCTAATCCCAACAGGTTACCAGAGGTGGTAATTTCTGATGCCTTGGGGTTTCTAAAGGAATGTTCTCTTAGTTTTCCATTCCAATCGCCAGGTATAAGTAGTTGGAATTGGCAGCTATCTGGAGAGATGGGAGGGAAAACTTCCCTAAATTGGCTCTATTCCAGATATTTCACCACATCCGAGGATTTGCTTGCCCAGTGAAGTGAACAAATTGCCATCACACCATGAAGAAGTGGGAAATATGTACTGTGGCCATAGGAACTGCTATGCTAGCAACACAGTGTCTCTGGACTAGATATAGGACCAGTGTCCGTGAAAGAGAATCTTAGAGGACTGGTTTCAGAGAGTTTTGATCACACTTTGTTGAGTTTCCATTCTCACTCTGCAAGTTTGCTTCCAGTGCTCAGGTTCGTGGTCTCCCACAGGGAAATGGAGTCACAAAGGTGTGTGTGCGTGTGTGTGTGTGAGCGTGCACGTATGTGTGTGTGGTGTGCACACATACACACACATATAGAGGTATGTTTGTATTCCAAACTCAAGAAAAAGAAAAAAACCTCCCCAGATTTTTCTATTCCTATAAGGATTGTAGTTTACTATTTCTGGATTTGGATCATTGAGTTCCCTGGATTATTAAACATAGCAAAAAGCCATCTGCAATGAATCGGGCTTGTTCCTCTAATTGAGTCATGCTGCAAAGCCCTTTACTGTTTCCCTCACTTCACTGCTGAATATTTTTTCAAGAATGATAGAAAATACATTTTTACTACTAATGCCACCTGCAGGTTAAAGAGAAACTCTTGCAAGATTCTTGAAATCCTCACAGCGCACTGTAATAAGTCCCTCCAAAACAGTCCCCAAACCTTGCCAATCAGCAGGAATATAGTCTCATTTCATTGATGACATTCTTTATCAAAAATATACCTTTGCAGTCAGCACTGCAGCCTGCCTTCCCTCTTCACGCCACACTCAGTCCAGCCGATACTTACATCTAGGAACATAGAAGGAGTCATTTTCTAGGAAATAATTGCTTTGGGCTACTTTATTCAACAGCACCCCAGTGCTGCTGTAAAGTGTTTCATGTCACAGGTAAAGGTGATATGAGAGTTATCCTCAATCAATTAAGTTTCTGTGTGAATTATTTCCTGGGTCAATCAATCATTTCACGCAAGTGCTGTTACTTGGGTTCACTGTGCTAAATGAATTAGCACACGTTGTGCCATCTACATGTCTTGTTTTCTCAGCTAGGTGAGGTTTCTTAAGGAGAGATATTGTTTTCCACTCTAATTAGTTCCTTCTCATTATGACTGACATTATTGTTACGACATTATGATTATTAGTCATAGTAGATAAACTTTGCTATCAGTTCATTATAAATTATGCTTCAGCTTCTAGCGACAGTGATGTTACAATCCCAATTATCTGAAGAGCACAGATCTAAAAGGAAGTAAAGAACATATTCATCAATATTTTCACAGCGATTCTAGTCTAGTGGATGTTGTCTAACAGGA
>PVJL010000574.1:55000-383131 GCA_004026885.1 Lyroderma lyra
TAGAAGATGAAGGAGGAGGAAGTGAATTTTTCCAGACACATAGGCCAAACAGTCCTGCCCAGTGAGCAGCACACTGAGTACAACTTTGAAGGTTTTGGACGGGGGAAATGGGGTGGTGAAGGGGGCATAGGGATTTCACTCCCATCTTTAAATAGGTATTACCACCAACCTTCCATGTTTCTACAAAAGGTCAGGTGGGTGATTTATTGAGCAATGTCAGGAGTTTTCACATTAGATTTCACAAGAAACTTATTTGCAAGTGGAAGGAAAGATTAAGCAAAGTGCACCAGCTCAGAGACCACATAGGGTCTCTGAGCAGAAAACGATGTGCTTAACACATCCTGAGTCTTTGGGGGACAGAAAATAAAAATGTCCCCGATAGAAATTACTTAGGCAACAACTTACCTGGATGTTGCAAAAAGCTAAGAAATGCATTTTTTTCCGCAGATTTTGCAAATCTACAAAAAAAATCTACCCCATAAAAAGATGCAAAAATCTTCACTTGGGCTTTACTGTGTGTGTGTGTGTGTGTGTGTGTGTGTGCGCGTGTGTGTGTCAGAGAGACAGAGAGATAGATTTAAAGAGAGAGAATGAGGACAGGCATAAAAAAAGAGTGATAAGAATTTCTTCCCGAGTTTTAAAAATCATTTTGTCTGCCATATACACGAGGTTGGACAATTAATTTTGCAAATTCATCCTAGAAAAAGTGCTACATACCTCACTGATGAGTATGTACTGTGGTCACCTTCAACGTACTCCCCTTGGGAAGCTATGCACCAGTGCCAGCGCGTAGTCCACCCTTGAAAGCAATTTTGGAACTCTTTCTGGAATGGCCATCAGAGCTGTCATTCTATGACACCTGATGTCCTGAATGTCATCAAAATGTCTTCCTTTCAATATTTCCTTTAACTTTGGGTAAAGAAAAAAGCCTTTGGGGGCCCAATCAGGTGAGTAGAGAGCATGTTCCAATACAATTATTTGTTTATTGGATAAAAACTCCCCCCCAGACAGTGCTATGTGAGCTAGCACATTGTTGTGATGCAACAGCCGTGAGTTGTTGGTAAAACATTCAGGTCGTTCGATCTAACTTTTTCACGCAGCCTTTTCAGCACTTCCAAATAGTAAACTGGGTTGACGGTTTTGTCCAGTTGGCACAAATTCATAATGAACAATCCCTCTGATAACAAAACATTGTTTTGATTCTTGAGTTGGACTGATGGAACTTTTTTGGTCATGGAGAATTGGCTGACTTATATAGTGTTTACTTTGATGCTTTGGTTCAGGGTTGTATTGGCATACCTGTGTACCTATGTTTCATCACCAGTGGTAACATGGCCCAAAACGTTGTCTTGCCAACTTCAACTATCCCTCCTTTGCTTTTCTTCATTGGTGAGCTCCTTAAGGACCATGTTTGCACACACCTTTCTCATGCCAATATTTTCAGTTCAGATTTTCCTGTTTCTTTATTGATGTTTACTTGGTCTGCTATGCTTCTCACTGTCAGCCGACAGTTTTAATGCACAATTCGATGAATTTTGCAACATTTTTCTCAGTTCTACTTGTTACTGGCTGCCCTGAACTCTTCATCAATGAAGCTTTCTCTCCCCTTAGAAAAATGTTTAATCCATTTGTACACTGCCATTTTCTTCATGACATTATCCCCATAAACTTGGACTAACATGTCCTTGATTTTACTTCCACTTTTGCCAAGTTTAATAAGAAATTTAATATTTGTTGCTCTAATTCAAGCTCCAACATTCACAAAAATGTGCAACAACAATAATGAACACCACTCAGCAAGACACTGTCACATATCAACACAAACACAGCTGTGAGATATACCAAGGTTATGAAACTTTACCGAGTTGTTTGTACAGTGCTGCCAATGTAAGTGCACAGTGGCAAGTTCACAAATTTAATTTATACATACATATACACACCCACCCACACACACTCACACATATATGTGTGTGTGGGTGTGTGAGTGTGTGGGTGGGTGTGTATATGTATTTCTGAGTAACTATTACTGTTATCTGAGATACGAGGACAGTGCCAGAACAGAAACTATACGATAGGCCTAATAGGACACGAGAAGGTGTCTCTGCTGTACGCTCTCCAAAATACCAGCACTGAACAGCCTGTCTGGTAGCCTGTCCTCTTTCTGGGACCTTCTCCTTAGAAAAGAATCTTCTCTCTAACTTCTTTTTAACATTCTGGTTCCATTCCACAATTCTTTAAAAATACCTCTAGCTAATATCAATTTCCTCATCCTCTATCATTCATTGTTCTTTGGGCAAAAATGAAAATGTGGGGCATATAAATAAATTTGGGGCAGCAATTCTGCTGCCTCATAGAAATAGAGCTGAATGCTACTCCTTGATTCATGCCCTAGCAGAGCTCCTCAGATAGTGGCGATTCAGCATACCAGCGTGTTCCCTAAGAAACGTAAAAGGGAGGCCAACAAAGAAATCAGGATAAGCTTCTGGACTGTTAAAGTGTATGCGAAGGCCCAATATTGAGGAAGAGTGATCTAAAGACAGGCTGTGAGTGAAAGGGGCTGTGTGATATCATGTACTTGTAGTTGTATGAAAGACAGGTGAGCTATTTCAAAACTTCCAGAGAAAAATAACCCTAAGGAAGATATATTCAATTCCGGGGTATCCTTCTACTTTCCTAGGACTGCCCTAACAAAGCACCACAAACTGGTGGCTTGTCTCACACAGCTCTGGAGGCCAGAAGTCTGAGATCAAAGTGTCCACAGGGTTAGTCCCTTCTGAGGGCTGTGAGGGAAGGGTCTGTTCCAGGCCTCTTGAGCAGACTTCCCCTTTTTACAGAGTACCAGTCCTATTAGATTAGAGCTCTTCCCCAAATGACCTCATCTTAACTAATTACCTCTGCATTTACCCTATTTCAAATCGGTCATGTTCTGAGGACCTGGGGTTTAGGACTTAAACATATAAATTGGGGTGGAGTACCCATTTCACCCATAACACAAGGTGAGAAGGAACTTTCTCAAGAAGTAACCAAAATTCTTGAAAGGTTTATCCACCGTATATTTGAAGCAATGTTAATTTGTATATGCTTTCTTCCTTACATACTATTGAGTATTTTTGCTTCCGATACGTATTCTAGGTAATTCTAGCTTGATTTTCCTCAAGATCTGTATTATTCCCACTCTCCTGGTAGGGAAACTGAGACTTTGAGAAATTAAATGTCACTAAACTTCACACAACTGCAGATCTGAGACTCTAATTCAAGACTCCTGTTTCCTACCTCAGTGTTTTGCCCACTGGTCTACACTGCTTGCTTTGTAATCACCATTAACAACACTTCCCCACTGACGATGCAGCTTTGGTGCTACCACTAAAGCACTGAAGGAAGTGCTCAGCTTAATTCTCCATTATTTCCTCCAAGAAGTTGGGGAGTGGGGGTGGGGGGGTCTTAACCCAGTGTAATTTTTGCTCAAATAGATCTGACAGTGTTACATTCTGAATGAAGTACAAAAATAGGCCTGAATCCCCAAAATACCATCTTAGGATTTTACTTACAAAAATGTGTGCCCCACTATAGGAGCAGCGCAGATACCAGGACCAAGCAAACGACTCCAGAATTGGCCCGAAGTAGACCCAAGCTGGGCGTCGATGCTGGCAACAGCCAAGCTGAGGGCTGGACAGCCATCATTTTTCAGCTAATTTTCTCCTTTCACCTCCTCCCTTGCTCCAGGTAGAACAGTGTTCATTAAGAGCGCTGCAGAGCTCAGTCGAGCTCATTCTCACTGAGATCGCCTCTCTGATCTTCTGAAGCCTTTAAAAGGGAATGAGCCTTGGCCTCCTTTTTATGGGCTACATTATGACCTGGCTTCAAAGTGTGAAAAGAGGTTCCAAGATTCCCTTTGTGCGGTGGAGTCTCTTAATTGCACTTTTAAACACAGTGTAATTTTTGTAATTAACATTATGGTTTCAGAGGGCAGAGAAGCCTGCGCCATGCTAATTACAAACCCGCGTCTTCAGAGTGGTGGAATTTCCAAGGCCTCTGATATTGGGGTAGAATACAGTTTTTATGAAGAAATTCAAAGATCCTCTGTGGGCTGTGTTCTGAGTCATCATTAGCATTTGATAACATAAAAAATTTTTTACAACATGTGACAGATTTTCTATGTGAAGATTTTACCTGATAACTGGAAAATTTGCATAAAGAGCTTCATTAGGTCTCCTCTCACATTACTGAAAGAGTAAGAAGTATAGTGCACTTTTCCCCTAAGATTGTTCTTAGGAGCTAAGGAATTGGTGCTTTATAATAAAATTTACAGTATGTTATGAAGTGAAGTTGTAATAATCTTCAATGATGTTGAAAATCAGAGCATACGTGCCTTTTAAGGAGAGAGAGAGAATATGTATCAGAATTACCGTGTAGCTGAAAACCTTGCAGTAAAGGTATATTGTACTATTCTTTGCCATATAAAAGCTCTAGTCCTGCTAGGCAGCCGAGTCAAGGCGAGAACTTCACATACATAACACCAAATGACAATAACATGTAATTTTTTCACTCCGTGAAGTCTGTTCACTGAGAAAAATTATCTTCCTCTTATTTCAGAGGCAAGTTTATCTTACCTTTATTTTTCAACCCCAAGCTATTAGCCAAAGTGCATGTTTGTGTAAAGATACACACAGATACACACACGCACACACACACACACACACACACACACACACTTCTGGAGATGCAGTGTGCATTCGATGCAGGGCAATCACAGCTTCTGCAAAGAGTAACTGGCCTTTCTTAAGCTGATACTGTCAGAAATTGTACTGTGGGGTAGGGATTGAGTCCCAAAGCCATCCATTTGCTGAAATCCTTTCACTGAGCATGGATCAATTAAGCCAGTAATAGTGATAATTTCGGGAAAGCTTTCTGTCATGATGGGAACAAGAATTCATCATTATTCCATGCTGTCTTATTATTTCAACACCATACATAGGCCGTTGGATGTATAGCAGTGGCTTGCGGCATTATCTCAGTGGGATGCATTTTCCTTCATGAGAGTCTTTTTCTTGGCGGTTATGCAGATAATGCATAGCTTTGTAATGACATCATAAATAGAGCCCAAAGTCCTAAGAAACAATTAGGGAAGTATATCAATACTTCCCTTGTAATCATAACATCATCTGACTTCCAGTGGGATGCCAAGCTCACTCCCCAAGTTCCATAATCACATATGAGCTTTAATGCCTGCTTCACAATCTATCTTGGAGTCACAAATCCTGGCACTAGAGACAAATTAATATGCATTTTAGCCCATTGTCAAGAAAGGAAGTCATACTGGGGTTTTGATCACAGAGCCCAGGGTGAGATTCAGGCAAATAAAACCCAGGCTGATATAAACTGGACCCTCAATAAACTGACCTCAGGCAAAAGCTAGACTAAAAAATTTAAAAAGCCAGTATCCTCTGAAAGTAAAGGACCAAAGAATCCTTGTAGCAAATCACCACACTTTCCTCTTAATGACACTATTTCTGCAAGTGGATTTTTCTTTTATTTTTTTCTTGGAATTATTGTTCCCATCCAGAGTTTCCTTTCAGCCTAGTTTAATCCCCTTAAAAATAAACATGCCTTTGTCATGGGAGGAAAGGGCCACTTTTCTCTAATTGGTCTGAGGCATGTCAGTCACTTCAGCCTGCAAGGGATGCAAAACCACACTCTAGGTGGACCTTTAAAACCACTCGGTGGATTTTACAAGTTCTGGTCACTCCTGCAGAGGCGAATGGAGTATGAGGAAGATTCAGTTATAGTTCTGGATTCCTTTCCCAATTTTAGGAAAGGAACAAACCCTTCTCTCTTAACTCTTGTAGTACCCAACAAACAAAATAGAAATTTTAGACAAACGATCAAACTTAGATAGTAAATAGCTTTTATTTTTACAAAATATTTGCTTCCAGCAGAGTGTATCTTAATCCACAAATGCAGAAATCTGTCATTAAGATGTGACCCAGCTGCATGGCATTGTCAAATGCAATAACGTATCTTTTAATAGTTTTATATCAAGTAAGGATATAACATATCATTAGTTTAAATGTATTTGCAAGCAATTACCCCCACCAGGATATTTGAGAATGCTCATGCAAAATTGATGAAATTCTGACAAACTTAAACATTGTTCATTTAGCTTAATTCCTTATGTATAGAGGAAAACAGAATAAATGGTTCTGCTGCCTTGTGCAAACTACTGGCAGGCATTTTCATTCCACCCCGGGCTGCAGTGCTGCCTTTACACTATCGCCTTTGGTAATCATTTAGGGAAAAAAGTTCCATATATGTTTAATTTTAAATAATGGACTAGATTTTTCATTCTCCTTATTATTGTTCAATGTAGTAATTTAAATATGGAGTAGATTTACTGTGTGTCAGCTGCCTTTCTTTTACAAAATGGGATAAATTATTGAATGAGTAGAGGTTGTTTGACAACCAGTTCTCTAGTACTACACAAAAAAGGACCTTTGACATTCAGCTGTCTTTTGAAAAGAATAAAGTATAAATCAATTAAGCCACTATGCTGTGGTTCAGAAACGCCACTCTCTGGCAGTTTGGCTGTGCCTCTCAGGTGGCTTTCGAGCAGCTCCATCCCCTGAGAAAAGGGATGACAGCCAGGAAGAGGTCCTTCAATGTCTTTCCTGGATTTCTAAACCCTTTGGCTGAAACACATTCTACAAAAACATCAGAACCCACCACAGCCAACAGGTTTCTTTCTGATGTTTCGAGTAAATATTATTTACTGATGATCAGTTAAGATTCTGTTCCTGCTTTTGGATTTTGCCTGCAAGTTTTAATATGTTCACTGTGCCAGAGCAGAGAAATCTTGTGTTGAACATCTCATCACCCTTTATGCAAGCCAGGTGAGAAATTGCATTTCAATGCCTTCTTACGCTATTCCTCAATACCATATTAGCATCTGTGTAATTAATAATACTTTGAGCTCTGTCAAAATGAAATCACTTTTATTCTTCCCCAAAAGAGAATCATTTATTAGCTACGTGTTATCCCCAAATACATTTTTCTTTACTAATGTCACTAGTAACTATACTTTGTGAAATATTAATCTATCCATGCAAACCCACAAAGACTGGTCAAATTATTTTTTTAATCTATCTAATCATTGTGAAAAGCAGTTAGACAGGTTATTTGGAGGTTCAGCTAATATGTGTATTTGGAGTACTATTCTGAGCTTAACACTGCTACGGGGCAGAGTGAAACAAAAGGAAGGAGGGTAAAACAGATAAAACAGAAGGTTCTGTCTCTTCTCTGAAGGTAATTAGAGTCTAACTGAAGAGAAGACCAGTTGGTTCACACAGAAAAATTAGTGAGGCACACAAACCATATACAATTGGAGTAAGTGACCGAGTCCGGAAAGTATCCAGCCATGTAATGTGAAAAATGTGTAGAAGCATTTATGGCTGCATTTTTTCCAGGCAGCCCTCGTATAATTATATTAGGGGGTTAGAGAAAGGAGACATCAGTAAAGACTGGAAATCTACATGTAGAAAAGTTTCATAGACGACGGGTCTCATACAAGGAGTAAGATTCAGATGGCTGGAAAGAGGAGAGGAGATTCTAGGTGAGGTGGTAAAAATCTTTGAATGTGAAAATGCATTTTAAACATTCTGCAACAAAAGCGTTCCTGGGAAGTATAATAGTAGGACATTAAAATAAGTATATTGAATGGAGAGCCCCAAAAGTCAGTGAACAGGAAGAAGCACTGAGATGGGTTACATTAGCAATGCTAAGGCACGAACTCTTCTCAAGCAAGAGGCTGCCATGAATAAAGTATCCACCTAGGATGTTGGCAAGATAGCCAAGTGATGGGAAAGAGGAGGGCAGGCCAGTCTAGGATGTGATGGAAAAATGGGAATGGCAATGCTGGATTCCAAGACGGCTGGTGAGCCAAAAGAATACAGAGATGAGATGAGGGAGGCACTGAAACTACTGGTACATACTAAATTAGAGAAAGGAATTAATTAATGATGCTCCCTCACGTACATATATAAAAGGGAAGAAGAGAAGGGAGGGAAAAAATGAAATTATTTAATATTTTGACTTTCCCACCATTTATTTAGGCACCAAACAATTTGGCCATAGTGCCACCACACTTGTTCTCGCCCATAGTTAATGCTACAAAACATTCGTGTCAGCATTATTCCTTCCTGCTCAACTACACAGAGCCTAAGAATCCTTCTCATTGTTGAATTCTGGGCAGCAATTAAAAATTAATCAGAATTAGGATAGAGACACACACATACACACAAAACCATATCCCATGTCTAACACGGAAAGAAATGTGGCTTGAAAACACATTTAAAAGGGAAGTACAAATTATAGCATTATATAATACTTAGGAAGAGGTAAATCAAAAATAGAGGAAAACCATACACATAGAAATATGCATGCACACACACACACACACACGCACAATTTTATTAGCAATTTCTCCACAGACCCAGAATACTTAAAGATTCAGGGAATTTCTCCAGTTAATTCAAGCCAATGAATGAAATTCTAAGATAATAAAGATTAAATCCACCAGAAAACAATAACTGAAAGGAACCAAACCCTTCACCATCATGTCCCAGTAAGGATACCATTAGGAAAACACGCAGTCCGATGTCCAGGTGGCTTCAAGAAGCAAGCAGCTGGAGAAGGACCTACAGCCAGAAAGAGAAAGGTGAGCGGAGAAAATAGGTGGGAGAGAGATTCACTACTTGTGTGGGAAGACGAGGCTCTGAGGGAACTTAATAATGGCTTTCAAGTGTTTGAAGAGTTCTTCTACAGGGAATGCTGACCAGCTGTTCTCCATCTTTACTGAGGGCAGAACAAAAGGCGGTGCACTGAACTGCAGGATGAGGATTTAATCTAGACATAGGAAGAGTGGCTTGATAACAAGTGTTACTAGATTTTGGAGTCGGTGTCCATGGCAGCCCTATTCTTCGAAGGGCTTGCAAACATGAGGACTCACGTACAGGTGCTCGGGCCCAACTGAGGTGGGCACTGCTGGAAAGTGAGAGTCCAGGCCACTCTGCTCCCCATTCCCCTCCAGCCCCAGCATCTAAGGCTGCACCCCATCCGCCCAGGTCTCCCAGGTCAGTTAGAGCCATTCCTAGGAACAAAGAGAGAGTGAGCTGCTGCCCAGCATGCGAACTTTCAACCATGTTTAACAAGGTGCCAGGAAAAGCAAGCAGCCTGAGCACAGATTCCCAAGCCTCCTGCCTTGTTAAATTCAGTTTATGGTTTACACAAAAGTGCTCTGTCTTAATTTGCTTCTTTCCTATAAATGAAATGGGGTACATTTAGTATTCCTAAGGGGCTGGTACACTGGCCAAGTTCACGCTGCCTGTGGTTTAAAGAAATGCCAAGCAAGAGTACCCACACTGACCATCTTTGGACAGGGAGAGTGAAGACCCATGGGCCCTGGTAACTGAGGTGTGCTAGAACCACTGGCACATGCACCGTCCTTTATGTTCTGCCACTTTTTCTGTTTATTTTGTTGCCCTGCCTTGGAAAAATAGTGTGTAGGAACAGCACTGCATTACTTGAACACAGAATCTGCAAATTTGCATTACTCATTACACTGCCTTTTCCCCATGTAGTCCAAATTGGTGAAGTTTTATAATATTTCAAAGTAAGACCTACAATGTTCTACTATTTAAGAGCATATATTGCACTTGCCCATGTTTAATAAATGTTTCTTAAATAAATGACTAGGGTTTCTATTTTTGACTCCCATATAACTTGAATGGAAGGTCTCCTAATGGACAAGCACTTCAACAACTTTGCTCCCCTTGTAAAATGAGTCATCAATCCTCCCAACATTGGAGCTGTTCTCCTCTCATCAATGAAAATTAGGATGTCCTTGAGGGCAGAGAGAACATCTCACATACGTTGTGCAAAAGTAAACATGTTCTTCATTCACCTAGGGTATTCCATAAGTATCTGTGAAACAAAGATAAAGAAAATACACAGAACACAGGAAATGAGGCATAGTGGCTAAAGGCATGGACTCTGGAACTAGACTGGCATGATTCAAATCCCAGTTCTGCTGTCTGGGTAACCTTAGGCAAACTAGTTGTAACCTCTGTGTGCCTCAGTCTTCTCATCTATTAAATGGGGATTCTTATAGTATCTACCTCATGAGGTTATTATGAGGATTAACTATGTTGCTATCTATAAAGAACTTTGAGTAGTATCTGACAACTATTAAGCACCAAAAAAGTGTCACATAAATAAAAAGATGTTGGTACTCAAGTTTACACCCTCTGGTATTTTAACTCAGATCTACCAGCTGGTTAAAGTGTTTGGCAGCTCTGCTTGATGTCACCTGTTTGTTTTTTCCCCAGACAACCAAAGAGACAATGCACATAGTAAAGGTAAGGCTCAAATAATGTCATAAATAATGGAAAGCTCATTTGAAAACAAGAACAGAAAAGGGAACAATGGCTTGATTGAGCAAAATTGAAAAGATAAACCAAAATAAACAACTTTATCATTGCTGAATGTCTATAGACCTAATTTCAAGTAGGTCTGTAGACATTCAGCAATGACAAAGGAAAATGCTATTACCGCTGATTGGCACTGACAGTGGGACACCTAAGAAGCAGACCCCAACAGTGATCAAAGCGTCAGCTCTCAGGCCACGACTCATAAATGGTACACACACTCCCACTCACTCTTTCTGTACAGACATGGTTCCCTTTCTCATTGAGCCTGAAACTTCTGTGCAACTCAATGCTGCAGTCCACCCCTGCACATAAACAGGAAATGGAAAGACAGGGTATAAAATAGAGGACTCAAAACTTTGCCTTTAGACCTATAAAGCAATATGATATCCCTTCTCAGACAACAAATTTAAATCTGTCCATTTCCAAGGAATAATAAGCATGTGAAACTTCTGAATACCCAAGGCAGGAAATTCTTCCCCATTCTAAATTACTGCCTCCGTATTAAGGAATATTTCTCTTTAGATGGAAATACTTTTATTTTTAGAGATACTACCTCAAAATGTGTTCATTCAACCTACCTAGAATTCCTAGGTATGTTAGGCACAGTGTTAGATTGTATGGAGTTCAGAAGTATAATATACAATTTGAATCCTTAGGAAACTTATTAAGCAAGTTGGGAAAGCAACATTATACAAATAAAAATCAGAAAATAGTCCAAACTTGTATGGTAATAAAATTGATGGTAATACATATTGGTATGGTTCAGGAAGAAAGGCACTTATAGAGCATGGAGTTTTACGTGGGCCAGAATAGTAAGAGAAGAAATAAAAGTCACCAGGCATGAAGTGGCCCTTACATAATAGCTGACATGTGGATTGGAAAAGGAGAAAAGCATTAAGGAAATGCTCAGAGATGAGCGTGATCAGGGGTACACAAGGGACAGGTCTGATTCTTGGGTCTTTCCATTACAATCTCTGCCAACACAAAAGCTTCCAAGCACTGAAGAGGCCCCAAAAGAATACATTCAAATGGAAGGGTAAATTCTTCAAGATTACGGAAAACATCTACTGACCACAAACATTGATGCCAAAGGTTTCTTAGGAAGGGAAGCACAAAAAAGGGTCAACCAACCAGCCTCGGTTGTTCCAACTCTCTCAACTCTGTTTTAAAGTATTGCTTCAAGAGAAAAGGTTAAATGAGGTTTGAGTGCAGTGTAATAAACCTTCACTGTTCATAAAGCTCTGAGTGATAAATGTATGTACGGTTACTGTATAAAAATATTGGGATCAAATGCCAAAGATCTCTGAGGTTAAGATTTGTTTGCATGGATAGGTGAAGGACCCCAAATCATCAAATCTCAAGAAAATGGCAGCTTGTCAGTCAAAGACACAGTCTGCTCCAGCTCACCAGAGAAGCCCATTCCCAAACTCCACTCAGCCAGACATTATAAACATTCTAGCCATGATATACAGCACACTGTGGCATGTAATTTGTTTGGTTCCGAGAGACTAAGACAAGGGTTTGGAAGGTTCACTGCATTGTAAGAGAGATATGCCTGGCTGCAGGTTTTCACATTTGTAAATAAAAAAAAAAAAGCCCTATTCCTGAATAGTGGGACATCCAAGGGAGAAGCATGAGTTGGTCTCCATGGAATAATAAGACGGAAAGCTTTCACCCCCTGCAGTACATGCCAGCATCCACAAGTAAAACAAGGAAGACCTGAGACAAAGTCCTATAAAGAAAGGCAGGTCCTCCTCAGGAGCAATTCTGGCCTATGGCATAATTCGTACCACATGTTTTTAAACAGTAAAATTTGGACTTCTGCAGCAGTGAGGGAGCTGTGTAAAAGTGTCAAGGGACTTATCACTTCTTTGTACATTGGAGAACCCATTTTTACTTCAGACCCAAACTAGGACTTGTCCTTCTCAGTACAAAGAAAACTTGGATCACATAAACCCTGCCCTTTGTACCACAAGGTCAAGCACAGCAAAGGGGGTGAGAGAAACCACAAGTTGTGACTACCAGGAAAGCAGAAAGTACCTTCAAGTAATTGATTGCATAGAATTTGTAGCACATATTTAGTAAAAGCAAAGGCATCTTTAGAAATCCATAGATATGCATTTTTATTTGAAATCTAATTTGGAGCCATTACTGTTTCAGAGACTAAGAATTCCTTGCAGTTAGCAATAAGAGTCCTACAAATAAGAAATGAGAAGTCACTTTCCATTTTGAAACAATTCTTAGGGCCTGGTTATTGGGTCAAGCATTTCACAAACACTATTTTCATTTAGGCCTCACAACTGCCTTCTGAGTATTTCATCTCATTCCTCAACTGGGGAAACAAGCTCTGAGAGACATAATACGTTGCTCAAGTTACAACAGTTAGTAAGTACCCACAGTGGGATTCCAGAGAAAGCAGTCTGACTCCCAAGCCCTTGTTCCTGTCATACTTCTTCCTGTTTTGCAGAACGGTTCTATTAGTAGCTGTTATCATAACCAATCCCTCCATCCTGACATGGCATACAAAACATTGGCAGAACCTGAGTGATAGAAGAGGAGAAATCTAAACCCTAGTGGAAAAAAACCAGAAAAGCACTTAGCTTCCGCTGACCATAGTTTTTTATTAAATCCTTGGAGATAGGCTTGGAAATAAATATTATAACCCTACAACATTGTTTATATTTTGATGTATAGATTTATTCTTATATTTACTGTATAGCAAGTCAAATATAGTTCAGGGTTTCCACATTCTTTCCCAGTTTTTCCTTTCATTGTCTTTATAAAGTCCCCAAAACATCTCAGATATTGTTATAAAGAAATGTCTATAAAAGTGGACTTCAATGGATTATTTAAAATCAAGATGCAGGGGCCTAAAGTGAGATGGTCAGGTGAATAACAGATTTTATAGCTTCATACTTTTGAGCTTATTTCCTACTGAGTGAAGCTGGGCACAAAATATTAATTTTTTTCTACCCACCCCAAGCTCATGAAGAAATTCTCCTATGTTATCTTTAAAAAGTTCTACCTTTCACAGTTAAATCCACAATACACCTTGATTTTTGTATATATTAATAGCATGTTGTAGGAATCAAAATTAATCTTTTTTTTCCTTGATATCCAAATGATCCAGTACCAATTTTTAAAATAGGCAATTATTTTCCACATTCTATTGTAGTAGCACCTTTGTTTTATAAGAATATTGATAATAAAGACAACATCTTTTGATACCTGGTAGTATGAATCTTCTGATTTTTTCACTATTTTCTTGACTATTCATTTCATGTGCCTTTCAATATAAATTTTAGCATCAGTTTATCAATTTCCATTAAAAAATCTGTTGGGATTTTTATTGAAATGTTACTGAATTCATAGGCTACTTTGGAAAGAACTGACATCTGTACAACGTTGAGTTAATCCAACAGCTTGACAGTTTTCATTTAATTTCTCAATAACATTTTTAGAGTATTCTTCATAGAAGTCTTGCAAATTTTTCATCATATTTATTGTTCAGCAACTGATTGTTTGATGCTATATGACATGACATTACTCTTTAAATTTTAACTTTTTATTTCTTTTAAATATTTTTTAATTGTTAGCCTTATTGGGATGATATTGGTTAGCAAGAACTACATAGGACACATGCAACAAATAAATGATACACGTAGAATTGTACACCTGGAATTTTAATTTTAATTTTTAATAGTTTATTACCATTTGCTTGGATTTGTCAATTTAGGGTACTTCAAAGATACATGCAAGAAAATCTTAACATTGGTATCTGACTCCAACATTCTTGTACAGTAACCATCCATACATTTGTCATTCAGAACTTTATGAACTGTGAAGGTTTATTACATTGCATGTAAAACTCAATTGATTTTTGCTATGCTCACTTATTAAGTCTAATAAGTTGTCTTCAGTTCTTTTGGATTTTTTATATAAAAAAAAATCATGTAACCTGTGAATAATGGCAGTTTTACTTCCTACTTTCTAATTGTTATGCCTTTTATTTCTTTGTTGCACTGGCAACATTCTCTAGCACAGTGTTGAACTGGTTAGAACAGAGCTCCTTGATTCATTCCCAATCTTGGGGGAAATCTTACAACAATGCACCATTAAGCATAAAGATCGCTATAGGTATTTTGTAGATATTCTTTACTAGATTAAGGAAATGATCTCTTATTATTTTGAAAGGCTGCTAGATTTTTTCTAATGCTATCTCTATATCTACTAAAGTAACCATATGATTTTTCTCACTTGTTCTTTTAATGCCATAACCAACATTGACTGATTTTTTAATTGTTAAACATTGCTTTTTTTCAGATAAACCCAAGTTAGGCATGATGTATTTTCCTTTTTATGTATTATTCAATTCAACTTGCTAACATTTTTAGGAGTTTTATATTCCTGTCCAAGAAAGAAACTTGTCTGTAGTTTTGTTACTAAATTATGTTGGACTCAGAATGGGTTGGGGAATTTCCTATTTTTTTCTATTGCTCTAAAGACTTGATGTAAGATTGATTTTATTTCTTTTTTAGATAATTGGTAGACCTCACCCAGAAGCCATTTGAACCTGGATCTCTGTAAGAGATTGTTTTCAATTACATATTCAGCTTCTATAATGAATCTAGTATTATTGAGATTGTTTTATTTCCTCTTGTGTCAGTTTTGGTAACTTTATAATTGTGTTGTTTAAGAAAACTAATTCATCTAATTTTTAAAATTCCTTGGCATAAAGCTGCTCTCCCATCAGTGTGGGCACATGGAGTTCAGAGGACCTAGCTAACCACAAACCTGCAGCCTGAAGCACAGCACCCCCAGAAACTGCAACATAAAGCAGAACTGCCTTAGACAAGCTGTAGACTAATAAACAAAATAAATGTTAAATGCATTTCTGTAGTTGTCTCTTATGCAATAAATAACCAATACACAATTTTTATGTTCCTGTTAAATTAATTCTCTGTTTTGATTTGCCCAATCTTCTATTAAATCTAATGCTTGAGTTTATAATTTTAGAAACTGTATTTATCAGTTTTTAGATTTTTATCTGGTACTTGTTAATATAGTTCATTTCTCCAATGAAAAGCTCCATCAGGTCATCTACTTTCTTGAATATATTAATCACAGGTTTTTAAACTTTGTCTAATAATTGCAATAACTAGACTACCTATAGGTATGTTTCTATATTTATAATCTTTTTATTGAGATATAAGTGACATACAATAAACTACACATTTAAAGTGTACTATTTGAGAAGTTTTGACATCCATATACTCCCAAAAAAGCATCACCATAATCAAGATAATGAAAGTAACCATCACTCCCAAAAGTTTCCTCATGCCCTTCTGTAATTCTTCCCTTCTGCCCCTACCCACACTCCCCTTCAACCCTCCAAAACAATCTAATTTCTATCTCTACTGATTAGTTTGCATTTTTAAGAATCATATAGTATATACTCTTTTTGTCTGGCCTCCTTAATTTTGAGACTCACCCCCAATTGTTTATCCACTCATCTATTGATGAGTATTCAATTTTAGTAACAGCGTCTTCCAAAAAGCAGGAGTTTTGTTGTTGTTCTTGCTGTTGTTGTTGTTTTGATAAAGTCCGATTTATCAATTTGTTCTTTCATATCATGCTTTTGGTATTGTCTAATAAATCCTTTTCTAAACACAGGTCACAAATTTTTAAAAAACTTTTATACTTTTAGGTTTTACATTATCTAATTGGAGTTAATATTTGTACATGTTGTGGGGCAGATCAAAGTTAGTATTTTTTTCTTTATGTGGATATTACATCACCTTTTGTCTATCCTTTTCAACAGAATTCCCTATGTACTTTTGTCAAAACCTAGTTGCCCATATATATGTAGGTTCTATTTCTTGACTCTCTATTCTATTACATTGACCTTTTTGCCTGCCTTTATACCAGTGGTCAGCTAACAATGGCACACAGTTGAACTCTGGTAAATTGCCTGTTGACTACAGCCACAAGCTAAGAATATAGTTTACATTTCAAAATGGTTGGAAAAAATCAAAAGAATACACCAACAATGCACTGTCAGAAATAAAATTAGGAAAATAATCCTATTTACAATTGCACAAAAGAAAATACCTAGGAACATTTAATCACGGAGGTAAAAGACCTGAACTGGGAAAACTATAAGACACTGAAGGAAGAAACTGAAGAAGCTACAAATAAATGGAAACATATACTGGGCTCATGGATAGGAAGAATTGTAAAAAATGTCTACACTACCCAAAGGAACCTATAGATTTAACGCAATTCCTATCAAAATTCCAATGGCATTTTTCACAGAACTAAAACTTATATGGAACCAAAATGACCCCAAGTAGCCACAGCAATCTTGAGAAAGATGAACAAAATTGGAAGTATCATGGTACCTAATATCAAACTATACTACAAGGCTATAGTAATCAAAACAGCATGGTACTGGCATAAAAACAGACACATAGATCAATGGAACAGGATAGAGAGCCCAAAAATTAATCCACACTTATATGGTCATTTAATCTCTGACAAAGGAAACAAGAATATACAGTGGGGTAAAGAGAGTCTATTCAATAAATGGTGTTGGACAACTGGATAGATACATGCAAAAACCAAAACTGGACTACCTTCTTGCATCATATACAAGAATAAACTCAAAGTGGATTACATACTTAAATGTAAGACAGGAAACCATAAAACTCCTAAAAGAAAACATAGGCAGTAAACTCTTAGACATTGCTCTTAGTGGTATTTTTTTTTCTGACCTCGAGGAGGGGAAACAAAAGAAAAAATAAAATATTTGGACTATATCAAACTAAAAAGTTTTTGCTCAGTAAAGGAAACCATCAACAAATGAAAAGATAGCCTACTGAATGGGAAAAGCTATTTGCCAATGACACATCCGATAAAGGGTTCATATCCAAAATTTATAAAGAACTCACACAACTCAACATAAAACAAACAAACAAAACAATTCAATAAAACAAATGGCAGAAGACCTGAATAGACATTTCTCCAAAGAGGACATACAGATAGCCAACAGACATATGAAAAGATGCTCAACATCACTAATCATCAGAGCAATGCAAATTAAAACTGCAATGAGATATATCACCTAACACTGTAAGAATGACTATCAGCAATAAACCAACGAACAAGAATTGTTGGTGAGGATGCAGGAAGAAGGGAACTCTTGTGCATTGTAGCTGGGATTGCAAATTGGTGCAGCCACTACAGAAAACAGTAGAGAGGTTCCTCAAGAAATTGAAAATAGAACTACCTTATGACCCAGCAATTCCATTTCTGGGTATTTAACCAAAGAAATCCAAAACACTAACCCAAAAGTTTTCCTTTTCCTGCTTTACTCCAATATCAAATTACCTTAAATACTATAACTTCAAAATATGTTTTGAAATCATACATTATTAGTTCTATAACTTGGTTCTTCTTTTTCAAAGCTGTTTTGGCTCTTCCAGAACCTTTGAATTCCATGTGAAATTTAGAGTCTGTCTTTTAATTTCTATAAAAATTAAACCCACTGTGATTTTAATTGTGATATTAGGTCTATGGATCAATTTGGGAAGACTTGGCTTCAAAATTATTGAGTCTTCGGACCTATGTATATGTACCCTCTCACTAAGTGTTCTGTTCTTTTTATCACTAATGTATACAATTTTAGTGCATAAGTGATCATTAGCAGAAGCATCCCTATTTTTCCCAGCCTCATGGATTCATGAAAACCAAAAGTGTATTTCCCATTACCTATGCTCCTATATGTATCTTTCTTTCTCTCAAAAAAAAAGGGGGGGGGAAGAAAGGAAAATTGATTCATTTACACAGCTTGTCTGTAGTTTTCGTTTTTCCTTCGAATCTAACCACAAACGCCAAAACACAAAAGAACTATAAATGTTCTAGCATTGAATATGACATATCAAGGCATAAAATAGAAACACATTTTTAAAAGCAGGCCTCCTTTCCTAATGTGGCAAATTACGAAGGGCACTAAACGTGTTTCCCACTATGTCATCAGTGACACCCGTTTCATGGTTAATGAAGACAGTCCACCAGTTAGCCAGCCACTGTTCAGAATAAAGTTGTTACGTTACGTTCAAGTTATGACTATAATGGCAAGTAATTTCCTTGAAAACAGGTTGTTGCCATGATAAAAGGTGTGTTTCCTGTGGGTGATCACTGGCCACCTTCTGCTTCACCTCTGCTGTGACGCAGCAATGGGAGGTATGAGAGGTCCTTAGACATCTTGGGGTGCCCTCTGCAAATCCTCTAAATCACTCCTGAAATTCATTTCTCATCTGATTGCAGCTACTGAACACAGGGTTGGAGGGAAAGGACCTGTGCCTGGTGTGGGTTGGGAGTTGGCTGTCTTGCAGAGTGAGTGTGATGACTAAACCTGTCTGGAGAGACTCCAAGGTTTGCTCTTTCACCATAAAGGTGACCCTTATTGAAGGAAATTTTCTTTGATGTTTAGCTCAAATTTCTCCCTCACTCAGTTTCACTCCATCATTCATAATCGGATCTCATAAAACAATCCCTCTTCCTTATGAAGGGTTTTCAACCTTTCAAACCTCAAAAGTTCTATATTCTTTTCAGCCATTGTTGGATCAGGTTATATATATTTATCTTCAGATTAGTAATAAAAGAGTTGATAATATTTGTTTTACAATCATCAGGAAATTCCTTTTAAAAGCACTTCCTGGTGGCTCAGATTTGCAACATTCACTTTAGATTTTAGTTTGTGGATGCTGGGCTCTTGGCTTCTTCAGGAGGTAAGAGCCAACTGGAAGAGCAAGCCTTGCAATCTACCTGGATGCCTGATGCAGTTTTAGCAAAAGGAAAAGAAAGAAAAAAAAAAAAAAAATATATATATATATGAAAAGGTTAATATATTATTAACCTGCCTTGTTTAGACACCTAATCTATTTAAAATGCAGTTATCATCATCCATGAGCAGGGCTATGAAAACCATACTGGAGTTAAGAAAAATGGAATCCTGTGCCCTCATTTTGGTATTCAGTATCTTAGGTGTTATCAGATGACCAATTTGATAACTTCAGATCTTCTCTCACCTTCATAGACATCTCAGGAGTAGAAAACTAAGTTAATGAAAAGGGCATTCTCTCTATTTGTTCATATGGAAACACCTTCGTTAAATGAGGGATCTGTAGCTTGCCTTCGGCTCACCTCCTCCCATCCATTCCATTGGATAGCAGGGGTGTGCACTGCTGCTCTGGACAGGACTCTGCCTCTCTCCATCACAGCTGCCACTCCTTCATCCCAGTTACCTTCCTGTCTCGTATCGCCCCCCTACACAACCGGATGCAATAGCCTGCTCACCATTCTCCCTGCTGCCACTCTTGCCATCTTCCAACCCCTGATCCAATCAGAAGCCAGAGTGTTTTTATGATTTGAAAATATAAATCATATCACTTTCCTATAAAATGTTATCAAGCTGCTGCACTGGACCTCTGTCAGCTGTGGCTACATCATGGAAAATCATTCCTATATTTGAGTAACTTTCCACATCGGGAGCTCTACCTTGGGAAGGCAGAAAAAAAAATTGCATTCCCAGACTCTCTTGCAGCTGGGGGACATGTTTATAACCTGGAGTCCACCTATCAAAACACCTGTCAAAGACGTGGGTTGGGGGCTGAACATGAGGAAGAGCTCCACATACCGACTGGTCCCTGACAAGCACAGCGGTGGGGTGCCTGACTCTCTGAGTGCACGTAGCAGGACTCTGGCATTTAGACCCACACATTGTTGGTGCCAAGAGGAAAAGGAGTTTTCACTCCAGCAGCCTCCAGCGTGGTTGGATACGGATCCTAATGCCACGTTTTCAGAGCACGGCTCCTCAGCCTTGCCAAAGTTCTACCAACTGTGCCACCTATAGACTTGGGTGATGAGACCTCTGTGTCAAGCCCTGAGTCTGAGGGACTCCCATGTCTCGGAAGACACCTTTCATCATAACCACACACAAGAAAAATTATGATAAAAAATTATGAAATAAAAGACATACAAAATAATGTCACCTCATTCGTACAGGATATGGAAGTGTCTGAGTACATCTAATTAAGCCAGCCCAGTTGGCTGGATTACACGGATAGTCCCTTATTTCTATAGTATCAGATCCTTACATAGTTAAAAATCACAGGGAAAAAAAAATCTGAGTTCATACTATATGTCCAGCTTGTCCTGCAATGTCATCTAATTGGGGAAGTGTTTATAGATTAGATTTATCACTTGTTCACTGCCCTGCATCACTTGAAACAAAATATTCGCCTCAGGCCCTTCCTAGGGTCCGTCGTAATGAAGACCTACCTAATATCTTAAAAAAACATTTCTTTTCTGCCTAAAGTAGCCTGCTATTGGCAACACAGAATCTATATCGATAACACTACAGTAGAATAAAATCTAAACTCTCCACTATAGCCCCCCAAAGACCACAGAACCTCATATATGCTTAAGTTTCTAGATTCTTCTAACCTCATCCTTTCATTGAAGCATTCATTCATTCATTTACCAAGAATGTATTAACCATACGTGCTAGATAATAACCTGGAAGCTGGGAATACCACAGTTAACAAAAACACACATTTATACTCTCACAAACTTTACATTGTAGGGAGAAAGAGATAAAGAAAGTGAATGAATGAAAGAGTGAATGAAGCAATAAGATAATCATAAACAGATAACTGTTAGGAAAAAGATCAAAATGGGACTCAGGGAGTACTTTAGATAGGGTGGTGAGATATGACAATATAGCTTTGAGGCAGAGAACTGAGTGATGGGTGGGAACTAGTCCTGTGAAGGTCTTGAGGAAGAGCATCTAGGTAGAGAAAACAGAATATACACAGGCCCAGAGGCAAGAGCAAGACTTACTTGTCCAAAGAATGTAAAAACAATTGTGTTGCTGAAGTAAAGAGAATGAAGGTAAGAGAAGTAGGAAATCAGGTCAGAGAGAGAGGCAAGGACCATCCTTTTACATATTTGTTCCTGAAACTAAGTGGATCAATTCATGGTTTTACTATAATTAGAACCATAATTTAAAATCAATTTCATTCCTTGTGCTCTGGGGGGTCAGTGCCCTCCAAACATCTGAAAAATTCCAAGATTCAAGTAATAATGATACATTCTTGATTTCATCTTTTCTGCTCTCTCGTGTAAAATATGCGATGTTAGATTTTGGAAAACCGAGCTTAGCAGAAATCATGCTTGTAAAGAAAATCCACTAAAAGCTATAAAAATTGTATGGACATAAAACTGATCAATAAATCAAAGCTTTATTGTAAAATTTAAATGGAAAAAGAATTGATTTTGATGAAAATTATTTCAATAACATAAACAGTAGAATGAAAAGAATAAAAAAATTATTCAGCTGGGTCTTACAGAAAATTGATCAATGAATTAAATTTGCTGGATGGAATGTGTTCTCTAAAACTTCTGCTCAACAAAATTAAGTCAATCTGACAAAATTCTGGTTTGAACGTGCTTACTTGAAATGGTAGGATCTCAATGTCCTTTGGATTAAAATGGCAGAGTCAGCATGGCAGTCAGTGTTGAACATTCTGTATCGATCCCAAGAATTGACCTGGAGGTGAGATGACTATTTTAGTCCATGGTAACAAGCCTTTTAACCTTGAAGTCCTACAGACCCAAATAGTCTAACAGAAAACTTGTTGTTATACAAGAGAAAGTCAAATCCTGGGCACTCAGTAGACCTTCAGTTTCCTTGAGATAGAGACACACCAGCTATGGAAGCAACTGGATAATTCTACCTGTCATCCTTCTCATCCAGAAAATTCCTTTTTTCTACCTACATACAGGACCATCTGCCCTGTTCTTCATTGTCTTTCTAACACCAATGCTATGCCTGGCACATAGTAGGGGCTAGGCAAATACACACTGAATGAATTAATTACAAGCCTTCTGCTCAACAGCATTTTAAAGATACAAGCCAACCCACCTCTGCAAAATACATATGAATAAGTTATCTGAGTTCAATTCCTGGTACTACTGTTTGCTAGGTCTATGACCTAGTCAGGTAACCTGACTATGTCTCGGTTTCCTTAACTGTAAAATGAGAGTAAGAGATGTAACAATTCCATAGGTTTCACTGAGAGGATTAAGTGGGATAATCTACATGAAGTACTAAGAAAAGAGCCCACCCTTAGTAAGAGCTCACCAAATATTATCTATTAACATGAGTATCACTACCATCATCATCTGTGAATAAAACTGACAATAAAAGTAAAATTGCCACCCTTTTTAAATACTCTATATTTATGAAAAAACAATAACACCAAAGAGAATAAATCTCATTTGGCATAACAAATAATGATTTACCTAGTGGCAAGTGGCAATGTCCTGAGAATATTAAAGGGACAGTAGAGATTCTGCCCAATCTCTTTAAACTTTGCAAAGCAGCCTCTATATGACTGAATGGCGATCACTGATTTTTAATAGTAGTAAGTGCTATTATAACGATGATCATGAAGAACCATAAAATTCTGAAGTGTCTCTGAAACCAGTATATTTAATAGGCTTTAATGTGTGCTAATTATTTGAGACACTGTCCTCGTTTTCATGTGATTAAAGAAACAGTGAACAGAACACTCTTAAGCCTCCAAGTTCTTGGTTCAAAGCCTAGCCTCATCTACTTGCTTCAACGGACATTGGACAAACCCTATAACTTGCTGGAATATTTGAGCTAATCTATAAAATGAAAGAAGCAATCCTTATGTTAAGAAATTCACTGGAGTTCCCTGGTGGTGTAGTGGCTTAAGGCTTCAGCACTGGCGCTGTCAACGCTGTGGCCTGGGTTCGATTCCCAGCCAGGGAACTACCCACACACAAAAACAACAATAACAACAACAAAAATGAAATTCACTGGCATTTTATGAAGCTCAAGTGAGTTGTGCTTATGGGTGAGAACGAATAGGACCTCAGGCGTTATTTCATAAAGGAAGAAAATGAGATTCAGTGAAGATATAGGACTTAGTGAATGCTACACTGCTAGTTTTTGAGAGATAGGATCTTATAAGAAAAACAAAAACAAAAACAAAACCCCAAACTTCCTCAAGAGGACATCTACAAATCAAGCTATTGTGAGTAACTTTCAATTAAATTATTGAATAAATCAAAACATGATTTCTCTTATCTACTTGAAAAAAAATATTTTTAGTTCTAAAGAAAGACATTATTGTTCTTTCTTTACAACTGTGTTGATCAGTGATGTAGAAGGTATTCTCAGTGATATTTAATTATAATGTATTAAGACCATGTATGTGTCTAGAGAACAGTATGAGTAACCATAATTATGAAAATAATGCAATACGAAGGATTACAACAGTGTCAAGGACGAAGTTAGGCACTTAAACATACACTATTTTTATTCTCACAACACTCTCAGGCATCTGTATTTTATAGATGAAGACACAGAGATTCTGAAAAGTTCAACAGTGTGTCCAAGGTGATACAGCTAGAAAGCTACAGAGCCATTGGTTTAAACTCCTAGGTTGGCCTGACATCAGAGCAGCTGGACTGCTTATGAACACCTATGCAGTCAGTGTTGATTAGCTGAAGGCTGCCTTTGCTTAGGTGCATTTTCCCATCAAGTGCAGGCCAGACAAGGCCATGAGCTCAGTCAGCTGCTCTAGCTTCCTCTCCCTCATCTCATTGTCTTCAAATCCTGGAGTTCCACAAACCAGTAGAATTCACTGAACATCAGTTCAGTGCAAAGGGATGTGCTGGCCAGAGCTGTGGGTTGGTCGGCAGAAGAGCCAGCTGTCCTAGCTCTTTCACTTCCCCTCCTTCCATGTGCACAAGGACAGCCAAAGTGGAGGCCACTTGCTCAGAAAAGCAAAAGAGGATGCATGTTTCATCCTGCCTCCTCCAAGTCATTTCCTGCCCTAAAACCTGGTCCCCACATACATGGAGGGAGAAGGAATCTCAAGTTACACTTTCAGGGCTTGCCAGATGTAGGTGTTTGGATGCCAACAGATTCCACTGGGCAAGGGCTGCATATGTGTTGTGGTCTGTCGCCATAAGGCCTCCGAGGCTGTGAGTTCCCCCAAAGAACACAGGCTGATACGGTGTCTCCTTAACACTCCACTCACTGCAGGACCACTCTGCAAGGCCTCCCTTCTGACAACCCAAGTGGACTTAGACTTTCTCAGCATCTGCTCCACAGACCAGGCAGTGGAGCAGTGGCAAGTGTTCGCTCTCCAAGCTCTCTTTCTCTCCCTTTTATTGTACAGGTGTTCTCTTTTGGCAGAGAAATGTTAATCAGCCCTTAAAAGAAGCTAATTCTGCAGTTAAAAAAAAAAAAAAAGCTGGAAGAAAATCAATAAGACTCCTTATTTCAATGGGCAAATAGCTGGACGGGAGAAGGTGGAAAATGCCATCATGGAAGGCTTGCCCACCGCAATATTTTGGTGTTTCACTGGCAGGGGTAAAAGTAAAGTCCAAACCATGGAGCTTTGTTTCCTGCTTTTTCACACAGAGACTGCTTATCCAAGTAAAGAAAATGTTAACCAAAGAAAATAAAAGGAAAGACTGCCTCATTCTTTACGAACACAAAATGTGTAGCATTGTTCTAATTGAAGCAATATGCTTCCGAGGGTGGGGCCGTGTGGTAATAAAGCAACCTATTTTTGTGACTTGGCTTTACCTTTGGGCCTTCTCACATAACCTAGGTGGACAGTTGCAACACAGCAAAGAATACTATAGCCTCATTGTTACGCACCCCCTTTTAGACTCTCACTTTAATCCACACAATGACACTGTGTCTTTCAGGCCACAGTATAATTATTGTTCAGTGGACATAAAGGTCGGTAAAGAGAAGAAAACTATGGCTTGGAAAAGTAAGCTTTAATACTGACTGAATATAGACAGATATTTTAAGGTTTATTCCAGAAAATGAAGACATGGGGAAAAAATTGGTCAGCCTTTAGATGTTATTAAATGAAACAAGAGCTCAGGGGTCAGGGACAGCAAGACCCGAAGGTATAGCCTGTGTAGTAGGGGCAGGATATAAGCACATAATAGTGGCATCACTCTTGGCCTCCCAGGTTCTCAGGACTACACGATGACTGTCCTCTAAGGCAACAGTCCACAGCAGCCTTCTCAGTTCTGAGCAATTATTGCTTGCTTATCTCTCAGTGGTACCCATCACTCTCCTCAAGAAAGGACGCTCTTCCCATGGCAACCCTGATGTGGGTGGTGATGGATGTGGTGGCAGATATCACATCAGGCCCCGGGAAGAAAGGTCCTCTTCTAGAGAACTTTCTAGTAAAGAAGATTAAGAAGTCACACAATACTTGTCTTTTTTGCATCCACTTAAGTACCTACTATTGACCTAGCACTGTAATTAACTAAGAATACAAATATAAAAGCAACCTATTTTCTTCTGAAGTCCTTATTTGCTTAACACCTCTCCTAAACGCTGCCTTAATCTACAGTACTGCTTAGCTGAAACTATTTTGTTCCCCCTGCTTCCCCATTCTGAAGAACCTAGGAGAAATTGCTGTATGGTATGAGAATTAAAACAGCTATATTTCTGAGCAATTGGTTTGCATTTGTATTATGGACACTTTGAACCATGGAACTGACCAGTTTCCTGTTTCCTGTGAAGCTTAGGGGCAAATGTTGGCATACCAGAAACCAGAAGAATCATTATGATTTGAATTTTCTGAATCTTATACCACAATCATTTTATTGCCCCTTATTTGCCTTCTTTTACTTTCTTCTTTTTTTCCCTTTTTATCTTAAAATTCATCTTGTTATTATATGTATCTATGTAAGCTGTCTAATTTTTAGCACATAGTGGGATCTGAAAAATAAACAAACAAACAAATAGGTGTTTCCCCCAAACTCTAATTCCACAGGCTCTCATTACAAAGGAATTATTTATCTTTGGATGGTAAAAGCAGAAATAACCAAGTGACAAGGAGAATAAACAGATCAGATTTTCAGCAGCTGTCCATGAAGACATGGAGCAACAGATGTCAGGAAACCATGAAGTAGCCCCATCATCTCATTCATGGTGGAGCCAGGGCCCACTTGGGGGAAACATGCTGATGTTTCCCAGATTTTAAAATAAAACTGATTAAGGAATCTTTAAATTCAACCCTTAAACTTTTCAATGTGAACTCCATCTACTCAATGCAACAATTTCTGTTCACTATTTCCAACCTTTACGGCCAGGAAAACCATCAGTACAGAAGGTATAACTAAACCTTAAAAATATTAAAAGAACCCAGTCTTGCATCTACAGATTAAATTCAATTTTTGGAGCTTTTTTCATCTATTATTTTAATTGATCCTCTTACTGGATTATAGATGCCCAGGTAAACAACACTATAAAAACAATTTTTAAAAAGAACACATATTAAAGTAATAATTAGTGTAAAAATTGAACAGTATAAACTTTTCAAAACATTTTTGCATTCACCAAATATTTATTGATCACCAACCTATATGAGTGAGACCCTGAAAATAAAACATAAAATAAATTATGTTAGATTTTTTGCTTTCACAGAACCTACTCTTTTGGGAAAAATAAAATTAAACAAATATTCATAGTAATAAATACATAATTTTCCAATTTGATATAAGTGTTACTAAGAAAAAATTCTATCATTCCAGGCACCTACTATGTTGTAACAGTCCACCTCAAACTTAGTCGTGTAAAACAATAAACATTTTGCTATGCTCATGATCTTATGGGTCAGTGATCTGAGCAGAGCACAGGATAGACAGCTAGTCCATCAAGTAAGGTGTCTTGAATAGTTTTGAGAAAATTGGGACAACGAGAATTGGGCCATGTGTCTGTAGCCTTGGATCTGCTCTACATCACATTGATAGGGCAATAACTGTTCAAGATGGCATTTTCACTCCCATGTCTGTCCCCTGGTCTGACATGATGGGTTCTATGTAGCCTTTCCAAGTGATTGACATGGGCTTCCTCACAGCATGGCACATCAGGGTGATCAAATATTTTGGAGAGAAGCTGGCTTCCCTGAGAATGAGAATTCTAAGAGCAAAGACATGAGAACTAGAAATCTTTCAAGGTTTGGGCCCACAAATTGGCATAATGCCACTTCTACCATAGTCTTTTGATCAAATAATCAGTCACAATGACAACTGGAATTCAAGGAGAAGAGACATAGACCTCACCTCTTAGTAGGCTGAGTGTCAAAGATTTCTCCAAACCAAAAAAGCTAGAAATAATGGAATAATCATTTCAATGTGTTGAGAGAAAAAATTTGGCAAGTTATAATTCTATACCCAATTAAATTATCATTCTAGAGTAAGGCAAATACTATACTAATAGCATGCAGATGGCACTACAAAAGATATTCATCAGAAATTGAATACAACACTAAGGTGTAAGGTAAAAAAACAAATGAAGAGAAAGAAAATATGAGTAACTAAATAAGCATTGACTATATAAATCAGTATTTATAAAACTGATTAATTGGAAGGCTATAAAAATAAGGTAGAACTAAAGTATAAAACACAATGTATAAGATAAAAGGGCAAGATCAGGTCTTTGAAAAGTTAGGTCCTTGTATTTTTTAGGAGTGTAAAAATATTAATTTTAAAATTTGTTAAATAAAAGATGCCTATTAAAATTTAAAAGCTGCCACGAAAATGTGTAACACTTAAAATAACAAAGAGGAAAAATGAGAGAGAGGAGACAACTTATCAAAGTCACACAAAGCAGGAAAGCTTTTTAAAATAAAAACCATGATAATTAAGATAACAAAAATTCAAAATAAATCAATAATCACAGTAATTGTAACTAATAAAACTCACCATTTAAATATAAACATTCTTAAATTGGATTTAAAAATCCAATTCTATGCTGTTTACTAAAGATGCTTCTAAAACCATAAAACAAAGAAAGACTGAAAATGAAGGGATAAAAAAGTCACCATGAAAATACTATGTGAAAGATAAATGGTATAATATTTTAATATCAGAAAAATAAGTTTTACAATAAACTTAATTCAAAGTATAAAAGAAAGTAATAAAAAAGTCATTATATAATAATAAAGGAAAAATCATTAAAAATAAGTAGCCATTTTGAATTTATATAGATCAAGTGTCATGGCTTTAAAGTAGAAAAATAAATATGAGCAGATTTACTAGTAGAAATTAATAAGCATAATTACAATGTGACATCTTGACATACCTTTCTTAATAATTGATGTTAATAATAATGATAAGCATCATGGGTTTCTGGCTGTGTAACAGATCACCATAAATTTAGGCACTTAAAACAGCAGTTATTTATTATCTCACTGTTTCTGGAAGTGAGAAGTCTGTTTTCTCTGTTCAGGGCCTCACAAGACTGATATCAAGATGTCAGCTGCATTGCATTTTCATCTGGAGCTCAGGCATCTCTTCATGTTCATTCAATTAGTTGACAGAATTCAGTCATTTATGGCTATAGGGCTAAGGTCCCTGTTTTCTTAAGTTCTGTTAGGAGGGGGCTGCTGTCAGCTCCTAGAGATCACTCTCAAGTACTAGTATCAGGGTAACTGATTTTAATTACTTCCGATTACTCAGAGTCAATTCATTAATAACCTAATCAAGGGGGTGAAATGTCATAGTCAGAAGTTCTATCTACAATCAAGGAGAAGTTGTATAAAACAGAGGCTGGGAAATTAGGGCCATCTTAGGATTCTACCTACTACATTAATTATATATAAGATTTGAGTAAACAGTAAGTATGACTCCATGGACTTTAATTGAACACTGCATCCCACCACTAGAATCTACCAAAATTTACCATGTATATAAGCACAAAGCAAACCCCAATAAACAATAAAGAATCTAATCACTAAAAAGGAATCACCACACATACCATTCCTTTGTAGTGATATTGATTTCTTGTTCTATTAAATATATCAAAGAAATGGTATATTTAATGAAACAAGTAATCAATATCAAAAAGATAAAAAATATTTTAAATAAGTTAAACAAACATTTTGAGATAATTCATGGTTCAAAGAGAAAATTGTGCTTGAAACTAAAAATATGACACAAAATCAAACTATTACATAATAAAAGTGGTGTAATGCAGCTAAAACTGCATTAAAGGAAAATGTGTAGCCTTAAATGTTTATAATAGAAAAGAATAAACAGTGACTTCAACTTAAGAAAAAGAAAATAATTCCACAGAATGTAGAAGAAATGGAACAATAATAACAAAAATTAATAAAAAGAAGCTATAGAGAACATCAAGAAAATCAAATACAAATTATTAATAAGTGAACATAATCATATATTAGATTCATAATCATAAAAATACAAGTGAGAATAATTCAAACTAATTTGTCGATACACTTAAAAGTTTAGTCAATTTTTAGTCAATTTTTGAATCAAAACTGTCTCAAGCAATAAAAACCTTAATATACCTATATTTAAAAGAAATGAATCAGTAATACAAAACTTCTACAGAAAAACACTAGGCCAATATATTTTACAGAAACAATATACCTACTCTTTGAAAAACAGATACTGCCAGATGTACACACGCTCTTCCAGAAAAAAGATAAAGACACACTACTCTGCAACTTACTTTATGAAGTTATTATTATTATTTTTTTGGTTGGTTCCCTGAGTGGGGATCGAACCCAGGCTGTGGCAGTGAGAGCACCAAAGCCTAGCCACTACAACAGGGAATGCCCTGAGGTTATCATTTATGATAACCTTGATAAAAAAAAAACAGCTAAGGAAATATGAATAAAAAAAGGACAATATCAAATATGAACATAAAATTTATAAATTACACAAATATTAGTGAACTGAAACCAGCAAAGTGAAAAATATTACATCACTATAAACTTGGATAAGGAAGTATGTTGAACATCAGAAAATCCACATACCAGAACTACAGTTTTTATATATCAGAAATAATTAGGAAATACAAATTTCAAAAAATGTCACTAGATCTAACAAAAAATATACAAGACCCTCAAAGAGACAATTATTTAATTGTACTGAAAATCATAAAGGATTTAATTAAAAGAACATATACAAGGGCTGTCGGGAATGTATCCAGCCATATGAAAAATGGAAACATTTAATGGCTGGAATTTTTTCAGACAGCCCTCATACTGTGTTCATAGGTGGGTAGACAATAATATAAAATGTCAACTTTTCACAAATTAATCTAAAAGAATCAGTATGCAACTAAAATCTTAATAGTTTATTTTTTGGAAAATAGAAAATTGACCCTAAAATTCATATGCAACAGCAAAAAGACAATTATTAGCTAAGAGAGTGTTTGAGAAAAAAGAACAAGTATCATATCATCAAGGTTTATTTTGATGTAGTAGTGGCAGCAACACAATTACACAATATTGTTAAGTACTTTTATGTTTCGATACTGTCCTAAGGGTTTCATGAGCATTTTTTTAACTTAATTGCTGTAACAACCATTGGGTAGTTACCATTATTTACTTCATTTTAAAGATGAGGAAACTGGGGCACAGAAAGACTAAATAATATGTGCAAGGTCAAACACTAGAAGGTAGTGGAGATAAGATTCCAAAGTAGGTATTTGACTTTGGACATACCATGCTATACACTCCAAATCAACATAATGATTGATTTGGTACATAGATACAAAAATTATGAAAGCAAATAGGTCAGCAATAGAACAAAATAGTTATGAAAAACCAATACATGACAGAGGTGTCATTACAAGTCAGTGGGTAAAGAATGAATTAGTCAGTGGATGGTAGGGAAAAATTATATGGGAATATCTGCATGGAAACAAATAAAAGTAGACCCCAGATTAGTATTATACGTAAATACATAGCTGTGTATATTGAAAGTTTTAATATGTATAACAAAATAAGATAAAGTCTTCATAGTCTCAGAATAATTTCTTAAACAAGATATAATAAATACAATTATTTAAAAAACTGATAAATACTAAATTAAAATTAAATATTTCTGTTCAGTATAACATGTAATAAATAGGTGAAATGACAAACCACAGTCTGGATTATGGTATTTGTAATTAAAGTAAAATTTTTGGTACTCGGAGTTCAAAATACTGTTATGAATCAATTACATGTATGATAAATACATATAACCTAAAGAAAAATGGGCAAAGGATATGAACAGGTAATTGATATAAAGGCAAATCTAAAAGTTCAGTCAACCTAAGAAATAAAGTTCTACTGTGCTATTAATTAAAAATATGAGTATGTATGACAAGACAACAATAAATAACATTTTACCCATCAGAAGGGCAAAGATGAAAATAAAACCAGTAATAGCAAGTACCAGTGAGACTGTACCATAAAAACAACTTTCATATCCCAGAGATGGGAGTAGAAACTGGCACAGCTACCCAGCCAGGTTGGCATCATGAGATAAACTGGAAAGCTTTTGTAATAGCCTATGATAACACTTAGCTATAACCAAAATGGATAACTATTAAAAAACTATGTCGAGTAAAACACACAAGTTGCAGAATGATACCTGTAGTATAATATTTATATAATTATATGTTCATGAAATCATATATGTATAAAATTATAAAAACAAGTGTGAAGAAATTAAAAATTAAATCAAGATAATTATGACCTCTAGGAGGGGAGGGTGGAATGGGAAAGGAAACAATTATATAGCAGTTTTCAATTTATATGAAATGTTCTTTTATTTATCAAAAAGACATAAAGCAAATTAGAAAAATGTTAAGATTTGACAAAGCTGCTTGGTGAGCATGCAGATGCTTATTATTTTATTCTGTATACTTTTACATTTGCTTGAATTATTTCATAAGAGAAAAAAATTGTTTCAAAGATATACATAAAATTAAGTTATTTCAAGAAAAACATATGCAAGGTAAATGCAGTTCATGCATTTTATTAAGTGAAAAAAGATGCAAACACATTCCTTTTATAGAAAAAAATGAAAATGTTTGCCTTAATTGCAGTTTTTTCTACATTAGACTTATAAAAGTGTATTTATCTGTCTGGAAACCAACTGGATAATTCAAAAGTTTCACTAATAAGAACTTTTATATTTTGGATTGTTCCAAATTAGAGAATCATTGCAATTAAAACAAGTTGTTTATTCTTTTAAAAAAGTGAACTAGAATCTTAGGTGGAGATAATTTTTTTAAAGGTAGAGTGATCTTTTCTCAGATAGATTTTCTCTCTTCCTTGGGTATAGTTGCATATATCTAACTTTTGGCAGTTTTCTTTTCATTCAACAAATATGTTTTGAGAACTTACTATATGGCAAGGCCAAAACAAACAAGTTCCCTACTTTCTTGGGGCTTTCTTTGTAGTAGGGAAGATAGGAATTATCAGGTAGGTAAGTAAATAAATATCAATTAGTGATAAGTGCTATAAAAAAATTAAGTGAATGAGGTAATGTGGTGCTGGGGTGACCTACATGGGTGGTCAGGAGAGACCTCCCTTAGGAGCTAAGATCAGAAAGATAAGGAGCAAAACTCTAGCCAGAAATACTTCCAGAAACTTCTCCCAGAGCTGGGCTACATACTTAGATGTCCATAAATTTCCGAAAGTCTTCATGTCATTGAATTAAACCTTCCCTTTTGAGACTGACAGTGTTTTGTAAAATAATAAGAATTTTATCACTTGATTAGAATTTCTGTCTACTTGAAGAGGGTTTTAGAATAACACAGGAACCTAAGATTCTGGGTTCAGGGACCTGGAGGCTAGGATCTAAGCAAGGGTCTCAAAGTTAATAGGATTCAAATTTTTGAGCCTTTGGGGTAGCTTACAAGTAGACTAAACACCACCCTTTCCCAAACACACACTCCCTAACATCCTTTTTTTATTAGTGATCTCAACATTTATGACTCAAATACTATTGTTTATTGTCTGTCTTCTCCACTAAAATAAACACCCTAAGAGCAAGGGTTTTTGTCTCTTTTGTTCACTACTAGTATAGTACCTATGCATGGTAGGTCATCAATATATATTATTGATTGAATGAATGCTAAAACACTGAACACCAAAGGTTGAGTTCTACTGCTCTAAATTTTGTACCAATTGTAAGGTACATTTTTTCTAATTATATTATTAAAAATTCTAGGAAAAAACTATGCTTTATGGCACTTCTGTATTTTCCCATTACACCTAAACCAATACTGGGTGTACTCAGGTTCTCAAAAAATAGTTAATGTGCAAATAATTGCTTTCTAGGACTGTTTTGGCAGTGGAGAAAATAACATACTAACCTGTGGGCTTGTAGTCCTTACAAATCTATAATAGCTGTTAAAGACATGCTTGAGAGTTAGAGAAGAAAAGAAACCATTTCCTTTAATACTTGCAGTCAATGCAGAGATGGAACTCTCAAACAGGAAACTTATTTAGGCTTTTGATATAAAGTTACTCCATTAGTAACCTAAATAACACTGTTATAACTACGAATCAATGTTGACACTGACTTAGAGTCTATATTGTGTCCAAAGAGGTTTTGGAGGATGTTGGTCTTGAAAAATAGAAGCTAATGGATGAAATGAAAGAAAATATGAACCGTGGAAACTAAGATGCATACGAGCTATCAACCACTTCTGACCAATGAAGACTTGCCATATGTGTCAACTCACTGCTTGGTTCTGGTGGCTTAGTTATTAGGATACCTCACAAATCTATATACCACCTGTGAAACCATCAGCATCAACAGGGCTGGTCCAGTGCAGACTTCCATGGCCATATTGCAAGGGCATCTAAAGGCCCACTTGCCTAAACTTCTACACTGACATGATACTGATTGAAATTTTCAGAAGAACTGCTTCTCAAGTTAAGTCTTGGTCTCCAGGAAGTCCAAACGGAATGAAAGCATACTCCAAAGTGAGTATATGTTTTAACTCCCAATAGATGGTTTGGTTCTTAACTGAGATCAAACCCTTATGTGGTTGGGAGAGCAGTCAAGTTTGGTAGGACAGGTAGAGAGACAAGAGAGAGGGCCTAAGGTAATATTTACAAAATGAGGCTGTATAAACAATCTATAACAGAATCACCAATGGATGCTTATTTGAAATGCAGACTCCTAGGCCTCCTCCCACACCCACTGATTCAGGATCTGTTGGGGTACATATTACTGCACTCTGAAGTTTGATAACTGGTGGTGTAGGAAAAGGAGAAGGCAGGTTCTGGTGTCACCCCTAGATTACCACTGCTGAGAGCACAACCAGTCATGGAGCTGCCAAACCTCAAGAAAGTGGAGTAAAAATGGGTGAAAAAAAATGAGGCATCACCCTAATGTTAGTATGTAATATAAATGAGCTGGGTCAAACCAGACCACAACTAAGACACAGTATGTAAGTGCTCACCACCAAATAAATTAGTAATGCAATCACCGAAGTGACATTGTAGTGGCATAGCTAAGCACATCAGCAACAAGGCACCTGGCTGCCAGTGCAAGATGTGCAGCAAAATGTTGCTATGGTAATTCAGGGTCAACAGGCCCTTTTCTGTAAAAGGCCAATAATACATATTTTAGGCTCTGCAGGTTACATGGCCTCTATTGCAACTGCTCAGCCCCACCCACTAGTGCAGCATAAAAGCAGCCATAGCTACTACGTAAACATAAGGGGCATGGCTGTATTCCAATAAAACTTTATTTACAAAAACAGGCAGGATATGGCCTGCAAGCTGTATTTTGCCAACCCCTGCTATAGTTTATATCAGGAAGAGAAAAATGTAACAACCCTTTTGCTTATATTCCAATCTGAAACTGTGTGCCTCTGCAGATGGGTGAGTGTTTGAGCATTAGGCATTTGCTATATTTACATATAAACTGAAAGAAAGTATATTAAAAACACATGAATAATGATTAATTATGAATATTTTTTCCTCTGTATTTTCTAAATTTTCCATTACTGTCTATATGTAACTATTTTTAATTTTCCTTTTGCAATTCTTTTATAATCAGAAAAAATTATCTTAAAAATAAAGAAGAAAACCAGCTAGTTTATATGTTCTCTAAGCCCCAGCAGAAAAGCTCTACTAGAGTTTAAAACAGCTTTTGTGTTTAAAACAATCCAGCCCCCACCATGCAAAGTAAAAACTCACTCAAGGTCTGCTCACTGGCACAAGCAAAAAAGAAACAGAAAGGATGGGGGCAACTCAGCAGTTAACTGCACAAGCTTTACCCAATGATCCTGATTTCCATGATTTTAATAATAATGAGTGAAACCCAAAGTGTTAAGTTGCACTTTCTACCTCAGTAAAACAGAGGGATAATTGTGCAGAGAATAATTTTATGGGTGAAGTGTGCCCTGTATTGTAAAAGATCAGAATAAAGTGCTCTAATACACAATGTCTTAGCAGGTGCAGGCACTTACCTGAGCAATTAAAATCTTCTTAATATACAGATCACAGCCAATGAGACTGCTGGCATGACAGAATAGATCTTTCAGGACACAATGTGTTTGTCTCAAACAGGTTTTTTTCCCCCAACCCAGGCTTTATTTATTTATTTTTGCCAGCAATCATTTGTAGATTTTTATTTGAAAAAGAAAATTGACCAAACATAGATAATTGGCTCCAAATATACCCAAGTACATTCATTCTCTTACAAATCCATTCAGACCACAAAAAGCTATTAAATACTTACTATGTATGAGGCACTGTGCTGGGTGCCCAATAGGCTATTTCAGAGCCAATTATACTCATCTTCCCCACAGACAGAGGGAAGCACTTCTAGATGATGGCTATGAGTTGTCAGGCTAGTAAAAACTGGTCATTTGAGTCTTCTGTAGGTTGTTGGACATTCTAGCCAATTGGTTAAATTTGTAGTCTTAGGATCATGTGCCAAAGATGCTGAACTAGCAGAACAGAAGGGTAACCCTCTGAAGTTAATGGTGCAGGTGAGATTTTAAATAGGAAGCAAGTTAATGCAGGCACCAGTTCCTCTCCTCCCTCATCCCTTTAGGCCATTCCAAATATCTAGTCTCTGCTTCTCTCATCCATAGAAACTGCTTTTGTAAAGGTGACCAATGACTTCCATGTTATGAAATCCAGTGGTCAATTATCAGCAGAATTTGACAGGAAGTCATTCTTTCTGCCTCGATATCCATTATTCCTTTGATATCCAAGACATCACACATCTTACTGTTTGTTTCTTCCCAACTTGGTTGATTCTTTCTCTTCTTCCTGAACTTTATTAAGTGTCCCAGGGCTTAGCTCTTATTCCTCTTCTCAATCTACAACTGACTCTCTCAGTCAGTTGTAGTCTGACAACCTTAAATTTGAATTATATGCTAATGATTCCCAAATTTATATTTTCAGTCCAGACTTGTCTCCCAGAGTCCAGACATTCATGTATCCAAAAGTTCGCCTGGATGTCAAAGAACAGTCTTAAACATAAAATGTCACAAACTGAACTTACTCACAAAACCTGTATCATCTACAGCTTCCTCTATCTCAATTTATTGCAACTTCATTATTCCAGTGGCTCCAGGAGAAAATTTGTGAGTCATCCTTAACTGCTCTTTCTCTTATGCTTCACATTGAATCCATCAGGAAATTCTGTTGGCTCTACCTCTAAGATATATACAAAATCAAATTCCTTCTGACCACTCCCATTGCCACATTAATGTCTAAACCCCTATTATCTCTCAGTTGGCATGACTGGCAATAATGCTGGAAATCAAGGCCGTGTTATGTATGAGTATCTCATCTCTGGTTCATTTTCATGGTGCGAAAATTGGTTCACTTTGCCCCAAAAGGTTTTAGAGAACATGTAAACCACAGTACAGTTTTGATAGACAGAGAAAATAAAATTGAATAGTTTGGCCTCTTGGGACACTAGAAGATTTACAGGAAGTGTTTAAAACTCGTTTAAGTGACACTTCATCAATGCCATGATAAGTCATTCTTTATATTGCAGACATGCTGTTGGGACTCATTTGTTAATTTTTTAAAGAGAGAGAAAGAGGAAAAAAAAAGTAGAAGGTTATCCAGATTGCATGAATCAGCCTGTCTGTATGTCTGGGGATAAATCTGTTTTGTTTAAAGATTTTATTGGCAAGGAAAGGAAGACCTCAAATATGTTCTTTCTAATGGAGCAATTTTGGCTTCTTCACATTGACATGATGATGACCACTATGGGTGGGCACAAAACATTCAGCTGTGAAAAACAGAGCTGTCTGGTTGTATGAAGACACTGTCATGGATAGTGGATCGTGGGTGGCTTGCACATTCCTCAGACTATCTCTAGGGGTGGCAAAAATGGTATCATCATCATGACATCAAAGTGTCAACATGTGCTCATCAAAATACCTTGCACATTTGCATATGTGTATGCGGGCAATGTTACCAGATGCCTACCACTGGAGGTAAGGCCCATGATATGGCCATTTAAAAAGTAAACTCAGCAATATTGAAGCAGGTTGTCTGTGAACCACATATTTTAAAACAGATGTGGTTAAATAAGCATAAGATTAGATTTCAACAGTCCAGAGCTCAAGTTCAGACATAGTCACCAATTCACTGGGTAACCCTGGCAAAGCCTTTTTACCATTCTGAGCTTTTGTTTTTATACCTATAAAAGGGAATACAGAGATTCTAGCCCACATTACTTTCTTATTAAGCAGTTCTGGTGAAATAACATAAAAATGCTTTGAAAATCCAAAGTACTATACAAATCTAAGTGACTTACTATTTCTTTTAAAAATGTTGCCTTGTTTTCATTGTTCCAAATCTAATTTCTGGTAAAAAATTTTTATTTGTGGGCCAGTTTTATATCCATGACCTTACTGAAGCTGTTTTAAAATGAAAAGGGGATCTTTATAAATATAGAAACCACTTCAGAGTTTGCAATGAGTTTTATTTTATGTATTTCCCAAGAAGTCAGTGAGGAAATTGATGTTTTCCCTACTTTATCAAAAGTATGTGATGAGCCTTGTTATCACATACAGAGTAATTAAAACCAAGAAAGAATAAATGTGACAAAAAATATCTATCACATAGCAACTTAGACAATATAGGTGAAATGCAATACTGTGCATCAACTTCAGTAGGAAAAGTCTCATCAATTATAAATTAACCTCATTGTGCAGAGATTAAAATGCAGTTGCTTCTCCTTAGGTCATGAGACAGAGAACCTGGTTAAGCAGATGACAGTATCTGGAGGCAGGGTGGGTGCTGATGCCACTCTCCATACATTTGACTATCCTCTATGTTGCCCTGAAGTTGTGATACATATTCTCAAGGATACACATCTCTCTGCTTCTCTGACTTAGGGGTTTCCCTGGCCCGGGGGAGCTTCATCAGTCCTTATGCAAACAGCTCAAAACTCAACCCCTGAGGAATAAGCATTGGAGAATAAATGACCTCAGATTCCCCATAACTAAGTGAGATAATTCTAAGGTGCAATCCTTAGATAAGCCCCCAAAATATGGAGCCCCAATTTCCCACAGTGGTAATCTGCTCATTAGCATATTGTGCATTGAAATTAGCCTTGGGGCTTCCTGTCAAGATGGTACAGTAGTAGGCTGACCATACATATTATTTGCAAGGGGACAGTACCACTGTTTTCTGTTCCATTTCAAATGGTACATCTGATCAGCCTGCAGTAGGTAAATGCTCCTCCCATGACTACACCAAAATTATAACTAAACTACAGAACAACCATCACTGAGAATCACCTAAAGTATAGCTGAACAGAAGTCCTACAACTAAAGAAATGCAGAAGAAGCCCCATGGAGACTTGGTAGGAGGGGCAGAGATGCAGAATGGGCAGGCCTCACATCCATGTGTGAGGGTTAAAAACCAGGAGGGATATTTTAGCTACAAAGGTTCCCCCTGAGGAACAAAGGGTCCCAGCCCCACATCAGGCTCCCCAGCCCAGGTTTCCAGGGCCTAGGAGATAAGTCCCCATAATTTCTGGCTATGAAAACCAGTAGATTATGGCTAAGTAAGATGGAAGATGGCTGGATTCCCAGGTGTTCCTCTTAAAGGGCCCACACATGGACTTAATGACAGACTTGCTTGCTTTAAGCTCCAGCACTAAGGCAGCTGGAGTGCCAGGGTCATACATGAAGGACCTGAATTATCTGGTTCCAGAAAGAGGGCTGGAAGGGCAGCTTTCTCCCAGTCAGACATACTGGCAACAGCCATAGTTTCTTTGTTAAGCCCTTCCCACTCCTGACAGACAGACGTAGGTGACTGCCATATCTGAGTTTCCATCTACCTGGCTAACACTGCTTGCCCCATTCTTGTGATTCCCTGAGACCTCACCCTACCCAACTTACAGGCACATCAAGCTGCTTCCAGTGGCTTTTCCATACAAATGGCCTGTCTTAGCTCATTCTGCTGACTTTTCTAAAATCTCTCAAAGGTTCCCAAACCCCAAACATGGAGCCTCTGGCCTTGGTGTGCTCCTTGCCTTTGGCTAAGCAGCCCTAAGCCGGCACTAGCAGTAGCCAGCCTCAGTTCAAAGCCTAGCCTCTCCAAGCCCAGAACGAGTAGCAGCCATCTGTAGATTGCTCTTTGGCTCATGCCAGGTGGCCCCAGGGAGACTGGACCACTAGATACTATAAGACACCTACTACATAAGGCCACTCTACTAAGACCATGAAACACAACAGCTCTATCTAATACAAAGAAACAAATACAAGGAGACAACCAAAATGAGGAGACAAAGAGGCAAGTCCCAAATGAAAGAATAGAACAAAGCTCCAGAAAATAAACTGAAGAAAAAAAAAATAGAGGAAAGCAACCTACCATACACAGTTCAAAAACACTGGTTATAAGGATGCTCAATGATCTCAGTGAGAACTTCAACAAAGAGACAGAAAACATAAAAATGGAGACAGAAAACAAACAAAAAGGGATTAGTTAGAAATGAAGAATACATTAGAGGGAATCAACAGTAGTAGAGTAGATGGAGCAGAGGATAGAATCAACAGCTTAGAACATAAAGTAAAAAAAAACACCCACTCAAAACAGAAAAAAAAAAAAAAAAGAATCCAAAGAGAATGAGGATAGTTTAAGGGGCCTCTGGGACAACATCAAGCGTAACATTCCCATTGTAGAGGTACCAGAAGAAGAGAAAGAGCAAAAAATTGAAATCCTATTTGAAGAAATAATGACAGAAAACTTCCCTAACCTGGCAATGGAAATAGCCACACAAGTTCAGTAAGTGTAGAGAATCCCTCCCACCAAGACATATTATTATTAAAATGCCAAAGATTAAAGACAAAGAAAGCATCTTAAAGCAGCAACAGAAAAGCAGTAGGTTACGTACAAGGGAGTTCCCATAAGACTGTTAGATGATTTGTCCACAGAAACTTTGCAGGCCAGAAGGTACTGACACAAAATATTCAAAGTGAAAACAAACAACAAACCCCCCATAAAATATTCAAAGTGATGAAAAGCAAGGAACTATAGCCAAGAATTTTCTATCCAACAAAGCTATCATTTTAAACCAAAGGACAGATAAAGAGCTTCCCAGACAAGAATAGGCTAAAGAAGTTCATCAGCACCAAAGTGATATTACAAAAACTGTTAAAAGGACTTATTTAAGAAGAAGGAAAAAAAGATAAAAAATATGAATAATAAAATGACAGTAACTCCTATCTATCAACAATCACGTTCAATGTAAATGGATAAAATGTTCCAATCAAAAGAAATAGGGTGGCTGAATAAGAAAACAAGACCCTTGTGCAAGGGCTGTCCAGAAAGTATCCAGCCATGTAATATGAAAAATAGAGTCATTTATGGCTGGATTTTTTCTGGACAGCCCTTGTATATGCTGCCTGCAAAAGATTCACTTCAGATTGAAAGACACATGCATACTGATGGAGAAAGATATTTCTTAAAAATGACTTAAAACAAAGGCTATAATAAGAGATTTAAAAGGACACCTCTTGGTATTTATCCAAAGAAACCCCAAACGCTAATTCAAAAAGACATATGCATCCCTATGGACACTGCAGCATCATTTACTATAGCCAATAGATGGAAGTCAGTTAAGTGTCCATCAATAGATGAATGGATAAAGAAGTGGAAATTATGTATAGTAGTGGAATATTACTCAGCCATAAAAAAGATAAAATCTTGCCACCTCCAACAACATGGATGAACCTAGATGGTATTATGCTAAGTGATACAATCAGACACAGAGAAAAACAAACGCCATATGATTTCACTTACATGTAGAATCTAAAAACCAAAATAAATGAACAAACAAAAGAGAAACAAACGCATAGATACAGAGAACATTTTGAGAGTTGCCAGATGGGAGGGGGGTTGGGGGTGAGTGAAAAGGTGAAGGGGTTAAGAAATATGAACACTGGAGTTCCCCAGTGGTGTAGTGGCTTAAGGCTTTGTCACTGGCACTGTCAGCGCTGTGACCTAGGTTCGATTCCTGGCCAGGGAACTACCCATATACAAAAAAAAAAAGAAAAAAGAAAAAAAGAAATACAAACGTTGTTACACAGTAGTCACAGTGATGTAAAGTACAACATAAGGAATACAGTCAATAACAGAGCAACAACTATGCATGTCAGTTGTAGATTTATTAGGGTGATCACTTCATAAGTTATATAAACATCTAATCATCACGTACAACTGAAACTAATATAACATTATATCAAGTGTAATTGAAAAATATTATTAAACTCACTCACACACCCTGTATTGACTCCTCCAGCCCTTTCTGAGTCTCCCAGTAATCTCATGTGTGCTTTCTGGGATCAACTCTCAAATAAACTACCTGGCCTCAGCTCCCTTGTCTCAGGATCTGCTTTTCAGGAAATGCAAATGAATGCAATGGGCTTTGGAATCAGATATATTCTAATCCTTGTTTAATCAGTTGGTAGTTGTCTGGCCTTAGGTAAGTTCTTAATCTTTCTAAACTTCAGTTTCCTTATCTGCTAAATACAGGTGATAGTAACTGCCAACTTCATACAATAATTGCAAAGATTAAATAAGATGTAAAACAAATACGGGAGTCCCCCACTAACTGCAGATAGTTTCCAAGACCCCCAGTGGATGCCTGAAAAGTGGATGGTACCAAACCCTATATATACTATGTATTTTTTCCTATGCATACACATATCTATGGTCAAGTTTAACTTATAAATAAGGTAATAGTAAGAGGTTAACAATAACCAATAATAAAGTAGAATAACTATAACAATATTCTGCACTAAAATTTATGTATGCTCTCTCATTTTCTGTCCCTCTCTCTCTGAAAATACCTTATTGTACTGTACTCACCTTTTCCCCTAAAGCAGGCCCTTTACAGCTTCTTTTCGGCATATCAGAATTGCCAGCATCATGACTCCTGCAATTTGGGGCCATATTAAGTAAACTAAGGGTTACTTGAACACAAGCACGTGATACCACGACAGCTGAGTGGATAACCAAGATGACTACTAAGAGACTAACAGGCTGGTAGTATAACAGTGTGGAAATGCTGGACAAAGGGAGGACTCACATCCTGGGTGGGAAAGTGTGGGATGACACAAGATTTCACTACACTGCTCAGAACAGCACACAATTTAAAACTTATGAAATGCTTATTTCTGGAATTTTCCATTTAGTATTTCTGGACTGTGAGTAACTGAAACTATGGAAAGCAAAATCATGGATAAGGGGGCAGGGACTACTGTAATACAGAACTTGGAATTTGTTAAGTGCTCAATAAATGTTGTTCATTTCAATCCTGGTTTTTAAGAACTCACGCCAACAATGAGACACCATTCACTCCCATCAGACTAGGAGAAAATTACAAATCCTGACAACAGTGTAAAATTATGGAAAAATGAGCATGTTTATACTTTGCTACTGGGAAGAAAAGCTGATTAACTATTTTGGCAAGCAATTTGACAATATAAAGTTAAGTTCAATATATATGCTACAATCCAGTTATTCCCTGTGAATATGGCCTAGAAAATTCTCATGGGGTACTCCAGAAAATATGTAAGAATGTTCATGGTAGCACTATTTGTTATCATAAAAACATATAAAATATCAAAATTCCTTTAGTAGGGGAAAGGATAAATGAATGGAGGCATATTTATATAATTGAGTATTATACATCAGCTAAAAAGAATAATTTCTATGTCAGAACTTTAAAATTATAATACACAATGAAAACAAAGGTTATAGAACATCATAGCAATATGAAACTTTTTATGTATATGAGCTTTTCAAAATACACAATTTAATTTTATAGGTTATTTATGGACCCCTAAGTTACCAGTAAAAATTTTTTAAAATGGGAGCAGAGAATGCACTCATTTTATTAAAATACTGATCACTGGGGACAGATGATAGGAGACTTGTGACTGAAACAACAGAAATTTATTTTCTCATAATTCTAGAAGCTAGAGGTCTGAGATCAAGGTATTGGCAGGCTTGGTTTCTTCAGAGGCCTCTCTCCTTGGCTTCTACGTGGCCATCGTCTCCCTGTAGCTTCACATGGCCTTCAGTCTTTACCTGACTGTGTCCTACTCTCTTCTTATGAGGACAACTGTCATCTTGGATTGTGATCCACCCAAGTGACCTCATTTTATTTTAACTACCTCTTTAAAGACCCAGGCTTCAAATTCAGTCACAGTCTGAGGTACTGGGGATTACCACTTCAACAAAGGAATTTGGGAGGGGGCACAATTCAGCCCATAACACAGTGGTTCTCAACCTGTAGGTCGCGACCCCTTGGGGGGGTCAAACAACCCTTTCACAGGGGTCGCCTAAGACCATCAGAAAACACATATCAGATGTTTACATTACGATTCATAACAGTAGCAAAATTACAGTTATGAAGTAGCAACGAAAATAATTTTATGGGGGTCACCACAACATGAGGAACTGTATTAAAGGGTTGCGGAATTAGGTTGAGAACCACTGCCATAACATTTACCAAAAAGAAAGAATACTGCCTACCATGTAAGTACAATAGACTCTCAGTTAACTGGCACCCATGAGGAGTGGTAGATGCTAGATAAATGTAAGTAGACTCTCTGTTAACTGGAACTCAAGCAACTGGCTTTCTCAAACAGCTGGCAAAAAATTGGTAAAGGCTAATGAGTAAAAGGCACAATAAAAACAGAATTTTGTAATTAACAAAGTAACTAAGGCTTCCCAGCACAAAATACTATGTAGTTCAGGCCAGTTCTGTTTTCACTTAGACCAAAACTTCTGCTCTGGCCCGCTGCAGTAAACAAAGATGGAAGAGCATTGCTGTTCTATGATAGAACCAAGAAAAATAAAGGTCAGTGCTTTCTGCTAAGGTGCTTCTGGCCAGGCAGTCACCTGTATGTCCAGACTACAATTATGCGTTTAATTGTGGGTCTGGTTGGTTTTTGTTTGGTTATATTCGGGTACAGACTCTTTCACAAAGAATTTGAGTCAGTTCTTCAAACACATGGTGGCAATTTGAGGCCCTGTCCTGCCACCCAAGTTGTGTGGGGAGAAGCCATAAAGGATTGGGTCCATGGCATTTTTCATTCCTGACTGCCTTGTCCCTGACCATGGTGATGTTGTTCTGATGTCCTGCCAGCTAAAGCCAAGCACCCCACAAAGCAGATCAATTCCCCGGAGAAGACTGTTGAAATTCAAATATATAATTTATCACATTTCCCCTTGCAAAATGACTTACAGTTCTTATGCCACAAAAGGTGCAAGAGCTGCTATAAATCTGGCCTGTTATGCTACACAAAACCACACTGGAATGGGTACCAACTCTGGCTTCCTTGCTTTTCCCTGACAATGACCCTCCTTCAAAGGAGGCCCTCAGCAGCATCAGGAAAATGCTTGCATCTCCCACTCTGGCCACACTGACTCCTTGTTCATGCCAGAGACCTCCCTGCCTGTACTCATTCTTATCCACTCCAACAGAATACCACAGTCCCCTCACGGATCAGAATGCAGCCTGTGCCCATCAAGGAGCCTGGAAAGGGGAAAGAACTTCAGCCTATGGGAGCTGAACACGCTCATCAGCATACCTTCACCAAATCCATATGTGGTTCTGAATGTGGCCAACAGAAGTGCCCAGGTCATGCCATTTGTCATGCTAACTGACCTGCAGTGAGCTTTTCTCTCCCAGTTGTACCCCTCACTGAATTCCACAGAGATGTCCTTACTTCCCTTGAATATTTCCACTTGGCTTTCAGATGAAGACAAGAGAGTGGTGGGACCAGGGGGACCTGCACCATTTTAGCTGTATGTAAGGTCCAGCTCCCACCACCCTCTCTGCTGTATGACCCAGCCAACATTTGTGATGCATTGTCCCATCACCTTCACTGTTTATAGCACAAAAGCTATTTAGTCAATGCCTGCAACCCTTCAGCCTGCAGTACCTTGACAGCAGAGGTTATAGGAAAGGGAAAGAGAGAGAGAGAGAGAGAGAGAGAGAGAGAGAGAGAGAAAGAGGGAGGGAGGGAGGGAGAGAGAGAGAGAGGGAGATGGGGGGTGGGTGAGAGAGAGAGAGAGAGAGAGAGAACAATGTGCAATTGGCACTGCATTAGAGATGGAAAAAGTACTTAAAGCCTGCAACATTCATCAAGACTGAATACATAAATGCCACGTTTTGAATAAGCGAAGCAAAAGACAATGACAAAGGAAAGGCGCATTGCTTCAGGAATCTCTATCATTTTCATTTGCTGCTGTCAGGAACCTGTTTTTTGCCTCTCACTCTATCAGCCATTATAGCATTAATGAAGTAACCTCACATAGTTATTGACTGGCTTGTCAGAGGCCCTGCCTGATCCCTTAATAGAAACCATTGGTCTTCAGTTAAAAATGGGGTGAGCTGGGAGGTGCTGTGAGCATGTACTGAATTTCAAGTGCACTCCTGAGGTTATCAAAAGCCATGAAATGCAAATTATTATATTTTTTAAACACACAGATTTCATGCAACTGAGCATATAAAATTGACTAATATTGTACTTTATGCATGCCTTATAATGTTTTCAAATATGCTCTGCATATGTTCTTCCCTCAGAAAGTTGTGGGTGGTATCAGAATAAGCAGAGGTAGGCCTAGTTTTATTTTGTTCTTGAGTCCTCTCCTGCTTGCTGTAAACTGGCACTTCCACCTAATTACAGAGCCCTGTTGACGCACTGTCTACTCAAACACCACCACCAATCCTTTGTCCAAATTTCAATTTTAGATCAAAAACATTTTTTTCCATGATTTTTCTTTCTCCATCTAAAAGTATCCAGATCTGCAAACCAGTATATCATTTACTCACAACTACAGATTGGCAAATCTAAGGAATAAATTCTTATCCCAGGAGGCAGTCATTTAGAAAAATAATCCTAGATGTAGAGTGTTTAATTTCAATACCACAATACCACAGAGCAGATACGTTAAAATAGGAACAAAAAGACAGAAAAGGATAAAAAGAAAAGTAAAGGACAAAGAACTTGAGAAGTTGGTAATATGTGTGAAGCAGGAGGAGCACACAGACAAGGACTGTAGGGTCCAGTTTGAGGGAGTCTTCAGAGAGACACCGATAAGAACGCAGAGCTCGCTTTGCCTTGGGGGAGCGTAGCATGCTGGATTCATATTGGTAGTTAAGCGGACCACTCTCCTGGTATAAAGTTCTGACCTTTTCTCAGCTTCTCTGGGGAAGGGAGTGTGGTGTCCATATCTGTTGAATTTGCATTATGGCTCCCCCAAATTGACTCTTTCTGACAGTAGATTATGAGCATTTCTTACCTGTGGGATCATCCAAAAACTAAAAACAAGAAGCCCCAAAATTTATTCTCTGCATGTTTTACATTCAATTACCTTGTTACTTCTCTTTGGCATCAACACTATCTCAGTTCAACTACTTCCTCATATGGATAATCTGTAGACCCATCAAAATATACTACATTTCTTTATTTAAGAATGAAATTAAAGACCTAACACTAAGCCACCATATAATTATTGATGCTTCAACTTCCAAAGATTCAACTTGGTTCAAAGAAATATTGACTAGCTCGCAAATTTAGTCCATTACATTCAACCAACTACTTCAGTTAACCTGTAGAAAGAATGAAAGTGCATTTCCTTCAGCCATTTGCTCTCTTTTATACTGGGTCCAAATTCTTCAAGGAAAACATATTTCTTACAGTTCCTTTCACATGTACACAAAGCCCACAAAATCCCCAACTGTAAAGGTGCCAACTTTCCTTGATCTCTGACATTAATGGTGATCAGTTATTAGCTGCATTAGGAAGATATTTATCACAAGGTAGATAGTACTGATCTAGGTGTGAACAAAGATTACAAACTTTTTAAAATGTTGTACAAGCCTAAATCAAAACAAGAAATGTATCACTCAGTCATAGTGACTTTGAAATTTGTTGCATTCTCCTACATGTCAATAAACATAATTACTAGTTTAATTTTATATAACTAAAATTGGAAGCCACTTTCATGACATTTTAGTTCAATGTTCTCATGCTAGTCATGAAGAAAATAGTGTTCCAAATAAGTGACTTGTTCAAAGTCACATAATAAGTCACTGATGTTTATGCATTTATTATTCAACACACATTTAGTTGAGTATGGCCTCTATATGGAACGCTGGAGTAAAACCTGAAGATATAAAAACTATATATACTTGGTCCATAATCTCATGGCATTTACTGTATAATGGGGAACCACAGACTGTTTAATGGTTTGTGCTAAGTATCTAATAGAAGTACAGAGAGGTGAGCAATCAAAGAAAGCTTGCATACAAAGGAATGTTTAAGCTGAGACTTGGAAGATAAAATGGACTTGAGTATATGAAGATAAGAGAGTTGGAAAGGAGAGTTTAATGTTAGTTATTAGGCCAAGGACATGGCACGCATAAAAGCTTGGAAGGGAGAGGTAAGATGGTACGCTAAAGAAACAAAGTAAGATCACGAAGGCTGGAGTGTGAACTGTGAAGTGAGAGAAGATTGGCAAGCTGGCAGAGGTCATGTCTTGAGAGGCCTATGGGCTGAGATAACAACTTTTAACTTGCTCCTTAGGATCTTCTAAAGTCATCAAGGGTATTAAATAGGAGAGTGAGTTAATCAAATTTATAAGATCCATCTAGCTAGCACTTGATGGAGATAGGGGCAAGGCTGGAGAAAGGGAAACAAAGTAGTACTAAAACTGGTCTAAAGAGATACTAAGGACAATAGCAGTGGGGATAGTTGAAGAATCCCTTATTTTACCATGTATAATGCACACCTTTTTTACCCAAATTTGTGAGGGAAAAATAAGGATGTGCATTATACATGAGTAGCACTAATTCCATATCTATATAAATGTTTTTAATTTTTTATTTATGCTTATGACTTAAAAGTATAACTCTAGAAATCAATAATGATATCTATATGCAAAATAATACCTGGGAATATGATCATCAGTATTTTTAATATAAAAATACTTTATACATAAAATGTCTTCTACCCTATATCTATTGTGTTTCGCAATTATTTGTTACATAAAATTTCTTGTACCATAATATGTTAAAAAATAAATGCTAAAATTCCTTTATAATACAAAAAACAAGTACCTAAATATAAATAAAAATTTGAATTAAAACAAAATTTAAAAATTGAAACAAGAAATTAAAATTAAAAATATCATCATTTTTTTCCCTGGCAGTTTGGGCTAAAAACGTGGGTGCACATCATACATGACAAAATATGGTATTTAAGAGTAAATCTGTCAGACTCTGGTGATGGCATGGGAGGAGATGAAGAAGAAATAGGGAGAAGTATGCCTCCCACATTTCTGGTTGGGATAGCTGGACACTTGGTGGTTTCATTTGCTATAATAGGCAATAGATGGGAATCACTTTGGGTGAAAAAAAAATGAAGAATTCCCCTTAGGTTAAATAACTAATGGTCATTAAGGACACTAAGTGAATCAATACGGTAAAATCTCAAGGAAGAATGGAATCTGGGCCTGCAGACCCCCAGCCCAGTGCTCTTTCTCAATAACTGTATGAATGATTCCTTTTGCCTAAAAGGGCTGAATGTTCAAAGCGGCTTTCTAGAAAGTAAATACTAAGGAACTCTGAAACACACTAATGGACTTCTTGGGAACATGTACTTAAACTTTTATCATCTCAAAAGTTACGGTACAACTTGCACCTAGAACATTATTAGTTATAAAAGAAAAAACAAAGACAATCATCATTCTTTTTTCATGCACTTAGCATGTTACGCTCACAAAGCACTTTCACAAATGTTAAGTTACCACTTTTAATCTCCTAAAGGAAATGCCCTTTGCCTTGTTTCCAGCCACTGCCATGGCAGAGATTGCCACACTTTTTAGGGAAATGTCCATTTCAACCCTGTGACATTGCGTGGGTACTCTGATCCATAGCCAGCTGCCCTGGGATCCGCTTCAAACATGTTCATCTGTAAATTAGGGAACTGAATCAGAACACCCTCAAGGCCCATTCGGCTTTAAGTTTCTATGATTCCAAGCACGAGGTCTGGAGCAAGGGATACTGAATTCGTAGTACATTATTTGTAAATTAGAGATGCACATACAAAGGAAAAAGAAATATGGACCATGTTAGAAAGCTCTAAGAGGAAAACAGTAGCAGGAGGAAAGAGCTTCTGTGGGGAAAGCATCACTGGAGTGGTAAAACCTTGAAGCTAGCAGAAGAATGAGGATGTCTGGGAAATAAAAGGCAGTGGGCACATTATTTAAACACCATGTTGACTCAGATCCAATGAACAAATGCTCCCATTTTCCCAACTGACTGTGCACGAGTAGGTTCCTAGGCCAAAGGGTGCTCTGCCTCATGATGCTTCCATTAAAAACCATGAAGGGAATAATTGTATTTTCGTCTTATCACCATTAAGAAGCAGTAAGCTCTTCTTTTTCTTGTTTCTCATGGTGAAAACTGCAATAAATCAGAGCAGGGAGTAAAAGACCATAGAGAGGCAGCAGGAGAAAAAAGGTGTTTATTCTAATAATGTATGGGCAGTGATGTGATTTTTAAAACAGATACATACACCTACACACACACCCATCACAAATATTACATGCTTATCTGTATGTACACATGCTCCCCACACACATGTGCACACACGTACTCCAATGTACACCCCCATGACCACACATGTGCAATACAATTGTCCACACACATCCTGGCACATTTCCTATTTGTTTGGGCTTCACAGTCCCCAGGCACCCTCTCCATCACCACCGCCCTAATTCTTTACAATGGACTGGCCACTAGACAGACTTAAGGTTTGATCTGGGAAACAGAGCATTTGGAGCTACTCAAGGGGTGGTCTACCAAGCTATGCTTCTCTTGTTTATTTTTCTTGTGCTGTCGGAACAGTATTGCCAAGTGTTCTCTCCATAGCTCTTTTTTTCAAAGAAATAGAGGCATGAGTGGGCCACATAGTGTTCTGCCTGAGCCCATAGATTCTACTTTCTAACCTGCATTTAATGAGAGGACTTGTCATTTGTAGAAATGAACAAAAAAATCAAGGGCACATTACACATTTAGATTTTCCATACTAATTAGATGCTTATTTCTAGGGAAGCACTGGGGTTTTCAATCAAATCGCCAAAATGTGTTGGTCTCCAGGATTAAACAATTTCCCTTCTCCCTGACTTGGCCCTGCTTCGTTCCATTATGCAGATCTGACCTTTACTTCACAAACGTGTTGGCACTGAGAAGACACAATGAAAACTTTCTCCCACATTCAAGTGTCGAATTCAATATGGCTGCCATGGAGAGGCACTGCCATTACGAGTCCCAGCGTTGGGCCTTGCACGTACTTTTCTGGCTGCCTTGGTGCCCTGGAGTACTGACGTTCATGAACAGTCTCAGGTGAGCCTCAGAGATTTTTCTACTCAAAACTGCCTAGACTGAACACGATCATCTCCAAGCAAAGCAGAAAAATAAATCAAATCCCCAATGGCATCCTGAAACCTGAGAGTGTCATAATGTCGCAAGCTTCCATGTCATATAATCTTTGGCATATTTTAAGCATGCATGTGGGCCATCTTTTTTTGGCTGTCTTTCTTTTATTTTACTTTTAAGGATTCAGGAGCAGCAAAATAATTAGCATTCACTCAGCTCAGTAGAGCATCCATTTATACTCTTACAAGGAGTTCAAAGTGCATGATGCTGACCTGCCAGAAACTTTTTTTTTTTTTACAGAAGGGATACAGTCTGGAATATCCAAACATATCAAGACTTTGAATCTCTAAACTGGGTTATTTGAAACTCCAACAGACACACCACTATTGGGAAATTACTTAATCTGCTTCAAGATTTATCTCTATTGTGCTCTATGCACCAGGTTAAAATAGAATACCTCAGAGAGGCCTCAGCGGGTCAGGAGTCTAATTTGCACTGCAAGTATTTCACAGTGCATTACAAAGTTTTGGACAGAGCCTTTAATCCTCAAAATCATTAAATCCTACCTTTGTACTGATATGCATATAAAAACATTCTGCCAAATGAATCTGCTTTACATTGCCCTCAAAATATTGCTGCAATACAAAAAAGGGTAGGAATCTGAGACATTCTACGGCTCACAGGGGTACAGTTTATCAAAAGGTGAAAGAGAGTTTGTGTAAAGCAAAAAAAGGAACTATTGTGTTGGATTGATTTAAGACTAAATGTACGCTGTCAAAAAAAATAAAGTTTTCACCTGTCAGGCAGTCATTTTTACAAACGTATGATATGGGTACTGATTAGTGAAAATGCTCTTTTCTAGGTGAATTATAATATAACCCTTTGCTTCCTTGCCGTTAATCTTAGAGCTCCCCCTTTTGTGGGACTCACTTGTATACTGTTTCAGTTTCCAGGGAAAAGGTTAAGAGAGACACATTCTCTGCAAAGGAGAATTGATCTTTCGAAACCATCAAGTGGGCTTACAGTGAAAGAGGAAGACAATGGCCAGCAAAAACAAAGACACTTCGTGCTGTGTGGAGGTTGTCAGTACATAAGGCACCAAATTCCATTTTCATATAAGAAACACATGAGAACTGGCTCTCCTGACACTAGCGCTGACATTTCACTGAAATTCTTATGACTTTGTGATCAACTCACATACATATTTTCAAAACAAATTGTCTCATGTTGTTTGCTTTAAAAACAAGATACCATTGTACGAGATGAAAATGTGACTTTATAGTAAAAATGTCAGCATGAAAACACAAGGAGGAGAAAAAAACTGAAAGGAAAATAAAATTAAAATATAATCCACATAGCTTTTTCTAAAGGCCTGAATATTAATGATTAAAAGCGATTTTCAAAAACTACGGCAAATATATTCTTATATCTCATAATACTGGGTGAATAAAGATAGGATATTTAAAAGCAATTTGTTTTAATGACACCTTTTTGTGAACTTGTAGAAATTAGTCACAACAACAACAAAATCAAGAGCTATTGACATCTCATAGCTGAAAAGCATAAGCTGGCATCATTTTGCAACCCTGTTTTCCTTGGTTACATACAGAGTAAAAATAAAATATATCTGGCAGTTGAGAAATGGCAGAGTAATCTCTGGATATTGTATTATAGATTATTTATCAACTGAATTGTTTCTCTTTATTAAGATGTGAAACAGAATGCAGGAAAAACATGCAAATATAATAAAAAACCATAAGACAACCCCACCTCCAAACCCACCACTTTTTTCTTGTTAGACTTCATCGCGGTGACATTGGTTAACAAGAATTACATAGGTTCCAGGTGTACGATTCTACAGTGCAGCATCTATGTGCTGCATTATATGTTCACCACCCAGAGTCAACTCTCTTTTTATCACCTTGTATTTGACTCTCCCTCCCTCCTCTCTAACACCCTCCCTTCTCTCCCACCCGCTCCCCACTTGCCCTCAGGTAACCACTGAACTATTGACTGGGTCCATGAGTTTTTGTTTCTTTGCTACTTTCAGTTATATGTTACACATATGTTACACATATGGTTCTTGTTTTTTTCTGTCTGGTTTATTTCACTAAGCCTGATGATCTCAAGGTCCCTCCATTTTGTTGCAAATGGCAGTATTTCATCTTTTCTTATAGCTGAGTAATATTCCATTGTGTATATGTACCACAGCTTCTTTATCCAGTCATCTATCAAAGAGCATTTTGGTTGTTTCTATGACTTGGCCACCATGAACAGCGCTGCGATGAACATTGGGGAACATAAGTCCCTGTGGACAAAGTTTTTTTTTTATTTTGGGGGTAGATACCCAGAAGGGGTGATTGCCGGGTCATATGACAACTCCAGTCCCAATTTTCTGAGGAACTTCCACACTGTCTTCCAGAGCTGTTGTACCAATTTTCATACCCACCAGCACTGTGTGAACATTCCTTTTCCTCCACAGCCTCTCCAGCATTTGTTATTCCTTGTCTTGTTGATAATAGTCATTCTAACAGGTGTGAGGGGATTATCTCATTGTGGTTTTGATTTGCATTTCCCTGATAGCTAATGAGGATGAGCATTTTTTCATATGTCTGTTGGCCATTTGTATGTCTAAATGGGAGAAGTGTCTGTTCAAGTCCTCTGCCCACTTTTTAATTGGATTGTGTTTTTGTTGTTGAGTTGTGCTAGTTCTTTATATATTTCAGATATTAGTCCCTTATTAGATGTGTTGTTTGCAAATATTTTCTCCCATATGGTTGGCTGTCTCTTTGCTTTGTTCATGGTTTCCTTTGGCCCCCCACCACTTTTTCAAGTAGCCTCTGTGAGGCTGCAGTTTGGGGAATACTCCTTTGTTTGGAGAGAATCAATGACTCATGTCAAAACGCTGCCCTTCTGCTCTTTTCAGAAAGTTGGCCTTGAGAAGTGATCAAATTAAGATAAGAGCACGCAATCTCTTTTATCTTTCTTAAGAAAATACATATGAAAATTTTAAAAATGAAAAATCAGGTTATTGAATCTCATTCATTTGCTTAATGATATATGAAAAATTGTATGCAGCAAGTATGTGACAACTCTAATTAAATATTTTTCAGCCTCAAACAATGCATCATGGAATTCAATTCCTAAAGAGAAGCTTCCTGAGATAGACTCTGTGAAGGAATGGAAGGAAGGTTGACTGAACACCAGGAAACTCAAGTTCTAGACACAGATCTTGTTTCATTCAAGGCCCCAATGAGCTTAGTACTAGTTATTTCACCCAAGTTTCCTCAGCTCTTCCTGAAAGATTAGTTACGTCTTTGGCCTCATCCAGCTGGAACAGTCTAATTTGGATAAGTCATAACAATTGTAACAGACTTCATTAAACTTGCCTGTCAAATTTTATTTCCATTGTCTTCATAACTAATTTCTGAACAGTTAATGATCAAATTATCTGCAATGTCGGTTGGAGATTTTCGGGTGGCCAAGAACACAAGTGAGACTATTTACAATTATGATCTAGATGTCACTGTCCCTACTCGTTTCTATATGAGTGTGGCTTGCTGATAAAACCTGTATGTATGCTGATGAATAGCAATGCAGTCACCTGCACCCCATCTTTGTGCAGTGACCAACGCCCTGCTCTGGTTGTTTTGCCAGTAATACTTGGGAAGTGAAGAAGGTCAAGAATTAGGAAAAGTGACCACCAAAACGGGCAGTGTCAAAAAAAATAAAAATAGTCCAGAAATTTAAGGATATTTATATAAGAGGAAAAAAAATACTATGAAAGAACTCTGAAGAATCAGAGAGTAGGCTGTATAGATTTAAAAAAAAAAAAGAAAGAAAAAGGATGTAGAACAAAACCAAAAAGAGTTGATAAGAATACAAATATGTGGGATAAGAGTAAAAAGACAATAATTTTCAAACATAATAAACACACACAGCTAAGGGCAACATATCAAAAGTTATGACTATCACATATGAGAATGTGAATTCACCTAATAATGCCTGTCCTCTCGGTACCCATTTTCCACAGATGGGCCACCCCTGCCACCTACAGAATAAGGGAAAAGGAGACTCCATTCACGTACAGGATTATTAAGCAGTTGTTTGAATCCAGGGCCCTGTAAAACCATTCTAAGTCATATTTTTGCTTTTTTTTAATTAAAAAAAGCTTTAACTCTCCCCTCATCACTTGCAGACTGAATTGGTTTGATCCAGAGAGGCAGTTATGCCTAAGAGCAACCACTCTGTATTGAATTAGGGGATCTCTCATGCAACACATCTCACCAATTACAAGTTAGGGATGCAATTCTATGATTTATCATACATTATACTGTTAAGTAATATAACATTATAGATACAATTTGTACCTACCTCTCCGCAGATTAGAGAGGTGGCACACGAAGAGAGGATCATTAAACACAGAGCGAGGGCAGGGGCCAAGCTCTTCTCTTTAACAAGCTGTTCCAAGTACCACCTCTCTAATCCATGGAGAGGAAAGAATAAATTGTTCTAGTAGCTTATTCCAAATTGTGCTCTTTGGGGTTGGGGATTTTATTAAAACAAAGAGATGCAGGAAAACATCAATTCTATGTGCAAAAACCACAACGCTGAATTTATTGGGATGATTTCTCTCATTCCAAAGGTGATGGGATTCTTCACACACGTATGAATATGGATGTGTGTGTAGACACACATCGCACTCATGGATGCAAATCCATATCCCACATGAGCAGAATGCATATTGACATTCTGATTTAAATAAGGCCAAATTATTGCACTTTGACTCTTAGCTGACACCATTTTGGCATTGCACTAGACCAGTGCTGTCCACTAAAAATATAATGCAAGCCACAGATGTAATTGTATATAGTATCTTTATTTTTAAGAAGATAAAAAACCAGGTGAAATTAATTTTTTATTTAACCCAATACATCCAAAATATTATCATTTTAACATGGAAGCAATATCAAAACTATTGATGAGATATTTTGTAGTATTTTCTGTATACTAAGTCTTTGAAAGTTGGTATGTATTTTACAATTAAAGCAAACCTCAATTCTATTATAGAATGCATTTCAAGAGATCAATAGCCACGTGTAGCTGGCAGGTGTGATATCGGATGACACAGCATTAGAACTACGTTTATCTTCAGCAGTTCCACTGTCTCTATTATGGTTTTACGGCTTTGTTTGAAGAAGGGTGTATTTTCAGCCACTTCCCCCAAATAAGCAGAAGTTCTCATAAGTACAAACTGGATGAAATGATATCGCACCACATTGAGTATAACTCTCTTCAATTCCATTAAGATCTAGGCTCCTGCTCCTGAAAAGGTGAGTTCTTTGAACTCTATGAACTCTATCTGCTCTGTCTATATTATATTTCCTTTCCAAGTTCAATAAATGTGGACATAAATATCAACCTAAACAGACGACCAAGCCTCCTCTTATTGGAATATCCAATTGGTAATATTCTTTTCTCTACAAGGCTTCTGCACTATCACTTCCAGCTTTATTAAACTCAATTAGACTCCCTTTTGCCCTGGCTACACCCTCTTTATAACAGGAAAATTGTGTAATCCACTTGAATGGCAGTACAATGAAGTAAGGAAAGATATAAGGACACAGTCAGGCTGCCTCATAAACCCCAGCTTGTCATGGGACAAGTCATTGATTTCTATTGGCAATCTCATTGTAGTGTCAGACTGCAACTTGAATTCATTCTTTGCTCCTCTCCAAGGTAAACAATGGGCCAAAGAGAAGAAATGGACTAGAGTGAAAGCACAGTAATTACTCTCAGAAATAACTGGGTAACCTGACTTGTCTGATATCTGAGAAAGCACAGAACTAATTGCCCCCCAAATTAGTATCTGTCTCTGGACCTTGGAAAAAGCAATTCAGCTGTGACTAGAGTTAGAGAACTGGTCCAGAGGAAGATGAAAGGCAAGTCATTTTGGGGTAGAGAAAAAAAGCAGAAGTTCATTTTTTCCATATTATCCTTACTTGTTACACTAATTAAGACATATAACTCTTACACGTACATAAATGATTGCATATTTGTTAGAAAGACCATGCGTTTGGGAATCAGATTTGTTCTAAGCTTTGGCCCTGCCAGTTATTTGCCATGCATTACAGGGCTTGTTTATTAGCTTCTAGGAACCTTAGTTTTTTCATCTGCAGTAATGGCTCAGCACAAGTTTTGCCCAGCTTCAGTGGCCTGAAACATGGGTGGCATGTGCTCCCATGATCAATGCACACACAGTCCTTGGTGCTTACTTAACTATGACTAAAAGCCAGTTACCGTCATTCTTAGCAAGCAATTGGGGTATGATTGCCCTATAGAGCTCCTGTATACTTGTATATATACAATTATATATAATTTATTTACATATGTGCATATGCAAATAAATGTATATGTTCAGTAAGTGCTTACTGATGTGACAATCATAATCCCATTATATCTGCACAGAAACACAGACGGTCCAAAGCCTATTTCCATGTCATTTTACTCATATTTGAACTTCATAGCAGCCCTGTGCAATCAGTTCAACCCTATGGTTCCCATTTTAGGTACATGATGGGTTAAGGATGTCCAATTTACATTAAAATTCATCACCTGTCCCTTAGACTTATGGCTCTTGTTTACTCATTTATGGGCCTCTGCTGATCTGTGACAAAATCTTAAGTGAGCCACATGGACAATGCCCATGGCCTTCTGCTGATATTTCTTTGTTGAAGAGAGTTCCTTAAGTCTACTGTTATGTTATCTCTGTTTGTATGGTATTCAAAAAACTTTTTATTCAGGAAGTAATGTTCATGGATAAAAGGAATCTTTTTAAAGCTCTTGGCAAACTAAGATGTTGACAAATGTATATCCATCCCTTATTAGAAAGAAGAAAGTAAAAAGGAAGAAAGAAAAGTTTCTGCTGATCAGTGAAAGCTAAAATCTGAGAATCACCAAGTTAAAAAATACATACATTGCATGGCCCCTTTGATTAAGTATCCCACTCTCTGTGGGGAAAATGAGGCTGACAGAGGAAGGAATTAGTGGACAAGAAAGTAATAAAGTATTCCAGCTAAAGGGAATCAGAAGACTAGACCAATAAGGACAGGGACATCAGAGAAACAAGTGACATGCAAAGTTCAAAACCAGAAAGAATTTACTAGAAAAACTCAATGAGAAAAAAATATATATATATACACCTCAGAAAATTTCTTATTTAGCACTTATCTTCAACACAATGAAAGGTCTGACCTGAGAAATAGTAAGGAGGAAGTTAAGTCCATGCTATGGACTGAATATTTGTGCCCCCACTCCCTAAATTTATGTGTTGAAACCTAATCCCCAGTGTGATGTTGTCTGGAGGTGGGACCTTTGGGCTTGTTATTAGGTCATAAAAGTGAAACTTTCATGATGGGATCAGAGCCCTTACACAAAGACCCCTGAGAGTTCCCTGGACCCATGTGAGGAAACAATGAGAAGTCAGATGTTTAGGTACCAGAAAAGGAACCCTCACCAAAAACTGAATCTGCCAGAACCTTGATCTTGGACTTCAGCCTCCAAACTGTGAGAAATAAATGTTTGTTTTCTCAGCCACCCAGTCAATGGCACTTCTATTACAGCAGCCTTAACTGACTAATATAGTCCATTAGTCTGGACATCAGAGAATGTGAATGGTGCCAAGCTCTGAGATTATTTTACATGTTCCTTAATTAACAAGTTGCTTATTTTCTCCTAAACTCAGCTTCTTTTTCTATAGAATGGGGGAAATTCAAACTGATAGATCATAAAGTCTCTTCCAACCCTAAGACCTCTTACTTTAATGATAATAATGATAACTCCTTTATTGAGTAAATACTATGCAAGTACCACTCTCAATCCTCATCATAATTGGAGAGATTATTACCCTATTTTATTTATGAGTTAACTGAGATTGAGAGAGTCTGACCTGCCTAAGGTCTTGAAGTCTGCGAATGGCAGGCCTGGGATTTGAACCCTAGTTTGTCTTGTCATTATTATATCAAGTTGCCTCTCACTAGTCCATCACATCATGAAACCTTCATCCAAAACCCAATCTTATAAAAAGATGGTTAAACTATAAAAAAGTTATTATTTCATGGACTACCATAGAATAACAGAAATATCCTAGAACTACCAGCAAAGTCCCTTGTGACCCAGAAAATAGCCCCCCACCCTCTACCCGATATGCAATGAGGTCATCTTACCAACACAGCACACGGTGAAAATTTCCTTTTAAGATAGATTTGCATTTAAAGCCTGGTCATCATAACATGAAATTCAGACCTGAGTCCAACTTAAAATTCCTAAACTAATGCAATCATTACCATTTGCTACAGTATGTCCATTTGTGAGTAAGCAAAGCAGAAATCCTGCCTAGCCTGTCTCCTTTTTCTTTTCCACGGGCCTTAAAAAGAAAGAAAACAATCATCATGGCTAACGTTTCTGGATTTGATCATCCTCTTTTCTTCATAATTTAAAATCCCCATCCCCATCAGCTACCGCAATGGCAGAGGCACTGTGGGCCATCACAAATGGTATGACAACTGTAGGGATAATATGCTGCCAAGGCAGGGGTGACAGACAAGTGCACGACGTTCAAGTGCCCGGGTTCACCTCAGCAAGGTCGTCAGAGGTAGAGAAGGGAAGGGGAAGGTGCCTGGGAGGGCTGGAGAATTTTGCGAGCCTGATGCCTTACTTCCTTCACCCCCCAACACGAAACTGTAAAGTATTTACCCAATGTCACCATTTCTGGCGTCTGTTTTTGTCAATAGTTAAGACAGCCAGCATGGCCTCATCTGCTTGGCATTTTCCTCATCTTATCTCAGTTCCATTCAAGGGGCTGTAGACTGGAGGTGGTGGCTAATGTGGGCATGGAGCGCAAAGCAGTCCCCCAGGGCTCCCTGGGACTTGCCTCTCACAAAACCAGAGCAAAAGCAAAATGGCTACTGGCAGTGCCAAAAAGCCCTAGGGAGATTAGGAAACAAAAGAGGGTAGTTTCTGAGGCCAAGAAGATGCTGATTAAAGCATTTCTCAGGTTTCCCTCAGCCTCTCATCTCAGGTTAGCACCCGGATCTCAGCCTCCCAGTCCCAGCAGATCGTAGGTGGTCGGGAGGAGCTCTTGCCCTGAGAAGACCCTGAGCTGTCTCCTCCCTTCAGAGTGTCCCTTCTAACACTCTCCCAGCTCCCTTCCAATTGTCAGAGACCATATTAGTGCAGTTGTGAAGGTTTGACATAAGGATGAACAGAAGGGTTGCTACTGGCTAGTGAGAGGAGAGAAGTTTCCTGTCCAAAGACCAAAAAAAAAAAAAGAAAAAAAAAATCCTCTCCTATTGAACAATGCTGGGACTAGGGAAAGATGAATTGAGCTATTAAGCAACTATAAAATGATGGTCTCTTTCTCCTTCCCTCCCATTCATTCTTTCTCTCTCTCTCTCAAATTAAAACCACAGAGCACAAGACAGAAAATTAAAAAAAGCAACATGTCTCTATGTTGATATTTTTCCTAGTGTGAGTCTGTAAGAAGTTTATAGTTATGAATGGGGAACAATTGTCCCTATTTCCTAAACTATGGTCACACACAGAAGGTCAGCATTCGGTCACTTCACACTTTGTGGCACAAAGTGAATCCACTGTTAAACCTTTTCTCAGCATCTCCTACCCTCAATGCACCCCTCAAGCCACCACTGAAACTTCTGTATTACATCAACCCATAATGGAAATAAGACCCATGGCTGATGAAGGAATGGGGTGACGGGTAATGCTGTGAGAATCAAGCTTGGTTATAAGGAAAAGAGAGCGTGCTGGGATAGACACTCACAGACCCCGAGAGAGGCAGGGCCCAATTTGTGCCCATGTGGGCAAGTCACTAAGAGGCCAAATAAAAGGTCCTCATTGGGAGACGCAATGCTAAGCTTTCTCAGATTATAAATTAAACAAACACAGTGACCCTTTAGGTTTGATATCATTGCATTAATAGTAATAACAATAATAAAGCTGACATAGACTCACAACCTGTAATTTGTAACATTTAGCTCCATGCTTCCTATCTGCATAAAAGTTAAAGCATATTTTTTCACTTACATCAATACAAATCGGATTTCTTTTCCCACCTCTAATTGACCCCACCCTCCACTCATGATTAACTCTTCCCCTACCTCATTTGTGCAGGTGCTTCCTTATTCAGTGTTGAATCAAAAGTCCAGGCTGTCCTTCCTGGAGGGCCCCTGAATCCCACTTAACCTGGCTGGTGTGATGTGCTCTGCGGGAGAGAAGCAGTGAAGCAGAACAGGGATGATCACAAACTGAGAACTGTTCTTCCAAATAATAGAAAGGGAGAAATTAGACAAAGCACCTTTTCCATCATCTCTCCCCATCCCTGTCTAATTTTGCATGAGGAATTCAGGGGAAACATGAAAGCTATATTCTCTTTGCATTTGCAAAATGACCTCTAAAGAGGTCACTGCTACTCCTAAGGCCTGTGTGACCCTGACTGGGACTGGCTATTCCAGACCAGCCAGGAGCAGACCGCAGACTGTGCTGTGGAGGGTAAGGAAGGTCACTGGGTTGGCCGGCTGATTCTCTCCTCCAGTAGCTGTGTGTCTTGGAAGCAACCTGGAAGCATTAACACAAAGGCATGCCAATAAACTACATGGTGTTTGCGTGTCTTATATACACCGAAGGGATAGACAAATGTCTAGTGGGAAAAAAAGCAAGAAAGAAAAATGAACTCAGCTATTAAGCAGCTATAAAATGTTTTGCTCTCTTCCCTATTTCAAAATCTTCTATAGCATAAATAGTGGTCAAAAGTTCAGTGAACTATCTTGTAGTGTGGAGCTCCATTCAAACGGGGCTATTTTCTGAGAGCCTCCTGACACCATATCTAATTTCCAAAATGAATATGCTTTAATTTTCCTTCTTCATGCATTGTGCTTTTTCCTCATTTAAAACAGCAACAGCCTCTGGCAGTAAAGGACATCACATTTCTGTATGAGATGAAGCTTTTCTTCCCCCTGTATGCAGGGGAATGGCATGGGTCAGGGGAGAAAAAATATATGCAAAAAACAGCACACCCCACTGACCCTGGTATATTTTACATTACAATTTTGCCATTTCCAATATAGGTTCATTTTGCAATGGACCATATCAACCATATTTCAGGGTTTAAAAAAAAAGAGGGGAGAGTGATAGGTGAGGCATTGTCTGCATACAGTATGTCCTAGTATAATACACCAATTGTCTGATTAGGGTAGAGTGTCACCTACAGAGAACATACGCAGACACATATACAGCTCCAGCTGCTCAGTACCGAGTACATTTGCAAAATAGATACCACGTGTGGATCCTGCCAATTAAAGGAAGCATTAGGGGACTTCTTTGTGAATGTAGCCAAGAACAGCTAACTATTTTTAATGACATGAATGTCATATTCAACATCTCTAAGCTCACTTGAAAGCATCAATGTCCCACTGCCTTATTGAGAAAGGACTACAAATAGAAATGGTGCATTTTAGTAATATGATTATATCTATCTGCACATAAATATATTTAGAAATATATATATATATAATAAATGCATACACATATATACCTCAAAATGATCTAGAATCAGAAATTTAATTAAGTCATCTTTTTAGTAAGTCATATTTCTCCTAGAACTAAGCAGTTAAATAAGATAGAGATTTTACATGATGATAATCTTAAATTTTGACATGTGTATTAATTATTTACCATGGAGATCTGTAAAGATGATATATGGCATTTCTTGCCAGGTCACTCCCCATAATGAATACTCTTACATTAAAGAATTTTCTATTAGTCAAGCCCTAGTCAATCCATCAGTAAGCATTTTTGAGCAAGATGGATGGGAGTTGTGAAAAGGTCATGAAGCATGGCCACTACCTTCAAAACACTTACAGTTCAGTGGATGAAACAAAATGAACAGGCTTAAAATCACTTGAAAGTAAGCCTTGGAATTTGAAACACCAGGTAAATATTTGCTATTTGATTTACATTGGCTTGTATTGGCAATAAAATGCATAAAGTTGATGAATTAGTGCTACGTGGAGCAATCAAAGAAGGCTTGATGAAAGAGGTGGCACTTCATCTGAACTTTGCAAGATGCACAAGACAACGGGAAAAGGAAACAATGGGGAAGGAGGGTGATTTGGGCAGGAAGAAGAACAAAGGCAAAGCCACAGAGGCCAAGAGCTTAAGTGCGATTGCATTCACAAGTGTCATAAGCAAACAGGTACGTGGTTCACAGCCTTCTCTTGGGGGTGGGGCAGGAGGGGAGTCAGTGATCAGCATTATAGACTCAGTGTCCTAAAAATCTGGGCCCCCATTCAGTCATAAAACCAAAGGAAATGAATGGAAACACTTCACTGAGTCCAGGTGCCCACTACAGTGATCACCTCATAGCATGCTATTACTTCCCCGTAAGCTATGAGTTACCGTTCCATTTCTCAGATGAGGAAACTCCAGCTAATAGAAGCGGTTGTACCAGTCATTAATTGCTGATATGCTCCCAAGCTGTCTAACCTGAGTCCAAGCACACGCAACAAAACCACACTTCCCTTCTAAGTGGTGATTGTGAAAGATGGGGAAACAAGAAAACGTATCTCATGCAAAGCCAGAGACTTCACGCAGAGACAAAAATGGCCATGTTGAAAAGTAATGATAAAATTAGTAAATTTCCCTTTAGGAAAAATCTATTGAAATCAAACCTAGTAAACAGATATACGAGGGCTGTCCCAAAAAAACCCAGCCATAAATGCCTCCATTTTTCATATTGCGTGTGGCTGGATGCTTTCTGGACGGCCCTCGTAGCAGGGAGTGATTTCTCGCCATGGAGTTACTTTAGCCAAGGAGATCTCCTGGCACATTTAAAACAGGACTTGTTTACAATAACTGCCAGGTATGTTAAAAAAACAAAGAGAGCTGTCTGATACCAACTTTCTGAGCTTATTAGTTACAGTATTACGTGACATCGATCTTGCTCAGTACTGTCCAATAGAAATATAATGTGAGCCACATACATAATTTTAGATTTTCTAGTAGCTAAATTTTAAAGGAAAAGAAACATGAAATTGATTTTAATTTTATTTACCCCAATATATCTAAAATATTATCATTTTAATAATTAATATAAAATTTACTGAGATATTTTACTTTTTTGGTATTAAGTCTTCAATATCTGGTATTTTACATTGACAGTTCCTCATGACTAAGATTGGCTACATTTTAGGGGCTCAGTAGCAATACAGGGCCAGTGGCCACTATAAAAATGGCATAGATCTAACTCTTTACATCTCTATTTTAAGGTCGCATTTGACTCTTATTAGAAAAGACAATTGGAAATCCATACTGGTACTTTAATTCCAGGAACAATCTGTATACTTGTATTTAATTATATTAATACATATTTAATTTATTCCTAAGAGTGATGGTAATTGTACTGACCTATATGGAGGTAAGCCCTGACAGATAGATTTTTGTGGGTGCGACTCCACAAAAGGAATAGTTGCTTAGCCAGGCTTTTCTTTCTCGTTTGGTCTGGTTGGCTAACATAAAGTATGGTTGAATCTTGCCGCCAGAAATATTGAATATGAAGGTATTTTTTTCTTTACTATTTTTAATGCAACTTTAAAAAAAAAGTTTTGGAAACAATTATGCTAAGTAGAGCAGGAAAGAGGAAGGTGAGTTAATTGCATCAGAAATCTAAGCATTAAAAACTCGATATAATACATTACAAGAAAATGAAATATGGCCATACGGTTTCCTCTGTGAAGAAAAGCTTAATATTGCAGATATTTAATGGGAAGAGAAATCTCCAGCATACAGATCAGGCAAAGAAGAGAAACTTACAAGTAAAACAACTCCAGCCCTTGCTAAGGAAAGGTGTCGCCATTCTGTAGCTGTAAGTCAGATTTTGGCTAAAAGAGATCCCTTTAGTGATCAGCACTCAGAAATAGTCACTGACCCATTGTGATCGCCCCTTCTCCCCGTGTTCACAGGCCTCTAGCTGTGAAAAGAAAGAACTGCTGGACAAGTTGGGCTATTCATCTACATCTAGTGATGCTGGGCACAAAGGGTATACTTCCCCAACATGAACTGGATGCCATAAGGGTCCTGAGGCACAACTTCATCCCTTAGAGTTTTCTGAGGGCTTCTAATATGGAGGGAATCATTGTGAATTCCAGAAGGCCAACTAGCCTAGAAACAATCAGCTCTGTAGACATTCCACTCTATAGCCCCAAAGTTCTTCAAAATAAATAAATTAAGTTTAATATTCTCAGACAGGGATCATTTCTGGAGGCAAGTTCACCACATTCACCAGATTCACCACACACTGTCCAACAAACCACTGGGGAGAAAAAGAGTGCACAGTAACCTGGAGAAGTAGGCAGGGCCCCGGCACGTGCAAGGACATTGTTGCCCCGTTCATCTATTTTGTTAACTGAGAAACAACAATGTTCTAAAATCTCACAACTAACTTAAATAACTTAAAGATTCTGGGCAACTGTTTAGTGGAAACAGTTCTACAATAAACAAAAGAAACAATAAATGAAGGTTTTGATTAGGCATTGAAATTGGGAAGGTAAAGAAACTGCATTAGAGAGCAGATATTGGAATTTACCAAACATAGAGTCCAGAACAGATATAGACATTGCAAAACAAAATCAGGCAGAAGACCTAAAAATACTGTGGAGCTGGATCTTTTCCCTCAGTACTTCAAGACTGCATTCCTTTTTTCCCATGATGCCCCGTTGATTTGCAATTTAAATTGTGGTATCTGTACCACATTTATCGCACCTATTGCTTATCCGAATATAAATCTATTTTAGAGCTGAGCACTAAGTTAGAAAGATTTGTTATAAATGTCTTATTTTAATATTTTATGCATGTACTATAATTTGATTCAAAGTGCTGTTTGTCTAAAATACATAACGATATGTGCTGTGATCGGGCTTCTGTTCTTCAGGAAATATATTTAAGGCAAAACAATTAACTCATCTGCGCGTAACATACGCAGAGTCTGCTCGTGTTTTGAATCATTTTATTGTACATTCATCTTCCTTCCCCTTTTCTAAGGAATTTTGGTATAAGCTGGGGTTTAAGCATCTCATCTTTCCTAGGAGGAGATCCCTTTTGAATTTTTAACTCTATCCCCCTTTCTATGGTAAAGGTAATAGGATGAAATCAGCAGGCTGTCTCCATGTAGAGACATATGATAAAAAGGTGCAAGAATCTGAATGTAGGGAAGGAAACAAATATTTACTGAGCCCCTACCAATGCATGGCATTGTTCTAGAACTTTCAAATATTCTATTTTAATCTTCACACACACACAAAAACAACTTGGGAAGGAGATGCTTTTATAATCCCCATCTTGCAGATGGGGTTACTGAGGCTCAGGAGAGATACATAAGTTACCTAAGTCTCCCATGGACCAGGAGTGTAGCCTCTTGGACTTCAAATCCTTGTTCTTTCCATACACCAGGCTGCCTCCAGCGCACTCTATTTTAATACAACTCAATTCAAAATAGAATTAGTCAACATAAAAGCTAAGTTTTGTGATATATCAGTCAGTTCTGTTTTCCAGCTCATTGAAAACATCAGCCATGTCTAGTGATTGACTGAAGAAATTGCATTTTCACTGTTATTCTCACAGTCTCCTCAAGATGATGAGTACACATGGTTACATTAGAAATAGTTCTAATGATGTACAAATGAATAAATAAAATGAAAAGAAGATAGGCCCAGCCCATTTAAATTATGTGCATACATTCACATACTGATGCAAAGATTGACCTTGAGAAACATGGCATGGAGGGCAAACAGTCTCTTTCTACCCCAGCCCCTCAAAAGCATTTTATAAGCAAAACAAGGTAAGTTAAGGAAAGGCTTCCCTGGCAGGTTAAATGCTGCTATTATAATCTCTCAGAACACCAAGAAGTTTAGCCCTTGTCACTGTTGCCATTTTATATTTGTAGAACTACGTGATTAATGTCTGTTCCCCTGTAGGTTGTACCTTTGTTTTTATTCCTTTGGTGTACCTAGCACATAATAGATACTCAACAATCATTTCTTGAAAGAAGAACAAATGAATAATGGAATGAACTGTGTATTCCCACTATTCACTTCACAGGAATTTATCTCAGGGAAGGATTTAGGTCTATAAATCTGAGGCCAGCCAGTAAAATCACATTCCTCTTCCATATGGGTCCTTGCCCTGTAACCTGCTTCCTGCCATAGCCTGGAACCACCCCAAGTTCCTCTACCAAAATGTGGGGCCTGAAGCAATTACTCTGATTTATCCTGTGTGAGAAAGTACGTGTGTGTGTGTCTGTGTGTGTGTCTGTGTCTACGTGCCACCGCTGTGTGTGCACATACATCCATATGTGCACACAACACACTAGGTGAACTCTCAGGGCAGGGAGGGCATCACAGCTGGCTTCCCATTACTGAGTACATGCTGAATCTCACCTTTCAAATGGGAACAGTTGTTACCTAAGGGCACAGATCCTGATTGTCCCTCTTCGTATCCCCAGCTCTACGTGTAGGACTTGCACATCGCAAGGTCTTAACAAAGAGATCATTTGAACAAGGTCCCTGAAGCAGGTGCTCAGGGAAGAAGCCAGAAATTGTTCAGCAGAGCAGGCAGTACAGCCTTCCACAAACTTCAAGCCGAAATAGGAAAGGCCTCAGCACCTTCACAGGAAGATCTCATCCTAGGACCTCTCAACTTGTCTCTCTTATACCTCCTGCCACTCAGACCAGGAGCTTATGACCCTGGCAGGAGAGATTCCAGTGCCTACCATTTGCCAAAGTCTGCCATCAGCCCCCACTTCTTCCTCCACCCCCTCCGTGCCTTCTTGACAAGGGGTGGTGGGATACCAGATTCATTGGTCTGAAAAGCCTTATGTTCACCAGTAAGGAAATGTATCTGCTCAGCCAAAATCCCTGTGAATGCTGATTTTTTAAAATCTTAATTGTTAGTTACTATTTTCTTCGAATACACATTTGCTAATACCTTTGGTAAGAGCCTGCATTTTTGGTAATTCCACTGAATTCAGTGAGCAATATATTAAGCTCCTACTATGTGAATGACATGATGCTAAGTATCAGGGGAGACAAACAACAACAAAAAATATTAATAAAACCCAGATTCGTGTCTACCTTCTAGAATTTCACAGCCTAGCAGCGAAGACAGATGTGTATGCAAATAACTACCCCACAGTTACTGGTCCTTTTTGGGTTCCAGACTGACAAAGTAGAATTTGTGTCTTGTGTCTTTTCTGCTAAGGAAACTGGTTAATCCTGGACTCACTGGTACTGCTTAAATGTCTATATAGGAGACACACTTAGGGATAAGATTATGTTTGGAAAAGGCAAAAGAGCTTGAAGATGCAATTACATAGCTATGCGTGTAAAAGTGAAAAGAAAAGTCATGTGTGTACTTCCAAGGAGGCATGTCAGAGATCTGGTGTGAGGAAGAGATGGCCCACAACACTAACTGGATAAACTTCCAAAAAACCCTAGTTCTACTATTTTGTTTTTCTTGCCCTGGTAATCATCACAATCTATAATTACCTTGTTTATTTATACTTATTGGATGATCTGTCATCCTTATAGAATGTGTGAGTAGAGACCTTGTCTGTTTTGTTTACTGCTTTATCTACAGTAGTTTCTGGCATAATGTAGGCTCTGGATCAGTACTTATTGAAAAAAGTATGATGAACATCAGAGAATACTGAACTCACTAGAAGGAAAAGGCATACTAGTCTAATACTCTGTCCATGGAACTTGATGAAGAGAAGTAGATAGAGATCTTCTCATTGGGATAAAATGGGACTGTGAGTAAAGAGTACCATTTTACCTGAAATAATTATTTCATGACATGTCATTAGTGGTGCACAATACAGGTAACGGTGATTGTATTTCTTTATCGTCATAGTTAAGTGCCTTTGAATGAAAAGTAAATAAGAGCTAAAAATATCATCACAAAAGGGATCATCTGGATGTCAAGTTCAACATCTCTGGAGAAAAATCCCTATCAGTCAACACTCACCTCTGGAGAAGTAGCCCAGGGTGCTCTTGGCCTCACTTCTCCATCCAAAGGCTTTTATGTGTCAGTATGCATGTATCTGTTTAACGTTTTGGTTTTTTTTTTTTTAAATAAAGACCTTGAAGAAGAGAAAGTCCTCATCTGGCATCCTGGGAAGGACTCAAGAGGACTGTACATCTATTTAGTGACAGAATTTTCCATGCTCAATAAATACTGCTGCTTCATAACTGCAACCTTGTGTATGGTGTATTCCCTCTCCAATGCTCTCGATCCTTCTTTGCTTTTACCATTATGGGTCTGGTACCCTGTAAGGGGTTTATTCTGGGTATTCAATGATCTTGAAGGCATAAGACAGCAATCTCTCTACTTCCTATCATGAGTACTCAAGGGGATGTCTACCTCTGGAAATTATGTAGTTTTAACAGGAAGTGAGGATGAGAACAACAATAAAAAAACACACAACTTCTTTTCTCTAACTTGGATCTCCATCAAAATAGTTGGAAAGCTTAAAACTGAATAGCAAATCATTTCTAAAATGAAAAAAAGCAATTGGGTAATGCGAGTTAATTCCTCTTTTATATTATTCACATATGGATTGCTCATTAAAAGTCTGTATTCACACTAGAACTTGATGCTAGAAGAAACAGGCAGCTGATTAAAACACAATGGTCCAGAGAGAAACACCCTCTCCCATATCGAGACACAAGCCTGAATCCCAGGCAGTCACTACGTATGTGCCAGTGATTACAAGGTGAGAGTGTGTGGCTTTGTCCATTAAATCAGAGAATTGTTAAAAAGTTATTACACATTGCCTAGGCTCATTCAATTGTTGTTCTATTATCCACTATCCAAATCCCTTCCAAACAGAGGAAAAAATCCTTCAATAATATATTTACGGTTTTTTATGTCATCTTGGAAGTTAATAGGCAGAAAAATATTATCATGTTAGGAGTGGTCCACATCTATCTGAAGTATAAGTTGATCCACTATATGTCTATACTGATACCTATGACTGTCTTGGGCCACACTTTTCCATCAGAGATCCATCCCTGATCCATCATCATTGGCCAAGACAGAGGAAAAGAATGAGCCAAGGACATATGGGAAATTTTACTTGCGCGAGATCATCGACTGTTAGCCAGTAACATCATTTGGTGCTAAGGAACACTTCACCAAATCTCCAACAGATCTCCTAATTTCACTCCTTATTTATTTCCTTCATAAATTTCATTTCAGTCTATAATGTTTATTTACCACGTTTATTTGTATTTACCTGTTAATCATCTATGTCATTAAAAAGTAATCACCCTGTGGCAGAGACCTTGTTCCACTAGAACCTAGAGATAATAGCCCATTCTCTTATTCCTGCCACCCTTTCAGTCCCAAGACTTTGAATATGGCTAATAAAAATTTCCCTTACTGACTACTTTTTCAGTTTTACTTTAATTCTATTACATGTAGTGTTTTTGTATTCACCATCAGAAAACGTTCTTACTCATGCATGGAACCTTAGATCCTCTGCACCCTAATATGTTGCAAAGAGCAGAAATGCTTTCATATTATTGGGGAGTCAAGAAGAAGGGAAGTTTGCTGCATAAATAGGACTTAAAGAGGTCTCTTGGGACCCAGAAAAACTGCAGAGCTTGTCATGAATGTCCAGAAAACACAGATAAACAGGCAGCTTCAGAGATTCTCTCTCATAGTGTACTGCTTTTCTCTTTGCTCCATTGTTTGGTCCATAGCTTTAATTTGTGCATAACTGACAAGGTCACATCTAATCATTCCCTCCTCTCCATTTTCTGGTCTTTAAATTTGGGCCCCTACTGACAATTGACAATGATACCTCAGTACTCAATCACAGAATTGCAGAGAAAGGAATCACATTGGCTCAATCTATGTTATTTTTAGTGTGTGCCAACACATGTCACTGACATGCCTATGTGGAGCCACAGGCCTCCATCAGAGGGCCATCCCTGTTCTGTCATCATTGGCCAAGGCAAGAGGGAGGGAATAGAGCAGGGTCATAGGGGAAGAGGGCTGCAGAGGGCAGAGGCCCAGAAAAAGGAAGTGTTCAGGCTGTGCACAAAACAGAGTGGGGCACTGTCAGTTCCTATTAGCCATGGTGTAATTGTAAGTATCTTAGAACATATTCCATGTAACTGAGATACACAGTTCACTCTTGCCTCCCATCTATTTATAAAAACACAGTGACTAAGAAAAAGGAAAAACTTTTCACAACAGGTATGCAGCACATGTGCTGGTATGTTCTTCTTTCCATCCTTTTGGGCCATGGGTGCTGGAAGTTAGTGAACATGTTGCTCGTATTGATGATAAAATAATAGCTAATCCTATGATGCGTATTGTATGTCAAGCAGTGCCCTAAGCTCTTTACATCTATTTAATTCTTACAAAATCCCTATGAGGTAGGCATGATTATTAAGTCAATTTTGAGATGAAGAAATTTAATCAAAGAGAGTTGAGCTACCATACAGAAACCACAGTGGGGCCAGATTTGAATATGGCTCACTTTAAATATTAAGAAAAAAAAGTAACAATAACATAAAGTGCTATTTGATTCTAAGTCCCCTTTTAACACAAGAAGCTTCAATAATGCCATATTTTGATGACAGCTAATAATAAGCACCAACTTTTTGCCTTGCTAAAGAATAGGTTGTCCACAGCCTTATTTTGGGCTTTGCCAAGTTGGTATTTAGAATACAAAAAGGGGAGGGGTCCCACTACTAAAATACAGCAACTCGGAAAGAATTCTCTTCTCTCTGCTCTTAAAGAGTTGTGACTTACAAAAGATGCCAGCCCTCAACCACTGGCTCCCAATGTCAAGGGGAGCAGAACACTGACCAGCCTCACCCCAGAAGACTACCCTACTCTGCCCTTCTCACTTGCATTTTCAGCAATTCTTATTTTCACCCTCTTGATAAACAAAAACAGATTTCTGGAGGAAAAAATAGCATAACAACTTTATTTTTTTTCCCCAGAAAGCCACGTTCACGGCAGATGGAACTCAGCATGCTACCACCCAAATCTTTAGCAAACCTGAAATACGAAGAATCCCTTATATCAAGGGCCATGCATTGTCCCACTTTGTGTCTCTTTAACTGATACTTGGAACCAGTGTATACTTCCTTAATCTGGCCCCATTATCACCCTAATAATGCCTCCTGATATTCATAAATGCCTAGCAAGACTTGCAGCTATTTTGTACGAAGAAGAAATATCCAGCTAAATTGAGAAGATTACCACATCACCACATACATCAGTGACAGGCTCTGTGCTATTACAGTTGATTTTTGTTGACAGTTGGCTGTAGGCAGTTGTGTTTCAAATGCCTTTTTTCACTGGGAAATTAAACAAAATCCCATGCAAAATGCAACCCTCTAGTTCAAAAACTGTAAATCCCAAATTAGCATTTCATACTTTAAAAGGTAGCACAGCACAATTTCGCATTGAAAGGTCTGTACAGTTGACACAAATGGGTGCCTCAGACATGACACTAATGTTACTGGTGCCTTTTAAGAAAGGCACCTTTTCAGATATTATTTTTCCTCTCTCGATAATCTGCATATACTATAGTTCTCGCCTATGGAAGAGAGAGAAAAAAATACCTGACTTAGTACTTTAAGTAAATTAGATTCCCAGAAATTTCTAAACAGTAAGTTAAATTAAAAAGAGATGGGTTAATTTAACCTCCTTAGAAAGAATAAAGGAAACCCAGACATCAAAAGATTAGAAAGTCACTTCTTCCACTAAACATTATGAAAAAAAGGTAGTTATATAACCTGTGTCTAGGAGTTTTCAGCTTAATTTCAAACAGGTTAGAGCCTAATTTAATAAAAATGTAACGTGTGGGGGTAAGTCATAAGAGTGACATTGAACAGGGCCACCTGACTCTGAAGACTATATAGCCAGCTGGTTCTTAAGATTCTGTTTTGCTTCTTACCCAGGAGACTCTTCAGGGTGAGTTTTAAACAGTGGCATTCTTTCATCCAGAACAATTATTATTTAACTGGAAAACCAACCAACCAACCAAAGACAGTAGTTGTCAGTTGGCTATCCAGGATACAAAAGGATTTAGAGCAATAAATGTAACATTTATTTCTGGACTATGTTACAGCATAAAATACTAGTCAAGCAATTCCATGCCAATTCTTTTGCAAACATCTCACTTACCACTTGATGCTTGGCCATATAAAGTCAAATGTACAATGATCAGAACTATTGCGCTGAAACCAAAGGGGGATGAGTAGTCTTGGCCCTGTCCCTTGACTACTTTCAAAATTTGAGCACAACAAAGTTTTGCATTCCAAAGAGTTCATATTCCATAAGTTTACACAGTCAAAGGAAAAACTATCTACTCACTTCTGAATGGTGAATATGTAAAAAAATAATTATTAGAGCCCCAATTACCTTAGTAATACTAAAAGCACAGGGCCAAGTTCATGTAAGAAATGAAAAACTTACTTCATCAAAGCTGCTGCAAACCCTGAACTGACTCCTAGTATGTTTCTGGGTTAAATGACCCAGATGTAAATTCCATTACAATTTTGTAGTGCTTGGTTAACCATTTTCTAAAGGTAACTAACTACTAGTCTGTGACTTCAGCTAAACCTTTCTTCCACAAGAATGCGGTGCTTATCAGATCTGAAAAGATGTCCTTGAAAAAGTGCCTCAGCTCTGCCTTCTACTTCATCCCAACCATATAGCTTATCTCCCCACAAAGGAACTCCATACCAAGAAGGTGGGCTCAAGAAGACACTCAAGTGAACTAATCTATGGTGACAGGAAGCAGAGCTGTGGTTGCCACGTGCTGAGATGAAATGGGACATGACTGCAAAGATGCACAACATCTTCTGAAGGTGGCTGAAAATGCCCTGCACTTTGACTGTGATGATGGCTACGTGGAATCTATACAAATACAATTTATTGTACATTACTTCCATCAAGTTGATTCAAAAAGAAAAAAAAAGCAACCATGAGGCAGAATTTCATACAGAAGTATAGTAGGACATTTAAGAAGTTGAGCTTTAGATCAATTGCATAACAAAAAAATTCTATACACCATCTAGTTTGTACTCTTAATTGGAGAGTAAGCAAAGCCTAAATTACATTTTTGCCCAGGTGAGGACAAGAAGTGTCCTGATAAAGTGAGGGTAAGTAACATCACAATTACTAGAGACACTAACTCTGGATTTGGTGCTCTATCTGGGATCGATTTTCTAAAAACCCCTATCTTCAAGAGGCTCAGATTGTAGTTAGGGTATAAGACACATAAACCCTTTCAACAAAATAGCAGAGTCCAATGATACAGGTATAAGCTATTAAGAAAACACAGAGGAGACCTAATTAAGCCAGACTGGGGTTGGGAGAAGACATTAGAGAAGAATTCTTGGAAGGCATGACGTTTGAGCTGAGTCATGAAGACCTGTTGAAGTTAGCCAGGAGAAGGGAAAGGGTGGTGGCAGGGGAGGCCAGAGGGTAAGGAAGAGGACAACTCATCAAATCCTATCACTGTTACAAAGGAACTCTGGAAATAAAGTATTTACATTTGAATAATGAAAACGTAAAGATGCAGGGGTGTGAAACATCATACCTAAGCTCTGTTAGTTGATAGAAGTTAGTTGATTTTGGCTTCTACTTCCACTATTCCTCATTGTGAATTCAGGCGAAAATGGTAATTAAGTGTCTCTTTTTTCATGGAAGGATGGCTGGTTATTGGTCATGTTTCCTCTTTAAAAAAATATAAAATGCCATGTAAGAATAATGATTTCTGAAAGACTAATTTCTGGTTGGGAGCATCACCATGCACACCATTTGCATAATGGTTTTTTTTTTTTCCCAAATCATTTCCTACATATTATTTCAAAATAACCCAGGGATTAGAAACTGAAGTTCTGTCTTCATGGTGCAAATTAGGGGGTGAGGGAAACCAAGAGAAGAAAAGGAACTTGACGGAATCACATGGTGAGTGGCAGAGTGCAGGCTTGAATCCAATCTCTGAATTCCCACCCCAAGATCTCTCCACTGTACCCCCAGGTACCTCTGGGAAGTCTGCAAAAGAGGATGTTTAATATCTTTTGCCTCAATATGCTGCCATTCATTGTTTATTATTAATGTAACAGGTACATATTATTCCTTACCTTAACAATCAGAAGTATTAATACTGTGGGCGGGGGCAGGAGTTACGTGGTGGTAAAGGGACTTAGATATATACTTAGGACTTTCAAACAGAAGCCACCAGTGCTCATGTTAATATAAAGCCATATTCCTATAATGTCATGGTCAAAACATGCAAAAAATGTAAAATATATTTCTGATTTTAGAAAATAATAGTTTTTATCCAAATTCATTCTAAATCTGTGTATTCGATGGCTCCCTTTTAAAGACACATAGTGGGGAAAATCCTTGGCTTATTTCAGTGCTATAAATTTGAATGAAGAAACAATTTGCTGTTATTTTTCAATCACCCTGCAAAATTCAAGTTCCCTTTGACATTGATACTATTCCCAATTCAACATTGCTAAATTTTAACTACCTTCCCTTTCAATTAGCTGGGTTTCTGTTTACTTACTTTGTCCGTGGTTATAGCCTTCCCTCATGGACCTAAGATCACTATTTTCCTTTCTCTTTATGCTCTGTGAGCATCAAGTATCATGGGGCATGCATGTAATTGTCATTCAGTGTGAAAAAGCCAGCTGGAGGTATCACAATCATGTCAATATACCAGTCAGCAAGAAAGCCTCCAAGCTGATTGTTTTCTATTTAGATATAATATTACATGAATTGAAAATGGCTGCTTCTACAAACTTCCGAGTTACATCACCACGCTTTTCATACTACCGTGCAATCAACAAATAAAAATGCATGTGTAGATACACATATAAATAGTATGTATTTATAAGTATATATAAAATATTATACCAAAGAAAACAGAATTCATCATATCCATAGAACATATGTAAAATCAAAAGTTATTTAATACAAAAGATTGTATCTGAAGGCTCTGCAAGACTGGGAGAGGTTAACTAGATCAGATCAGCTCACTCTATTCAAGAATTGCAGTGAAATCCATTCAGAGAAGACTGCTCTTTTCTCTCAGAAAATTCTCCAAACTTAAAGAGCCCCTCTTTAGTTCTGCCTTGATAGCATGTCTGGTGTCCCATGTCCTTCCTGGGTACCAATATCTTGTTCCATAATCACTTAGGCTTCTTTCTGTTGCTCAAAAACAGTGAAAAATAGAAAAGAGGTTTACTACCACCATACAATATTCTTATTCGGAGCTAGTGACCATGTATAAGTGGCTAGATCCTTTGGGGAGACAAAGATATGTGGTAAGAAAAATACTTTTGCTAACCTTGGGATGATGATGGCAGAAGTGAGGCATTCGATAGTATCAATAGACAGTTGACAAGTTACCTGCAAGAAGGTTCAGTATGGTTAACAGCAGGGCCTACCTGTGCGGAGGGAGAACACAAATTTGGAGCCAGAACTGAGTTGTTCAGGATGACAAAGAAAGATTAAAAATTGCCATGACAATTTCCTTCTCATACTTTCCTCTACATAACACACAGCCTTTACTCTAATTAAATGTTGAACAAAGGCACGGAGTTATTATTCTGCCGAGCATGCCTGCATGCCTTAGTCCAGCTACCTCGCTGAGTAGTGGAAAACTGAATGACTTTGAATGAGAAGCCTGGACCTTCTTTGCTTAGCTTTGAATTAAGCACTTGATAAAAATTAATGGTTTCTAAAAAAAATTTTAAGTCATAATATCTGGATTCAAATGAAAGTCTGCCATTTACAAAAATAAAAATACAGGTGACAAACTGAACAATTCTAGATGAAGACAAGTAAAAGGGACAGTATAGACCCTCAGTGGAGGTGGCCCAAGGGGAATTCCATGGAACTCCTGGTCCTCTGAGGAGAAGGATTATAAGCCACAAGGCTATATGATCTCAAAATTCTCTTCCAATTCTCAAATTGCAGGATTCTCTTAAACGTTTTCAAAAGGATTAAGTGGTTAATTTTAGAGTGGAAGTGATATCAACAAAATGGGACAGTAGATAACTCCAAGATCTCATTTCCCCACAAAAACACTGAAAAACAAGTAGTAACCATCAGAATCAACTTTATCAGAACTCTGGAAAACAGTCAAACATTGATAGCAACCAAGTAAATGTTGAATTAAGAAAAAGGCAACATGAAGGCAATGGGAAAGATTTGTGGCATTTTTACTTGCCAATGTCCCATCCCCTCCCCAGAAAAATGGGCTTAACAGAGCAGCAGCAGTCTGAATTTCCAATGTAGAACCCTGGTCCCTGGTTCAGAAGGGAGCAGAATAAACTTATTCACAAATGATTGTGTATGTCTGTTCTAACCAAGAATGACCTGAAGGACTGACACAAGTTTCTCTTCTCTTTTACCAACTAGACTCTCAGGTCGGAAAAGCAGTTGGCATTGCTAAAAAACACTGTAAGCCAAACTAATAACCCACAGATGTCTGGGGGAAAAGATCACAGTGAACATACAACAGACCACCTTAGGCCTGGGAGCAAAAGCTTCAGTAAATTAGAACATATAAAAACAGTCATATGTACAGGGAAATTTAGAAAACCATGTGCATGCCTAGGGCATAATGAATGCTCAGTAAGGATCTGAGAATACACTAAGCTCTCACCTCAGGCTGATTGCTAGGCTCAGTGCAATCTTAACTAAGTGTTTAAAAAGTACCCTTACATAGAGCCAATCTGCAAAGACTAGGAAAGGTATTTGCTTGTTCATTCAGCTCTGGCATTAAATGAAATTTCTGTCAAAATATGAGCTAAAAACAAGCCAAGGAACATGGACTTTTGTGGCCATACAAAAGGAATATAGTCTTTGCAAAAAGAGTTCAGGAAAATCATTAAACAAATGACACACTACAATGTCCAGCAATCAAAAAAAGCATCAAACCCTAGGGACAGGAAATCAATCTGATTTCCAGAGTTTCTACATTATAATATTCAAATATTCAGTTTCAACAAAGAATCACAAGGTATACAAAAACACAGGAACGTATGGCTCATTCAAAGGAACAAAATAAATTGACAGAAACCTTCTCTGAGAAAGTCCAAGCATAAGAATTGTGGGATAAAGACTTTAAAACAACTGTTTTAAACATCTACAAATAGCTTAAGGAAGACATGGACAAAGAACTAAAGAAAATCAGAAAAACAGAATGAGAATATCAATCAAAAGATAAAAATTGTAAAAGTATTCCAAAAATAATTCTTGTGCTAAAAATTGTCATAACCGAAATGAAAAATTAATTAAAGAAGTTCAACAGAAGATTTGAGCCAGGAGAAGAAAGCATCAACGCACTTTCATATAGTACAATAGAAACTACTCTGTCTGATAGAAAAGAAAGTGAAAAAAATGTGAACAGAGCCTCAGAAACTTGTGGGACACCATCAAGTAGACCAATATATGAATTCTCCAGAAGGCATAAAAGAAAGAAAGAGGCAAAAATAATTTTGAAGATGTATGAACTTAAAACCTTTCAAATTTGATTAAAGATATGAATTTATTAATCCATGAAGCTCAGCAAGTCCCACATAGGATAAATTCAAAGAAATGCACACTGAGACATTATAATGAAGCTATTAAAAAACAATGAAAAGAGAGAATCTTAAAAGCAGCAAGAGAGAAGCAACTCATTACATGTAAGGAATAGCAAATAAGATTAATAGTTGATTTCTCATTAGAAAACACGGAGGCCAGAAGGCAGCAGAATAACAATCAAAGTGCTAAAAAACAAAAGACAAAAAAAGCAAAACAAATAAACAAACAAAAAAACTGTCACCCAAGAATTCCACATCAGGCAAAATAGTCCTACAAAACCGAGGGGGAAATTAAAACATTCCCAGATAAACAAAAGCTCAGGCAGGTGATTATCACTAGACATGCCCTATAAGAAATTCCAAAGGGAATCCTTTAGGGTGAAAGGAAGGATACAAAGTAGTAATTCAAAGACACGTGAAGAAGTAGTTATCTCGAGTAAAGGTAAATATATGGGCAAATATGAAATCCAGTATTATTGTATGGTTTGTAGCTCCACTTGTTCTTTCCTATAGGATTTAAAAGACAAAAGTATAAAAAGTAATTACAAATCTATATTACTGGACCCATAACATGTAAGGATATACCTTGTGACAACAACATTAAGGGGGCTTGGAAGACAATGTTATATAGGAGCAGAGGTTTTCTATACTATTAAAGATAAATTATTATAAAGTTTAACTAGAGTGTTACAAATTTGGGATGGTAAATATAATCTCCATGGAAACAACAAGAAAATACCTTAAAAATATAAAAAAAAATGTCTAAGAAAATGTGAAGGAAATCAAATGGTTCACTTCCAAAAAAAAAAAAAAATCAAGGCTATAATGGGGAAAATGAGGGAAAAAGGTGTATAAGATATGCAAAAGCAAACAGAAGAATTGCTTAAGTAAGCCCTTCCTTATTAGTAATTACTTTAAATGTAAACAGATTAAATTCTCTAATAAAAAAAAAAAACAGAGATTGGCAAAATGAATTTGAAAATTATCCAACTATATGCTATCTACAAGAGACTCACTTTAGATGCAAAAATGTAAATAGATTGAAAGTGAAAGGACATAAAAAAGATAACCCATGCAAATAGTAACCAAAATAGAGCTGGGATGGCTGTACTAATATCAAATAAAATAAACTTCAAGTTAAAAATTGTCACAAGAAACAAAGAAAGACATTATATATTGATTAAAATTTTGTTTCATGAAGCAGATATTAATTATAAACATACGCTCCACACAACAGAGCCTCAAAATAGATGGGGCAAAGATTAACAGAATTGAAGGAAGAAACAGAGAGTATACATTAGTTGGAGACTTCAATAAACCACTTATAATAATAATGACATTTAGAGATAAGATCAATAAGGAAATAGAGATTTTAAACAATACTGTAAATTAACTAGACCTAACAGACATATATATACAATGCTCTACTTGACTAATCAGAATACATTTTTCTGAAGTACACATAAAACATTCTCTAGGATAGACCCTATATTAGAGTACAAAACAAGGTATAAAGTTAGATCATTGATTTGAGCTCTTTCTTTTCAAATGTAAGTGTTTTTGGCTAAAAATTTCCCTCTGAGTAGTGCCTTTACTATAAGTTTTTTTGTTCTGTTTTGTTCTTTGTTTTGTTTTGCTTTTTTCCACCAGCATTCTCTTTAATAAAACATGGCAAGTGGTGTGACAGGGAAAGGGAGGAGTGAAATATGACCATTTACAACTACAAAACAATTTCTGTATGTGTCTAGTGCCTGGCAAAGGGGAGAGCAGGCAGGACGATGGGAGAAAAAGACCAGCTTTATTTGTAGAAGGTAGGAACAACCAAAGTGTCCATTGATGCATAAATGGATTAACAAAGTGGATTTAAAGATTTAAAATACTATTCAATTATAAAAAGTTTGGATACATGCTACAACTTTGATGAACCTTGAAGACACGGTAGGTGAAATAAGGCAGAGGCAAAAAAAAATACATTGCATGATTTCATTTATAGTAATATCTAGTATAGGCAAATTCATAGAGATAGAACATAGGTTAGATGTTACCAGAGATTGGGGATGGGGAAATGGAGAATTGTTGCTTAATAATTACAGAGGTTCTCTTTGAACTGAGGGAAAAAAATGTAAATAGATAATGGTAAATGGTATACAATATTGTGAATATAATTAATGCCAATGAAGTGCACAACTCAAAATAGTTAAAATGGAGAATTTTGGCATCTACATTTACCACATACACACAAAAAGGCATAGGGTGAGATCTAAGGGAGTTGTTTAATATTTCTTAGTACTTCACCTTGATTTTTGTTTTGTACCACTGGAAGGTGGTATATCCAAGAATCTAGCAAGGTTCTCCTTAAGCTAGCACAAGTAAAGCAATGAAAAAAGAAGTTGAAAAAATATAATCATATATTATATAATTATATATATATATATAGGACTCTTTCACATTCATAAGTGTAATTATTAGTCCACGAAGTAAGATAAAGATAAATAAAAATTAACTTATAAATATAAACACTACATGTGGAGCAAAAGGCACACGACGTTTTTGCTGTAATAAACCCTCTGTTATTATAGTTCTCATGGTATTCCTGCTCTTCACCACATTTGTCTCTAACCTTTTCATGATTTTTTTCTCTTCTCCTTGTTTATTCTGTGCTATAGAGTTAAAATGCTAAATATGATATCAATACCACTTTGTTGTTTAGAAATAAAGTTTCAATGGACTCCCTTAAGGCTCTCTTTCTTCTCTTATTTGAAGCCTGCCATTGCGAAAATGTCTCCTGCTTTCTCCTGTCTGCTGTGGGCACTTCTGGGTTTCTCTATCTGTTCCACCTCTGATCTTTGTTTACCCCAAGCTATCCCTGATTAACTCGGTACTTTCTGAGTAAATAGCTCAGCACAGAACAACTGGACTTAAAACTAATTTCTTCTTGCTGCAAAATCAAATATAAGTTAATAAATTTATATCATTCAATACAACAAAACCATCATTAGGAAAACATAAGTGTTTCTCATAGTCTACGTATGCATAGCGAGGTAAGAGGAGTTGAGAAAGAAATCAATATATGTCTATGGTTGAGGTACCATATGAATTTTGCCCTCCAAATATCCATGATATTTAGTAAATAGCTTTTTGGAGAGTCAGAGATACCTGAAACAGGGGGTTGATAGTAGGAACAGAAAGAAAGAGAAAAAATGTAAGATACATTGGTGAGGGAAAACATTGACGACATCTATCAATTGATTAGATGTATGAAACATGGAAGAAGAGCTCAAAGATAACCAAAATTTCAGAGGCCGGGAGGAGGGTTTGCTGGTGAAAGAAGTCAGTTGATTTCAGTATGAGAACAGGACAGAGAGAGAGGGAGACTGAGGTTCTAATGGGACAGCACCTTAAATGGGAGTCAAGTAGACCATTGGGATTCAAGAACTGAATCTCAGGAGAGAAGACAGAGCAAAAGACTCAAAGATGAAAAAAAAAAAAAAAAGACACAGAGAAGGAACAATTTTAGAGGTGGTAGGACCTAAAGGATAGCACAGGAGGCAAACACAAAGTGAGGAACAAGAAAATATTCCACAGAATGTAAACTGGGAAGAGTCACTTAGATTTGGTAAATAAGGGTCCACAGATAAGAGTACAGGAAGTACTTGCTTTGCAGTAGTAGTACTGGGAGTGTTACACAGTAACAATGGTGAAGGGGGTGAAGTAGGCAGGCATGTCAACCTAGTGATGATTCCTTCCAAAAGGCTAATACTGAAAAGAAAACCAGCAAGAAGAAAAAGGCCTGTAGAGGTAACAAGGCAGAATGAGGGTTTCTATCTTATTAGTATTTTGTAAATATAAAGGTGGAGTAAAAGCCATGGAGAAAAAAATACATGAAGTCTTGAGATGAGAAGGCTAAATTGATGGGGGCAAAGAAGTGGAGTAGCATCAAATGACTGAAATCCATGACAGAACTAAAGATCTTGCCTTGGCAAACAGGAAGACCACTTCCAAAACAGAGACAGGAGAAATGGAAAGCAAAAAAAAAAAAAAGATGTAGAGCAATCACTGAGAATGATGTCAACAGCCTACTAGGTGGGTCCACTGTTCTCTTCTCAAAATGAAAAGAAAAAAGGTAGATTTCAGGGTTTGAAAGTAAAAAAATTATTTGAAAGAGAAGGCAAACAAGAGAAGGCATAAGCAAGAGATAGCAAGAGATGGAGAAAGGAACTACCAAAACAATAAACAAATGCCTTCTGTGGAAATAATGGGAGTTCAAAGGAAGCAAGTGTTGAGAGATTAACGTGTAGAATGGAGGATGGTAGAGCATTTGTTCAGAGAAAAACAAAGTTCCTAAGGGGCAGGCAGCGGGTAAGCCAGGGGGCTGTGTAGAATTGTGGGGATGGAGTGAGATAGAGATGTCCTGTACCAGGAGGAGGAGCCATGGCTCTGTTATTTACTAGACTCTCCAAAGCTGGGTGAAAGGGCATTAAAGATGTGGAAGTCAGTAAAGGAAAGGCTATCTGGTTCCTGATTGGCCAATGATAACTTACCACCTCTTCCCCTGGGCTCAGGAGAGGAATGTGTGGTGATGAAAGGGACAGATTTTGTTTTCACTCCTGTTGGCTGCCAGCATGGAGCCCAGCAAAAGCAGTCACACAAGTGCAAACTTGCTGCTTTTTAAGCAACGAGCTGGCAGGGAAGAGATCCTCTCTTTATCGTGTATTTATTTATTTATAATTTGTATAGCATCCATATCCAAATGGATTTGAGGCAGTTTGCAATAAAAACACATATACACATGTCACAAGATACTTAAAATAAAGGTCAGAGAAAAACCTAGAAAAGGGAGAATAGATCGAGTTGTAGCATGTTCCTCTGTAGAAGAAGGAGCCAAGAGGAGGAGGAAGCCTGAGGACAAATAGGGCAGTGGTCATTTTTCTAGGGGGTGCTCCCCTACTGCTGTTTTTGTCCATGGCAACCACAGGAAAAAACCTTTCACGTGGGCATTATACCCAAAGCAAAGGTCCCAAGCCCTCAGGGCTGGCAGAGCAGGGTGGTCACTGGGAAGATGCTGCCAAGTACGTGTGCACTGCTTCAGCCAGAGGGGGCAAGGAGTACGAACTGTTATCCTGAAATCAGCAGTGGGGGCCGATCCACCTCCATCTCCAAAAAAAAAAGAACACACAACATATCAAATGGGACGCTTGAATGCCAGTCAGTGTAAGCTGAAGGCAAAAGGTCTAGACCCAGGGGCCTTGGAATCAGCTCCATCTCACCACTTCCCTCACACACAGCCTGTTCTTCACATGCATAGAAACCTTGCCCAGGCTGGTTTCCAGGTCTGCACAAAAGACCATTGAGTGTCATCCAAGAAGTCCTCACTCTCTAAGAATCCTAATGGAGCAGCCCCACAGTGACCACACACAGGGCAGGCACAATGACCAAGTGGAAAGCACAGAGGCCCGCCATCCCAGCCCAATGGGTGTCTGTGACCTCACTTTGTGCTCCCACACAATGACACACTCTTTTGATATAGGACAAGACGCTGCTCTACGACATTTCAGAGAGAGCCCTTCTCTTCTCACACTCTACACCCCTGACAGAGTCCAGCGGCCATAACCAAGGCTGACCACACCCAGAGCATTTGCTCATAGGCCATGCAGCGTTGAGCGCAGCAGGTAATTTCCAACAATTTGATAACTTCTGTGACACAGACACACTCTCCATAGTTGACTGTGGCTGCAGTTTAGTTTTTTTACAATGGGCGATACTAATGGGTTAAAGGTCTCACTTAAAGGGTCTTGAATTTTCTGCTGGTAACATCCAGTGGTAGGTATACTTATTAGTGAGAAAAAAAGAAGCAAAATAGTACTACTACTACTACTACTAATAATAATAATAATAACAACAACAACTAGGAAAATGTACAGAGTACTGACACCAGCGGAGATTAAGGTAGAAATACATCATCTCAAAACCACCCCCCACCCCTCATCCTGGTCCATGGAAAAACTGTCTTCTACAAAACCAGTCCCTGGTGCCAAAAAGGTAGGTGATTGCTGCTCTAGGACAATGATATCTCTGGGAAATGCAAAGATCTAGAGGCCACAGGAGAGAGAAGAGTCCTCTTTTGGCCTATCTGTGATTTTCCTTACTGTGGCTGTCCTGTGACTGAAGATATGAGTCACATGGAAATTGGAAGAGAGGGCTTAAGTTGGACCACCCTCACTAGCAGTGTGGCTCACAGCTTGGCCCATTCAAGCCACTCTGCATGTCACCTCTCAAGATCAAAGAGTTGGTAAGATATTAGAGTGTCTCCACCAAGAGGGCTAGTTTTCAAGCCTTGTATATCCAAGATTTACCATATTTCTCTGGCAGGCTAAGCATTATACTAATTCCTAGTTCTCATAAGGAGATGAAAATGGAGCAAAGAAGTTACAGTCTCAGGTGTCTGAGGAAATCACTTACTGAGCTATTTCTTTCTTTCACTAGGGACATGTCCTTGCCCCTTCCCCCATTACTCTAGGTAATTAGGTATTGCCTCTTACTTTGATATACTAATGATTTCTCCTAATATCCTCTCCCACACTAACCACTACTTGAGTTCAAATACCTTGACATGTCTCCATAACTTCAGTCTCTCTCCCTGCCCAGCCTGAGAGGTTTGCCTTCCCTCCATTCTCTGTCATGATCTACAGTAATAGGTTCAAGAGGGCAGAAACTTGGTTCTAGCCTCCCTAAGGCTTTGTCTCACCCTCGTAAAAAGTTATTGGTGTCAGCGCTGGTCTAGCAATTGCCTCTCCCTCCACAACCCAGCTTCTATAATTTCACTTCCCCAGGCTGCACCATACAATAAACTCTAATGAGCTCTCACATTCCTTCACCAAGTATTCACCACCACCAAGTCAAACAAGGGGAGGGAAATAACTTCCTGCAGAAAATCTGCACAACCATGAAGTTCTAAGCAACTTATCCAACAGACGGAAGTATGACGTACTTCACAGAAATGGGAATCCACTCAGTACAGGAAAAAGAGAGAAGACGATTGATGTTCAGGAAAAGAATCAGCCCTCGACCACCAAAAAAAGGGCAGAGAAGAGAAAAGGAGAGGAAAAAGCAAAAAGAACTTGAGAACCTGAGCTGAAAACAACTTTTCAGTATTTTGTCCTAGGATTTGTGTTATATACATTAATATGTAACAAGAATCATAATATCTGTGACCTATTCATCCTTTTAGAGTTAATTTCATCACAGAATGAACCAATATTCCTAAGCTCCCTACCATGTGCTAGGCCCAGTTGATTATCTTACATTATCTAAGAGTGGAACTACAGGTTTAGAATAATTTTTCTCCTCTATCCCATACACATTTTCTAAATAGTGCCATCAAATATGCATATACCATAAAGACACATGGACACGAATGTTCTTTCATTTTCCTTTTATATCTCCTTGTCCCTTTTCCTAGTTCACCTTCAGGTGATTTCAGTTTAGAAAACTCCAAAGGCCATGGGTGTGATATGTGAACAGTCCTGAAATGACGTGTAACCATTGTAGTAACTGTCCTGTGTGGGACTCCATGATTCTTGCAGGAAGCAGGAAGGCATGCCTGGGAAACTGCCTGGCCTGGAGCTCCCTGTAGGGGTCATGTTTTCCCCTGTGGCCTCGTGGGCCACAGTGACCCCTTGAGCACTCATTACAACTCTCTTCCTTCAGTGGCCACTGCAAAAACAGAGAGCCCACAAAAAAGAGGGGAGTAAACCAGTGTCAGAGGACAGGGTTGGGAAGGGCTGATTTCCAGAAGGAAAACTAACAGATGAGTCTTGGGGACCTGAAAAGGTACCAGGAAAGTTAAATTTTAAGATGATAAAGAATAATTATTGAGAAGCCTTTTACAAAATATTGCTTTATAAACTCACACATACTTGTTATTTTCTTACTGGTGTTATTTCCCCCAGGGTTAATAGCTGAAAAACGCTTAGAACACTCTTCAAGCATTTTCCTGCTTTCAAAGGGATAACGGGAAACAGAGCAAATCTAGGTAAGAGTATCCCATATACCCCAGACAAGGAAGAAGAACATTCTGGATAGAAGAACTAGTGGTGGCGATGCAGAAGGGTAGAACTGGTAAACCAGGACTGTCATCTCATGGACCTCTCAGTATATGAGGATACAGGCTTAGAAAGCAAAGAAACTTAGCCGTGGGCACACTATAACTAATTGGGAGAGCCAGAGCATGACCATATGTTTTATGATATCAACCGCAATGCAGACTGTATTAAACTCCACCCTTCTAAATTGGTCTTGTGGCCTACAATACATGCTCTGATTAATCCTCTCTTCACCGGGCCACTAGGTTCAACATAGAAAATCACATCAACCATGTGAACTTTCAATGGCTCAAGACCAGTTACTTAGAGTAGAGATTCTCACATGTTTCACCCTGCCACTGTACACCTCAGGAGTGACATTCATGCATGTGGCACGGGATCTCTGCTGTCTACACAGTAAGCCTGTAGCTCTAAGCCCTTTCTTACCATTCAATGATTGCATTTGAATGCAAGCGAGTGAGAGTGATACCACTTACCCAAGTAACCAGTTACCTGCTTTGATTGGAAGTCAAATCATATATGTATCATCTCCACCTGCTGAAGCCCTTGCCTCAGGTACTTCCAAAAACCTCTGAAGTATCTCACAGCATCTGAGCTGTTCCTCATGCCTCCGTCTTCTCAGCTACTCTATTAGGCATAGTAATTCTCTTCTGGCTGCCCTAAACTAGTGAGGAGATACATGGCAAAGCATGTCCTCTACTCCATGTGGCCTTCCGTTAGAGAAGCCCAAAGGCAATGTTCTTTGAGTCGCAATGTGTGACATGTACTTATAGCCTTCTGTCATCTCAGGGGTCAGATATGCATTGAAAGTTGGATCGGGAGCAGATTCCAGGGACAGCCACCATCAGAACATGGGCTCCTTTCTGAAGGTGAAGGCTTTAACAGTGGCTCACACTCTATATGTTTTATTTATTCTCCTTTGGATTGATGCCCTCCAACCCCATGCAGATGTGTGGTATAGACATGGCACTGCATGCTACTCACACTGTCCCACCAATTGACTGAGCTTGCCCAGCCATGCCTCTCTCCCAAGCAATAGGCAGTAGAAGACTTCACAGTGCACTAAGACCCCTACTACATGCGATTTTAAGGAAGCAAATTTAATGTCCATAGGACAGATATATGTCAAATAAAACTTCTAGTCATTATTTTCCCCCAGAATTATATTACTCTGACACACCTCACACTGGATTATGACAGATCAGCATGTTGCAACACTACAGACGAAAGTGTCTGGGCCGTAGGAGAAAAGCACAACAGTTGCTTAGCAGTGCGGGCTTTGCAAAATGGACATGCTCAGTATTGTTTTCCATTACTTGAAGCTTAGTGGCTATCCTTCAGTCCCATGGCTAGAGCATTGCCCTGGTAAGGTTAGTGCTCTCACCATATGTTTTATGATATCAACCGCAATGCAGACTGTATTAAACTCCACCCTTCTAAATAGTGTTCCCAAAGCCTGAAAACACCCTAAACTCCATTCTCACCCGTGACTGTCCAAATGTTAACCATCATTCACCCAAATGATGCTTCTACCAGGAACCCTTCCCTGATGACACCAGTCCACACTCAACAATATAAACCTCTGTGTGCAATTTGGGCACACAGAGACTGCACTGGATAGTATGCAATATGTATCATTTAGTTGATTAAAATTGTATAAATGAAGCAAATTAGATGGTTATGTTGGGCTGGGTCATTTTAGCCCTAAGAGTCCAGGTTGACTTGAATAATTTAGCATCTTCTTTGTTAAATGTTCCTTCCACAGTGAGCAGTACAAAATGAAATTTCTCAGAATAATATTTGTGAAAAAAATACTGTATTAAAAGCATTTGAACATTCCATGCATTCACATATCTATCTGTAGATGCTTTTGTACACTCAATACATATTTTTTCAATGCAGGAAACATCATTTATAGTGACAAAGTAAAAGTTGATAAGAGAATCCCAGAGTATATAATGCTGTTTATATCTATCTATCTATCTATCTATCTATCTATCTATCTATCAAGAAATCTAGTAGATTCATAGCTGGAAATACTACCCAACCATGCTCTGCAGTAAGAAGTAATAGAATATTTTATAAAGTAACCAGGTTGTCTGAAAACAGAGAGGTTCTCTGTAATTCCCATTTTCATAGAAATTTATAATGCCACATGGATCCTAGCAGTGTAATAGCCACCACTTCCTCCTATACTTCACACTGGAGCTGCTTCTGTGTCTTTCTTTTGGGAGAGGTAAATTTGAGGGTAGGAGCCACTATTTACAGTAAAAAGCTATTACGGCATTTTTCAAGGAACCAAAATAAGAAAATGTTATAAGCGGGGGAAGTGGTGAAAGCAAGAAACAGTGTACCTTGGGGAGCTTCTCAAGGGTTTTCAGAATTGAATAGCATCCTTGTGGGATAAAAACAAACAAACAATCAAACAAACAAAAAACTAGATGTAGGATGAAAGTTAATGACATTTCCTTGTACCTCTTCGACTAAAAGAGTTGAAGGGAGTCAAATGGCCTGTGATTTGTCCCAGGGCAATAGATCATCACACACACACACACACACACACACACACACACACACACACACACACACACACGTGCTGAGCTGTGATGTCATTCCGGATCCCCGTCATGCTGCTCTGAGTCCCACACTACCTGGTCTGAGCCCCAGGACAACAGGAAAGCCATTCTGCAGAGGCCCAGCCCACCCCCGGGATCGCCCTGCCTCTGAGGGAGCTGTGTTCCTAACCACGCACACTCCCAGGGGTGGGTTCTGTCAGTCATCCAGTCCGTGGCTTTGCATTCTTCAAGTATCCATCACACTTAGTGAGGGTTTGCTATGCGCAAAGCGGAGTGCAGACCTAAAGATGTCTGTAACATATTGAGAGTTTATAAACAAGCTGGGGTGATCCTATGCTTATGAAAGTGCTATTTTGGCTGAAAGGAGACAGAGAGAAGAGGGGAGGGGACGGCAGACAGCAGGAGGCGAGGGAGGAGATGTGATTGCTGATCACGAAAAATCACTTAAGCTGAGGTGCACCCTAGCAGGGTGACCAGAGGATTCCCAGGAGAGGGGGAAGAGGTCAGGCTCGTAAAAAGGGCGTGGAGATGGCCTGAGACCTTGCCTCAGAGTCTGACAGTTGGGTTCAAGCAGCATTTCCCAAGTTGTAGCCGGCAGTCCCTCCCGTGGGACTTAGGACAGTGTTAGCATAAAAAGGGCAAGGGGCGGGGCGGTGGGCTGTAAATCAAAATGTTTGGAAAAACCTGAATTCCTCAGATTCTTTTTAAGGCAGAACCACGTGGTATTTTAATATGCTACATTCCTTGCGAATCTGCAGACAGGGGTGCAGTAAACAGTATTCCCCAAATTTATTTAACGGGAAAAAAAGTTTTTTTCATTGAAGTACTTCACAAGACTAGTGTTCAATAAGCCACGTTGTGGGGAATGCTGCCGGTAGGTATTAAGTGACTTATGCCAGGACTGACAAGGTAGAAAAGTCATCCCCCTTGGGCCTTCTCTTATGATGCAAAGGAATAAACTCTTGGATCAACTCTTGAGTCCAAGACTTCTCTAACATAATCCCTTCTCTGCCTGTTGATGTGAACTTTGGCTTCTAATGTAAAACCACAAAAGCACTGTTTCTGCTGACCAATGACAGTCTTTGTTGCAGCAAAAGGGATGAGAGTCTGAACAGGTAAATTCTGATGCCTTCACAGAGCACTGCTTACTAGTAAACCCCTTGGGGGCAGGCAGGAATGCTGCCCCTGGGTACTAATGTAACTAGGGAAATATCTGTGCTCAACACCATTAGGGTAATAAGAAAAGCCATTGTAGATTCATTCTTGTAATTCAAGGTACCATCAGACTGGAATACTGCACAATTCTTGTGCTGCCTCCAAATTATGTGACTGGAGGCACTTTTCATTCTATTTTAAATTTTGTCTTTTCTACCAACATCACAGGACAGCCCTCCCTGCTCCATTATCATTGGATGGTGCCGTTTTCTGACTTTGATTTCCAAGTCAGCTTTTTAAGGCATCGTGTTCATGCAAGTGGACTCAGGCCCTCAGAAGTAGGTCAGGCATTTGCTTGAGGTCATTACAAGGCTACAAAATAGAGCATGCTTAATTCTGTTATTTCTGAAGATTTTTTTTTCTTCTCTCTCATGTGCATAGAAGACAATCAGTACTTAATTAAATTTTGGAACTGTTGCTGAGAATTTCAGACTGTCAAAGATGCATGTGACCTCCTTTCACCTGAGTCACTCAAGAGAGGTTAAGCAAAAGCATGTAAAAGGAAGCGGCTTGTCCACCAAAGACATGAAAACCTATGTGAGGTGTTGCACTTCTATTTTAAACACCGACGCTTAAAGTGTTCCAGTAAGAAAATTCTTAGTACACAGAATTCATAGACAGAATGACGTAGTCATGATTTCAATCTTTTCATTTTAGATAGAGGTTGAATGGCTTCATTGAGATAAGTGATGCCGGGATATCTCAATAAATGTTCAAGTTAGATCCTAATTAGCAGTAGCATTAACTTACATTAGATAGTGAGTAGACTGTGCTGGCCAGGTTCTGCTAAGATGAGGTACTTTATTCCCCAGCTATTGGGTATATGGTAAGTGACAACTGGAAATCCCATCTGAGGGTCTTTGGCTGAAGATAGCCACCACATCAGGGTCAGGCCCTATTCCTGAAGCAGCCCATATCCAACCTGGAACATAAAGAATCTGCTCCTCAATCCAACTGAGAGACAGCTCTGCAGGACCATCCCAGCTGCAGAGCACTCCAATGGCCTTTGCTGTCACTGCACTGTCATCTTGCTGTTCTTTGGACCAACCCTGCTCCCTACTCTCCTCATAGGTCCTAGAACATTCCCCAGTCAACCTCTTTCATGCCAATCTCCATCTCAGTCTGCTTCCAGAAGAACACCATCTGTAACAGTCAGAATTCAAAGTCTCAGAGTATCTTTGCTGTCTCTAGGTGAGAGGTGCAGACATTCTATAGTACACAAAAGGATGGGATTTTGTTCAACTTTTTAAAACTTCCCTGATGGTAGAATTTGAAGGAAGACAGGATATAGTGAGATGACTTAGAAGATGTAAAGTAGCAATTCCTTGGCCAGAGCATCAGTTCTGTGGAATTCTCGCACTCTGTCCTTTCCGATGGCAACACAGAAATAGGAAATGGATAAAAAAAAAAAAAAAAGGAAGACAATATCTCATATGGAAAGTTTCCTTTCTGTGAATAAGAAGGCATTTTTCAAATTGAGCCACATCAACAATCAACCATGGACTGTAGCCACCTTATCAAGAAAGAGGAGGGGACAACTTTTAACCTATCCAGAATTGCTTATGAATTGATTTCATGTGATTTACTGTGGGGTTTCTTCAACAACAATTACGAGATGTTTCCATTCCTTCAGAGACCCAGGATTTTTATATTGTGGCTTTATCCCCAATTCTGTCCCACTTCATCTTGACGTTAAAACATGTTCATAGACACTGGCCAGTATGGTTACATTTTATTTTCACATTGTTAACTTGTCTCCAAAAAGTCATACTGGCTATATTACTAGGTCATGAGAATATGTGAATTCATCATATTTAAGTGACAGAGGAATTAGCATTACATGTAAAACATTATGAAAAGCTTCTGTGTGTGTTCTATAAACCTGCAAAGAGGTGGAAAGCAAAACAGAAAAATGCTGAGATTCCAGAGGCTTTGGTTGGCATGGAATCATTATTTAAACCAACCAGTGGTGTGTTTAATCATTTTAGAATAGAGGTACTATACTTGATATGAGAACCAAACAACTAAATAGAGCATCCCCTTCTGGTGGAGTCATTCAAGAAACTCAAACATACAATGTAAGTAAGGAGGCTGCTGGACACCGATGGCAGCTACGTGTTCAGAAGGGACACTTTGCCTACGCTCCAAGAACTGATGGACAGTCTTCTTTCACAGAGGAAATACACATTGCTGCCTGCAGTATCAGTATCAGTGAGGAGCTTGTAAGTGAAGCCCCTCTTCTTTGGGTGTTTTATGAATGAGGAACCACCACATTGATTCATATGAATGGCACTATTTCCTCCCTTATGTGGACCAAAGTACAGGAGTATAATCACACAGGAGATATAAGGACATAACAGCCTAACAGCCTTCAGATACATCTAACACACAGTGTTTTTCAAAGGGAAGACTATGGAGCATCCACGTGAAAATTAGCTTTCATAGTGATGAGAACGCGTATTCCTCAGCTCAACTCCAGACTTTCTCCATCAGAATCTCTGGGCATAAGGCCTTGGAATATGTATTATTTACCTATGTGAGTTTATTTGTTTTTTGTTTGTTTGTTTTTGGATGGTTCCCCGAATGGGAATTGAACCCAGACCACGCTGGTGAGAGCGCCGAAACCTAGCCACTAGACCACCAGGGAATCCTGTACCCATGTGATAGTTTTACCTGATGCACAGCAAAGTATGAGAAGTTTGGTATTACCAACTAAAGAATAGGTAATCATGGCTACTCATATGATTCTAAATAAATGTGAACCTAAACACTGAATCCAGGAGCAGTACTGGGTAGTCATCCAGATAACCCAAGATGTGAACATATGTATACACATAATTACACAAACTATTTTAGATTATGAAAACAAAACCTTAAAAGTTTAAAAATCACTATAGGGGACATGTGTGTGGATAATGCATTTAATCCATACAACCCCCATGAGGCATCTTTAAATTTCATTTATGAATGAGAAAACTGGCCTCAGAAAATTTTATTAATCAAGGTTATAGGGCGAGTAAGTGGAAGGTATGGGGATCACATACAGGACTTTTGACTCTATGGCATGCTGGTGGGCTGAATCTGGGCCCCAAAGATATCTAGGTCCTAATCCCTAGAACCTTTGAATGTTACCTCATATGACACAATAAACTTTCAGGAGTGATTAAGTTAAGGATCTTGAAATGGGTAGCATATCCTGGATTAGCCAGGTGAGCCCCAATCCTTATCAGAGGGAGGCAGAGAGAGCATTGACCACAGAGAAGAAAGTGGCAAAGTGAAGACCAAAACAAGAGGTACATCCTGGCTTCGACAATGGAGCAGACCACAAGCCAAGGAATACAAGAAATACAGCTTTAGACACTGAAAAAGACAAGGAGTCGGATTCTCCCCTAGAGCCCCCAGAGGGACAGGAACATTTGGCCAAGTGAACTGATTTTAGATATCTGATTCCTAGAAATGCAAGAGAATAAACCTGTGTTGTTGTAAGTCACCAAGTTTGTGGTAATTTGTTAGAGCAGTCCTAGGAAACTAACGTAGGCACTCAGTAGGACTGCTCATAAATATTCCAGTTCTTTTCCCAAGTCCATGGTAAGAATGCACTTCTCTGTCCTGCACTTAAGTTAGGAGTGACCATGTGGCTGTCTCTGCTAAATAAAACGTGAGCAGTGGAGACATGTATTAGACCTGAATGATACTTTTAAGTCATTACATTCACTCCCTTTTCTCTGCTGTGATGATCACAGAAGCATGTGTTAAGAGGGAGCTTCCATCATCCTTGATCCCTGAATAACAACGATGAGCAGAGCCCCGTGGCAACCTATATTGAGCACAGAGCAGGAAGAAGTCCACCTTTGTTTTATGAAGCCTATGAGATTTGGGGATTTTTGTTACTAAAATGTAATCAACCTACCCTGACAAATACAGAGTATAAAATTTGTGCTCATTCCACAGAACCAAGATGCCTCCTACAAGTGCATCTGACTGTTGTCCTAGTCTCCCGTCATATCTGATATTTCAAGGTCATTTTACCTGAATCCCCCATATTCTTAGCAGACTGGTGTACACTATGAAATTGTTGACTGAATGATTGAGGCAGGTATCTTAGGAAAAACTGAAACTGAACCCCAACTTCCTTCTTACACCTCTTGGTCCCACCATTCTCTCTTCGCTAGAGGATGGTCTCTGTGTGCCACCATCATAGAAATTCATGTCTTTACCTGCACAAGGGGGGTGAGTGATGCCACTGTTCCCATATTGTCATCAGATGAGAGGCAGGTTCAAAGCATCAAGGCCTCAGTATCAGTCACATTCACTAGCCAATCATAGGCTGGTACATAAGGGCTCTATCCTTTAACCGTCGCCCACACAGCACCTGTTATTGTAATGAGTTGCTTGTTTCCCTTACTCTGCATAGATTAGCTTTTCTCTTGGAACATCCCCCAAAAGTTATCCTGGCACCCCCATCTCTCCCCTAACTCTTACCTCTAGCCCTGAGCATAGTAGATTAGCTTTTACAATGATCTGGTTTTCTTTAGTGGGATTAAAGGGGTACTATTCTGAAGATGAGACTGCTCAGCTAACCTGCAAAGATAGTGTGACGCAGACCTCCAGTGACAGGCACCACCTACAAAATGTACCTGCTTTTACACAAGGCTGTATCACTCTTACAGAGGGCTGTACTGTGCCATGTGATGTGAAGATCTGACTCTACTGAAGCTATTATCTGAAATGGCCTTAGGAGGCCATAGAAAATGTCAAAAACAAGAAGCAACACATTAGTATAATCCTGATTCAAATCAAAGCCCTGCCTTTACTGGAGCAGAAATCTGCTCAAAGTTATTATTTAAAATATCTGTGGATAGTTTGGATCTGTGAATAATTGCTATCTGCACATCTCAAATTCTTTACAGTTTTCTGTTAGACATATCTGCATGAGGCTATAAATAGTGAATCAATGTCGCTCACTGTATAATACAGTCTCCCTGCTTTTACAACTCATCATGAACTTCTATGTAATTTATTTTTTATTGAAGAATTCCAATTAATGGCTTCCTGGTGATTTTAAAGCCTCAAATTATCCGTCTCTGAAAACAAAGCAGAGAACATAATTATCATAAACTGAGAATTTTTCATTTTGAAGCTTATCTGTTTGTGCTAAGTATCTTGTCTGTAAGTAATTAGTGCCTTTATTTTTTTTCAGTAAAAATAATGACCATTCTATGCTACACATCCAAATTTTGTTAACTGCTAGATGTACTGTATGTATTATATTTGAAGATGGACCACCTTGGACTAGTTTTAAAGTATTTCATCAAATGATAATAGTAACAACAAAATACATCTGTTTGTCAGAATAAATTATGTGGCATGTATTTAAAAAACCTATTATGTCCTTTCGCTTTCTTTCTAAGAATAAAAGCCTCACAAAAATATGTACTTGCCATTTATTACCAGGGCTGCATAACAAGAAAAGACCTGTTTCATCTCTCGTTCATAATTCCTAACTGCTAATCAAATTGATCAGCCAATAGCTTGGTGGTAGAGGGTTTTTCATACAACCATTTCAAAATGTTTTACTAGAGATAAAACAAAATTCAATGAAATTAAGCCAATTTGAATAACAATGTGAGTCAAACATTGTTTTAAGTATTCTGAGAACTCAAGCTTCCCTGATTAAAAAAAAAAGGGCGGGGGGTGGTTTCGACAGACGAAATAGAAATTGCCACAGCCTAAGAGAAACTTGGTTGCTCAGGTCAAATACTGTCCAAGGTGGTTTTCCCGCTCAGGCTGGAAAACATGACTTGACCCAACGATAGGATTAGTTTATTTCCTCTTAAAAATTTTTTTTCAATTTATGAAATTAACATATGTTCCTTAAATAAACTTTAAAAAGACATACTTGATGTAAAGTGTCCATTTATCCACTTTACATGTGTAGAGTGTACAATTTTTATATTTAATATTTTATCATGCCTATTCAGTGAAAATTGAAATGCATGCATTTATACAGAGAGATTTTTAAAAAGGATAAATATGTACACTTGTACTCTGCTTATTTTACCTATTATTATGAGTATTTTCATAGTATTCTTTCAAAATATGATTTTTAAATAGCTACATATTTCATACTAGTGCTGTATATATCATAATTTAGCTATTCCCTTATGTTGGACATTTATGTCATTTCTAAACTTTTTTCTCTGATAAATAATGGTGCAACAAACATGTTTGTAAGTTTTGAATAAATCTCATTATTTCCTTATGATAAAATCTTAAAGATGACTATCAAGGTACAGGTTTGAAAATGGTAAAGCTCTTTGTTCATGTTATCCATCTGCCGTATAGAAAGACTAAGACAGTTCACATCCGCCCACCACTAGGTGAGCAGGCCCTCCGTCCACACGATGACCACAGTAGCATAAAGCCACTGCTTAAGTTTACGCTGCCCTAATAACAAGATGTGAGAATGCTGTTGTTTTTGTTTGCATATCTGATAACTAACAAGGTTAAATACACGCAGTAAACTTATTTTCTCTCTGTATCAGTATCTATATTGATACTTAGTCATACTTACTTTTCTCATATTTTGAAAGGGTATTAAGATTTTTTTCTCATCTATTTTTAAGAGCTTATTACATAGTAAGTATGCTTTTCATCTTGCATATTAAGTGCAAAAATTTGACCTCGATATGCCATTTGTCTTTCAGTACTGTTGGTTTTTTATATATAAACTTTTTTTAATTTGTATGATTGTTTTAATACTTACAAAGTCCTTTCCCATTAAAGATATGATAAATATCTACTTATGTGTTCTTTAATGATTTTCTATTTTTTAATTTCTCTCTTTAAACTATTAATAATTTATTTGAGAACAAGGGAAGATGCAGTGTTCCAAGTTTATATTTCCAAATTGTGAAGTGATTTTCCTAATACCATCTATGGATCAACCGTCTCCTTCTCTGGAGATCTGTGATAGTATATTCATCACATCCTACATTCTCACCATTTGAGTCTGGCTCATGGCCACCTACTCCACATACCTATCTGTTACACCATTTTGAGTGCTTTAGTTTAGTAGTAGGTTTTATTGTCAAATAGAGAATTAACATCTCTTTTCCTTTATAAAATATATTGTACATTTTTGACTATGTGTTTTATTTCCCAAATAAATTTTACAATCATTTCATTATATTAAAACATAATCTCCTTCTTCGAAATGCACTAATTAATAAAAATAATTTGGGAAAATTAACATCTTCACAGTAATCAGTCTTCCCATCTTTGAGCACGTTACACCTTTAACATGAATTGCTTAATGCCTCTCTGTAAAGTTTTACAGTTTAATTCATATAGTTTCCCCCTTTATCCTATTCTCTATTGAATTTCCAATGTCTAGTAAATTCCTAGCCCATAGAACTCACACAATCATTATCTGTCGCCTGGAATAACCGATTTGTAGGTTTAAACCCCTACTCTACTGGATAGCTCTGCGATCTGGAATGAGTGCCTTAACATCTCATATTCTAAGTTTTCTCAACTGTAAAATGGAAAGTGATTGAATCAACCTAATAAAATTATCATGAAAATTAATTGGGATCAACTCATCAACTTAAACAGCCACTTATGTCTCTCAAGCTCCAATAAATATTAATGAATACTATAGTTATCTGTAAAGTGTATGTTAAAGGAAGAATCAATAAAATTGCAGCCAGGGATGAATACATAAGGGAAATGAGGAACCGATCATGTCTCCTGAGTTTTGAGGCCAATTCAAATAGAAAATTTAAGAATAACAACTGTTGGTTGTGACTGAGAAGCGTTTGTCTTTGGACCCTGTGAGAAGCAGCGCTTGGCTTAGAAGCAAGCCCTTCACACCCGGATGCAATGGTGGGAAAGAGTCTGACGTGGCCAAAGCCCGGGACGACCCCAGTCTACGGAAAGCTTTTCCTACAAGCTCTGAAGGTAACACCACCAGACTGACTGGAAGGACCACAACAGAGAAGTACTTCTGGAAGAAATGAATACATTAAACTCATCTCAGCTTATATCCATTCCATATTTACCCCATAAATAAACTGGAAAATTAAGGAAATTATCCAAATAACTCCTATTCTCTTGCAGAAACAGCCCACTACTTGGCCTGCAATGATGTGAATATATTAGATATTTGAGACCCAGCGCCCTCACTGGATAACCGCTTCCATTCTCCACTTCAGTGCTCATGCAGACCCAGCTAGCGTGCCTTCAAAAAGCCCACGACTAACTTTAGCCACTGGTCCTGCTTTCAATAAAGCCTTATTTTAATAGAAACACTGTGCCTCTCTTCCAAGTCCCCACCTTTTTTCGGCAGCTTGCCAGCTGAAGGCGAAAAGAGAATTCTAGCACATTGTCCCCAAATTCCAAGCAGATAACAAAAATAAACTGTCCCAGAATGTATTCCTTTTAAGAAAAATTGCTTATTCAAGGCTTGCTTTTCTTGTTTGCCTTCCTTCTTCCCTTTCCAAACACTTTTTCTTCTAACACCATGCTATAAAGTTGCCATCTGTCTCAAACATACACATACACAAAAGGGAAATCCACTTACAATGAATACTGGAAAAGAAGAAAAATAAGTTGGTTTCAAGTGGGTGTGCTGCAACGTATGACTTTTCCAACCCAGTGGCCAAAATATGAATTACCTCCCAGTCAGTTGTCTCCCAGTTTGGCTATCAAGACAAGAGTAAAAATAAATGAACAACTCTATTTTCTAAAAATTTACATTTGTACAATATTCCCAAGGGAACACTTGATTTTTACAGTCCCATGATATAGGGATGGTTGTGAATTAAATTTCATCAATAAGAAAACTGAAACCCAGAAAGACAAATCATGACTGAACATCACAGGTTGGCGGTGCATCTGAGGGTTCCCCACATTAGAAACACCAAAGACACCTGTCCAAGTGCGTCTCTTTATAACATAAATTGAATCATGTCACTCCCCTGCTAAAAACCATTTAATAGATGTCCATTCAAGTAGGAAGAAATCCACTCAGGTTTCATACTCCTCACTAAAGGCCACAGGACATGTCCCTGTCCACTCTCAGACCTCACGGGCTGCTGTTCTTCTCTCCTACCCTACCCTTCTGTGTGGCCCTCATTCATGTGAAGGGTGTTCCTGTCTTGGGGTCTTTCCATGAGCTATTCCCTCTGCTTAGAAGTTTTCCCCCTCAAATCTCCCCATATCAGATTCTTCCTTTATATTTGAGCCTTGAAAATGCCATCTCTGTCCATACCAGCAACTGTCGTCCCACACAACCAAGTATCCATTTATTTTATCTTATATTTCATCTTATTTATCAATCTCTGAATATAACTTATTTACTTACAATGTGTTTATTAGTTAAGTCCGGTGCTCACACTTACACACCTTTGACCCAAAGCTTCATGAAGGCAGTCATTGGTCTGTCTTAGTAAGACAACAGAGAACACTGCAAGGCATAAGTAACACTTAGAACCTATTATCCATTAATTGCAGCTCACTTGGCACCATCTCAGACCTACAGCATTCCTATCTAAGAACAGGGGCCTGGAGATGTGCATTTCAAATAGTTTCCTAGATAATTTTAGAGCACTTCAATGTTTCAAAAGTTCAGATAATGAACACTTTAGCCAGGGCCAGACAGACAGACACACTTGACTCCTGGTGGCATGCTCTCCATAGCACCAAGCTCCAGTTTTAAAATGGCTGGTTTCTGTCAAACAGCTGCTTAGCAGGAAAGTTGTTTGGAGATTCACAGTGAGTCTTCACTGGAGATGCAGATTAAGTGGTACCTGAAACTGCTTTGCCAAAATTCAATATTTGTACCTCCCAGTGTCAGCCTGTGCTTTGATGGGAAGCCTCAGAACAACTTGTACCGATCGAGGGAGAGAACATTCTACTAGGAGCTGGGTTGCATTCTCCTTTGACTCGCTGACTGCTTATGAGACCTTGGACAATTTTGTTAATTCCTGTGGGTCTCATTCTCCCCATCTGAAGATTATTTCTGCAGTCCCTTTGCACTCAAATATTTTGTGGTACCAAGCCATTCCAATTAACTCAAAAAGAGCCCTTGCAGTTGTATTCAGTATTGTGAAAGGGCTCTGAAGAACCCAGCATTCATGCCATGTGTCCCAGGCCAACCACAATCACACAACCCCTGTCTAATGCTTAACATCTTGTCTTGTGTCAGAAAGACAAGAAAATATCCTATTCACATTGAAAAAAATATGCATTTGGGCTGACTCCATCTGATTCCGTTTAGATGCCACTAGCGGATGCTTTCGTTGGGCACCTGGTAGGATACACAATTGTTCTGTTTGTTAGAAAATTCTAACATCTGTCAGTGACACAAATAGAATGCTCCTCTGCCCTTCACTGTACACACACACACACACACACACACACACTTTGGAAAAACCCACTAAAAGAAATCTTGGATTGTTCTTGTGAGGGACTCTAAAGCGAGTCAAGTTTCATGTTTTAACTTGAAAATAAGGGTGGAATAAAATCATCCTGATGTTTCTAAAGGAAAAGGAAGGCTGTCTTTATTTGCCAGAACTGACACTAGGCAGTCTATGATATTCACTGCCAGGAAGATCTTTAAAATAGAAGCCAATTGGTGTACAATGGATAGAGGAGTGTTTGAGGACAAGAGGATACAGGGTACTAATGGAAGGTGGGAGGGGACCCTGGTGAATAAGTAAATGTATGGCTGGGCTATCACATTTAGAAAGCAGTCAGGATATATAATATTTGTCATACATGCCAATGGGAAGAGACTGGGGAAATAGAGTCGTAAAATCAACACTGTGATATCAAGTTTTTCTTAACTGAACTTTTAGAAATTTGGTTCTCAATCTTCAGTTGCAATTCTTCTTTGGTCTTTAGTAATTACAACATATTCTACCCACAGTACATAAGATTCCTCTAATTTATATAGCAAGCATATCACCTGATGAATTATAAATCCATTCCCTTTTCAGTGTCATTCTGTATTTAAATTTTAGATGATTTATATATATGAATGCAAACATAAGATTCATGAGCTGTGAGTATAAGCATAGCACTTGATTTCTAAAACCTCACTCGCAAATCAGGCTCTTTAAGTCTTACTTCTCACATGAATGATAACCAACGAAACTATGCTTCTATGTTTAAAAAAAATGAATTATCAAGTGCTTTATAGGTGCTTCTGTTTATCTTTTGATGCCTGAGGATCCTAGCTAGGAGAAAGAGAGAACTTGCCATAAATTTGATGAGGCCACACCAACTAATGAGGACCAGCGGCCTTATTTGTTCAATAAACAGGCAGTGGGGCTGGGAAACAGACCTGGATCTCACCTCCTCCAACCTACAAATGTGTTACTTCTCATAAAACATGACATAGTTGTTGACAGCCACAACATAGGTACAGGGGTCCATTAAGACTTTGTGTACTTTTCAATTTCAACAACTCACATTGTAGATGTGATTAAAATACTCTGTAAATGCTATTTAAAAGGCTGACAGCATTATATCACAGTGCAAAATGTTAATGCAAGGAGAAATTACTGAAGACTAGAAAAGGAAGTATTATACCCAACAGCAGCATTTTTGTAGCCTGTTTCGGCCAAGATAAGGAAATCCATTGCTCATTACCAGAAAGTAGGAGATTTTTCCCCAATCAGTCCTACAGAGTAAACTACTAATGTTTAAAATGCAAAGGCTAAAAACTGCACAAAGATCTCATAGTTTCTTTTCAGAGTATTCTTTGTCAAGGCCTTTTAAGGAATTGTCCCATGAAGTTGCCTTTGGTAGAAGTTACCTGTTATCAAGCCTGTGATAATGGACCTCTCTAATTCATTGGGTCTTCTTAAAAACCCTATCTTTAGCTTGAACGGGGACCATCCAAAGAGCTAGCAGGCTCTAATTTCTGACAGTCATTCTTTGTGATTTAGCAATGTCAAGGAGGGAGGGGGGTAAGAGAAGATGGGAAGTAAACAGATCCAGAATTTTCTAGGAAGACAGTCTAAACAAGGTTCTAACAAAAGTCACTGAAAATGTCAGCCCAGCCAGCAGAGAAAGGTTCAGGGAGCAGCAAAGGCATGCTATATGCTTTTTCATCTATTCAATCTGACCCTGGGCCCACTGCCATAATCTTTTTTAAGGTTAGTGGTGGGAAGGCTGCCACCTGAATGTTTGCAGAGGTCTCCTAACATCCTCTGCTGAGGAACCTTAAACCTCAGGTACTATTTCAGAGGAAACGGACAGCACAAAACACAGACAGAAAATTAGCCACAGCAGCCCCCAGATCTAAATAAGTTCCACCAGCTTTTCTGAAATCATTTAAGATGTTGGGGTCAGTGGAGAGGAGAAGTGTGTGTGTGTGTGTGTGTGTGTGTTTCCTCAACTTGGATCTTTGCCCAAATATTTTAATAGGTGCAACACAGAGAGAAGAAAGACAGAGAAAAAAATTTAAACTATTTATCTAGGCAATTTAAATTTTTTTCGCAAAAAGAAATAATAATAAAAGAAAGACTTTAACAAAATTGCAGCTATAGCAGGTCTGTGAGGGTAACTGAGTAAAATCCTCAGCAGATGGCTGCAAACCTTTAATGGAAAGTTGTATAAGTGGCTGAGGCCAAAGTAGGCATTAATTACAATGAAAAATCAGTTTAGAGTAGGCCACAACTAAATTGGAAGCTGGTCCTCTAGGTAAAACAAAGAAAGTGAACAGCAGCCTCAGATTTGATTACATGGCAATACAAGAAAAATGTGCTGTATGTTGTCTATTATTAAAGCTGCTTTGGGGCCCTGTGCTGGGTGCCTCAGGGATTTTAATAAAAAATTAGTAATAGGTCTGCTGCCCTGGCTCACTGTGGCTTTTTGGAGTATTTGTGGGTTCAGGACTGGTCCTACAGTGCAAATTAAGTCATTTCAGACAAGCAGCCTCTGAAAGTGTTATGTGATAGCAAAGTTCAAATACTGCACTTTGGCTCTAAAAGGACACAGCACCCCACTGGAGGCTGATTCAGAGTTTCAAAGAAATAATAAAATTTCATCGTAAGGAGGAATAGGGGGAAATGAAAAGCAAGAAATCGGAAAAAAAAAGAAGCAACTGGTTGTTTTTGTATGTCTTTGATTATTCTTGCCAAATTCTGGTCCTGGTATATAAACTATATGAGTGCATTAAATATCGCCAATGAGTGAGTTAATGGCAGAAAAAGCAACTGTTAACCAGGGGTTTTTCTTTCTTTCTTTCTTTCTTTTTTTTTTTTTTTTTGTCTTACAAATGTTAACTCTATAACTCTTTTTATAGTGATGTAGTGATATTAATAACATTGCCTTTATTACTAATATCACCACTGGGTCCATGGCACGACCGTATATATCCTAGCCATGAAACATTAAAAAAAGTTCACCCTGATTAAGAAATCAAGCCTATAAATCTACATTCCTTCAAAGATGAAAATGTCTGGGGCAAATTATTTTCTACAAGACAGCTATGTGAAGAGGATATTTCCCAGTCTTTTCTAGGTATACCATAGACCTGAGAAACAGTATTTGCTGTCACAGACACACAGTCCCTGGTCTTAGAAACTTGATAAATACTGTGCAAATTCAATAAACTCAGAGTGCTTGTGTCAAGGGTGCATTTTCAACCTGGACCTTTGCCCAAAGAGCTGAATAGGCTCAACAAGGAGACAAAATGAAGTGTTGATGTGTGATGGACATAAGAAGCGTGTGCCCATATGAGCATTAAGTGGGTGTGGGTGTGGGTGCGGCACTGAAGGTAGGGGGCTTTTGAGTCAGAAAGAAAATGAACTTTTGTTCAAGTAATTTAAAAATTCTTTGTCATTTAACTTTAACAAATAAGGGAAATACCAATCCATAACCATATGGGATTTCCCTTGTCCAGCATCAAACAATATCCAGTTTTAGAACCTGCCTAATGAATTGGCAGAAGATACAGTTTCAAGAAGATCCAGGAAATTCCAATTGGCCCCAATCACCTTCTTCCCCTACCCCATGACCAATACCTAACACTATATGAGTTAGAGAGCTACTCCTTCAGTTTAAAGCATTGATTGCTATTAAAAAAGTAGGTTTTCCAGCAAAATCTTCTTCTTAACCTTAGTGTGAGGAAACAAAGTACAGGGAAACAATGGGGAGACAGCTAGAGAGGAAACTGGTCTAAGAAGACAGAAAATAAACTTTATCAAAGCCCTAAATTCTCTAAGGGTCATCTCCCAGATCCACAGACAGTCTCTATGAGATCATGGAAGAGCTACCTTCTATCTTCAATGGAAGCAGGAGAATGGAGATGCCATTTAAAGTAGGAAAGCACATAACTACCACAGAGGGTCACAGAGACTTTAAAAAAAAATCATACTCCTCAAATATCCATTGAACATCTACATTTACAAGGTGTCAGACACTGCTCAAACTGCCAGGAAATCGGAAGTGAAAAGATAGTTGCCCTGTCATCATCCCAAGGTTCCCAATGGCCACAGGCTAATAAAACTTGGCTCTTCCCAAGCTGTTGAAAAAGTTGAGCAAACCCCCCCCCAAAAAAAAAAACACAAAAAAAAACCCAAAAACAAAACAGAAAAAGAGGATGAGGGAGAATATAGGTAAGCACAACAGAGAAAAGATCGTGAGCTCACTTGGGTAGAAAACATATTTAAGCACACGAAGACCTGATAATGTTGCCTGCCATTCACGCACAGTAATTGATGGGCAGAGGCTAACAGGCAACTTGCCAGCACGTTGGTTGAGGTGATCATATATTTCTTCTTTGATTATATTTTTTAAAAAAACAAAAAAACAAAAAAACTGGTGGCATTAACGTTTTATACTCCAAAACCAGCACCAGTTTCTAAGAAAAACTGTGCAGTATCATCTTGTACTGATAACACATTACACTATCTCAAATATTTTCAAAGTAGGATACTCAGTTTTGCAGAAGTTACATAATGATCTTGATAAAAATATTTCAAATGTATCTCCTGTTCAATAATTAGCAGGCTACTGAGTTATGAAACCCATATATATATATATAGAGAGATATAGATATATCTCTAGATATAGATATGTATCTATCCAGGAATCCCAGAATGGAAAAATCACATATTGGGATCTGAAGCAATGACAGACTATTTCTGTTTATACATATATATTTTAAAGACTATTTTTAAAACTGGTCCTTTCAAAGTGAAGACTTTTTCCCCATAATTCATTATAAAGAGAGGACCTTAAAAAGTAAACTTTTCCAATCTGGATTATGTTTTCCCAGTGCTTTTGACACCTTTTTAGACCTATGCCACATGCATAAAACCTTCATGTAAATGCTTCACTAAGTTCACAGGTGCTCTTAGTATTGAAATAACGAGTATACATGTTCCCATATCATGGAATTGTTTTTAGGTGGAAGTCAAAAATACCTACTAAAATTTAAATTGAATTCACTGAATGAATCTCTAACTCTAGATGAGTTTGAAGAGAAACATATTTTCTACCCAAGTGAAAAACTAAAGAAATGTCTAATATAACTCTCTCCGTCAAAGAATTCTAATTGTCAAGCTATATAATTTAAGTGTTTAATATGTCATGTGGGGAGGAACAGAAGTACAGAATTCAAGTCCTTGGACCATCAACCACCCCAAAAGGCAAAGACTGTATCTATGTCAGGTCTTACTCAGAAACGAATTCCCATTACTTATGACAGTGTCTAGCATTGTCAATAAATAAATATTTGCTGTGTGGCTGATGGCAATGTCAGAAATGTACTGATAAATAACACTCACTAAACATGAAAAGATGCCCATTCTTAGCATTTACAAACCTCAGGGTATACGAGGTCAGACAATTTCATGAACTCATCCTAGAAAAAGTGATACATACTGCATTGCTGAATATCACTATGGTCACCTTTGAAGTACCCACCTTGAGAAGCTAGGCTCTGACACCAGTGCATACCTAGTTCACCCTTCAAAGCAATATTGGAACTCTTTTTCTGGAATGGCCATCAGAGCTGTCATCATGGCCAAAAGTGAACAATTAAGTTCGTGAACTTACCACCATGCACTTATGTTGACAGCACTGTACAAACAACTCTGTAAGATGTCATAACCTTGGCACCTTACTGAGTTGTCTGTACAGTGCTGCCTGCCACTGCAAGCTCTGATGGTCATTCCAGAAAAGAGTTCCAAAATTGCTTTGAAGGGTGGACTAGGCGCTGGTGTCGGTGTATAGCTTCCCAAGGGGAGTATTTCAAAGGTAACCATAGTGATATTCAGCAATGAGGTATGTAGCACTTTTTCTAGGATGAGTTTGCAAAATTAATTGTCCGACTTTGTAATATAAAGGCAATCTTTTTATGTCGAGTTTCATCATTCAGACAGTAGTCTTCAGAGTCAAGATGTGTGTCTGTGTGTGTGTGTTTGTGTGTGCCCTTCATTTGGCCTTTAGGAATAGAGCCCAGTCCCTCTCTTCAGGTCATTCATCATCTAACAGGTGAGATAGACAGAGCCCCAATAACAACACAGTGTGATAGTGTCTCTGTCTGAGTAGAAAGAAACAGCATCATCTAATGGAAGCAGGGGAAGGGCAGGGTTCTCCTGGTTTTCCTAATGATGCAGGACCGGAGCTGGGCTGAAAACTGAGGCCTAACTCTGATTGAAGTTGCTAATCAGAAGTCATTGGAAACTTCCATAAGCACTGTCAGCAAAGGGATTAAGATGCCATCGAGCAGAGGGCAGAAGAATTAAAAAAGCACATTTATGAATTATGAATAGACTTATTTTTTAAAAGCATCATTAAGGAGGAAGGAATTGAGAGAGACTAGGTATTCACATGAGGAAGATACATGACCATCCAAACTGAAGATGCAAGAAAGGGAGAGAATACCTACTGGAGCAATGGTCCAGGATGCAGGATACAGTTTCCAGGAATTACTCTAGGAATGAGTTGGTATATCTTCTTCCAAACCACTATTAAAAGGGTAGGAAGGAACAAAAACAAGAATAAACAGAATCTACTGGGTTTTAAAAACCAAGCTATAGAAAGGGAAACGAAGTCCCACTTTGTCTGCAGGATGGTCCCTGAAAACGTAGCTAGGCAAGACTGTTCAACCCAATTCAAGATGCTGAGAACCATAATGGGAGCCCTGCAAGTTCTACTTTCAGATCTTTTAAGAAGAAATATTATTATTTCTTCAACAAAGATTATTCTGCTAGTATCAATATACACTTCCATTAAAGAATGTCTTCTCAGTCAGTCAGTGACATCACGTGTTAGATTTGAAATAAAAGTAAATGATTCTGAACAGTATTACCTTCAGGAGCAGAAAACATGGACAGGGAACCAAACAACTTCAAACTTTAGGAAACAGGACTGGCACTGAACATATGCCACAACATGCTACCAATTACCTAATATGTAACCCACAAAAAGTAGAAATTTTTAGCTCTTCCCAAAATTGTTCTCATAAGGTATTCCAGGACTGTGGCTTCCAAAGTCACACAAAAGCGGGGGGAGACTGAAAGAACACCTTCACAGAACACCTTTCCACACACCCTATTTGTTCAGAGATACCTCAGAAAAAAAACTCTGCAAAATTATTCATTAGAAATGCTCATTATTTTTTCCTCTAAAATCATGCAGTTGAACCAAAGCATTTGCTCTCATTACAGCCCCAACTGCTAGTGATGAAGAAAAAAGGGCTTGAGTTTCATGAGTCTGTGAGATTTTCACCTTTCTCAAATGTATATTAAAGGCCTCCTTAGTCAATATTTGCACAAACAGACAGTTGTAATTAATCCAAGTTTTACTTAAACTAACAAACGGTTCTCCTTCACAATAGCAGTGTAAGCTGACTCATGAATTTCCTAATGTTCTCCAGTTGCTGCCAGAGCCCACAGTTACACAGTAAAGGGGTGCGGTAAAATAAGGAATATATTTGGTCTTTGTCCCAGATTCAAGGCACAAAGCTCCCCAGCCCCTTTCCTGAATGACAGGAGTGTCTTTTATTACAAAGTGATTTGCTTAGTGTTCTGGTTGGTGAAAGCATCCACATGCCTGGAGGGTAGCATACTGCAGTTCCAGAAGGTCCTGCACTGGGGAACCTTCCAGACCTTACACTATGTACCTCTTCAGTTAACTTTCCTTCTGTGTCCTTTACAACAGGGGTGTCCAACCTTTTGGTTTCTCTGGGCTATACTGGAAGAAGAAGAACTATCTTGGGCCACACGTAAAATACACTAACACTAATGATAGCTGATGAGCTAAAAAAAAAAAAAAAAAAAAAAAAAAAAAAAAAAAAAAAAAAAAAAAAAAAAAAAAAAAAAAAAAAAAAAAAAAAAAAAAAAAAAAAAAAAAAAAAAAAAAAAAAAAAAAAAAAAAAAAAAAAAAAAAAAAAAAAAAAAAAAAAAAAAAAAAAAAAAAAAGGCCTGTGCATAATTTTCATGATGTTTTAAGAAAGTTTATGAATATGCACTGGGCCACATTCAAACCCGTCCTGGGCCACATGCAGCCGATGGTTCGCAGGTTGGACAAGCTTGCTTTACAATATCCTTTACAATAAACTGGTAAAATGTAAATAAATGCTTCTCTGAATTCTGAGCTGCTCTAATAAATTATTTGAACTCAAGAAAAGAGTGCTGGGAACCTCTGATTTTTAGCTAGCTGGTATCTGAAGTGGGGGCAGTCTCGTGGGACTGAGACCTTAACCTGTAGGATCTGATGCTATCTCCAGGTAGATAACGCCAGAACTGAGTTAAATGTGTAAGACACCCAGGTAGTGTATGCTGGAACTGGTTGATAATGGATTTTTACACATATTGGAAGGAGGTAATCATGAGAGACAATCTGGTTCCCCCCTCCACTTTTTAAAGAAAAGTAAGAATTTCAGCATTTCTAAGGAAGGGCCTTTTCTGTGCCACACAGAGTTTTGCATCAGGTGGAGACTCCAGGTCTTATGCTGGTAGTCATGTCCTAGGGGTTGTAGTGCCTCTGTGACCTGGGGCAGACATGACCCTAGGTCTTCTGAGATAAGTACACAATTCTCAGTCTGCTCCACTTGAATAGTGCTGAATGCTGAGGGGACTTGGCCTACCCTTGAAAGAAACAGCTCTTCTGAGTTGGGAACCAGGAAAATTCAGGCCACATTTCCAGGATGACTGACTGGTCTCATGAGGATTCAACCCAAGTCCACAGTAAGAGCAGACACCCAATATGGCATCCTGATCTGATTCTGTTTCCCTTTCTCTGCCTTCTTCTTCGTCCTAGAAGCGCCCAATGATGGATAACAAACTGACTTAATCTGATTAAAGACAGTTATCTTATTCTTTGACTGCTCCCCTCAATTCCCACTCCAAACTTTGATTAAGATATAGACACAGTATACACAGTATTAAGATATAGACAGAGATACAGATAAAGACAGAAATAGAGAGGGATAGAGACAGAGACAGATTATTGACTTGAGCCCAGACCTGGGAATTAAGAGTCGGCAGCTGATTTACTGGTTTACTCTATGGCACTGAAAGATCTGACCATCTAAAAAGCTATGGGGTAAAATAGGCATCACTAAGATAATGGGTTAAGGTGGGCAAGGCAGACATAGTTGAAGCTGATCTATTCTATCATTCTAGCTCTAATGCTCAATGTTTCAAGTATTGGGGCAAAGCAGAGATCCTATAACAGTCTCTTTGGTTGCTGGGACTCCACAATAAGTGACCTGGTCAGCACTGGTAGTGGAGGAAAGCAGCACTGGGGAAGAAACATCAGCCCTCAAATATGTGTGGCTAAGTTAAAAAAACAAATAAATAAATAAACAATGAAAAATGCCTCTTGTTTCTTTGGTAGGCTTTTTTTCTGAAAGAAAATGGAGGAAGGGGCTATGTAAATCATCTAATATGTCTGCAATAAAGCCAAGTATGATAGGACTGACTCTATAGCAACCCAGTGACCTGAATTCTCTTTCTGGACCTGTTTCATCATGGCAAACTTTACTTTTCCTTCTAAATATTTCTGTTTTTTGTTTGTTTTGTTTAGTTATGTTTTAAATCCTTAATCTAGATCTCCATCTTCCTAAACTTTAAAATTCATTTGTTCAATATTCATACCACAAATATTTAGTGAGCATTTAGTATATTCCAGCCACTATTCTAGAGCAACAACAAAACAACAAAAACAAAGAAGTCCCTACCCTTTTAAAACTCATGAGACAAAAATTAACATAAAATTTAATTAATTAATTACATAGTATTTTGAAATGAAAAATACATTAGGAGCAAGGGGGATCCAAGGAGTGGGAAGTTGCAGGGTTAAATAGTGTGCTTAGCATAGGCTTCCCTGAGAAGATATGTTCTGAAGAATGACTTGAAGGTAAGGGAGTTGAGTGTTCTAAGAGAGTTTATGGAAACATTTGTGGGACATTGTGATTGGAGCAAAATGTTCAAGGGAAAGAAAAGTAGAAGATAAAGTCGGAGCCCCTTGGGCCTTTGTAACAAATTTTCAGCATGATTGACTTAAAGTTTAGAAGGACCAATCTGGTGTCAAGTTAGGAGTACATCAAAAGGAACAGGAGACCTTGAATATGGAGGTAAGAGGTGATTGGTGGCTCAGACCAAGTCATCAACAAAAGTGACTGACTTATGATTAGATTCTGAATGTATTTTGAAGGTAGAGCCAACTGTATTTTCTGACAGATTAGATGTGGTAAGAGAAAGAGACAAGAATGATTACAAGGTTTCTGACTCCGAATTGTAAGGGTGCAGGTGCCATCCACTGAGATTAGAGAAACTGTGTCTAGTGCTATTTGTAAAGTTGGGGGGTGGGTAGATAAGGAGTTCCATTCTGCACATGTCAAGTTCAAGATGTCTATTAAATATGCAAGTGTAGAGGTCTTGTGGGAAGTTGGGTATAAGAGCTTAAAGTTCCAGAGAAAGAGGTCCAGGGTAGAGAAATAAAATAAGGAAGAGTGTGGTTTCAACAATTTTGTTTGTTTTACCACTCTTAACAGTTTGGAAAACTTATGATCTATTATTAGTACGTTACTACCTCAATTCCTTTATTGTGTGAGAGAGAGAGAAGAAGGAAGAAGAGGACAAGGAGGAAAAGGAGGAGGAGAGGATGGGAGGGAGAAAGGGAAGGGAAGAAGGAAAGAAGGGAGGAAATAAGAAAGAGAGGAAAAGCTTGATCACTGGAAGATTTATAATTAAGAGTGTGTTACTTCCTTCAGCTCAGCCTGCTTCAGATAGAGGGCACAGTCCTGAATATTTTAAGTCAAATCCTAAAAACGCTTATCCTATTTTCCCACATGTGTGTGTGTGTGTGTTTGAATATTTTTAAGTCATTCTTAGTAGATCTTACATTGGAAATGGCTTATAATAGTTTAACTTAAAGTTTATCAACTTCCAGTCTTTCAAATAATTAGGTCAGTAGGTCAAGTTCAGCTTCCTCGTCCAACACAAAAATGCCCAGCAAGAAGCAAGAAAGGCAGCCCACTGCCCCCATCAGTGACCCCTACCTGTGGGAAGTCAGTGTGCTTACATCTGCCAGAGAAGGGTTAATCCAAGGGGCTGTGTTCGTATCCACCTTTCCGTCCGAGACACTCTTCACTGACGCCAGCAGAAGAGAGAGAACTTTCCCCCCTGAATTTAGTTTTGAGGACTTAAATGCATGCATGTGAGCAAGTGTGCAAAGAAGACAGAAAAGAGAGAGTGGGAAACTTCAGTCTTAGGATTCAACAGAACCTTGTGTCTGCTGTCTTCATCTGCATTAAACTGGTCATGACCTTCCAGGTGTCTTTATGGTTGAAGTGTTTGCTGGACCATTTCGAGCTGAGCCGGACGGTTCCACGTGACCCTCCTGACATCAAGAGGAAGGCTTTTAAAAGAACAGAGGCACCTTGTCAGGGCTCAGGGGTCACTAATAGCCTGCCTTGGGCCCTCCAGCAGGTCATGTTCAGCTTCCTCGGCCAACACAAAGGGAAAGGCGAGGGAGGCTGGGGGTTGGGGGGCGATCATTATCATTCTGGTGTTTTTTTCCTCAGGCCCCGAGTTATGCTCCCTGTCACTGTGTTAATGTGCCTGCAACCAGGGAGACACATAATGCTCCTCTCAGCCCTGTTTATTAGCAAGATCCATTTGCAAAAGGCCCTTCTTTTGTGCCACAATATGAATGTGCTTTGATGGCAAATAATTACGGCAGTCCTTTTGACATGAAGATCCACAGGCTGCCCTAGTTAAGCCAGTAATTAGCCTGTCCTCCTTTTTTTATATATATTATTATTGAGAAACTACAAATTATCCTCATATGTGCACCGGTCATTGCTTCTTTTCCTTTCTATTCTCCCACTCTCTCCTGCCCGCGCGCTCGCTCTCGCCTTTTCTTGCTCCCTCTCTCGTCTCCCTCAGCACTTTGGGTAAGCGGAATGCAGCTGCACAAAAGCAAGATAAAGCTCGACCATCAAGATGATGAACAATCTGGATGAAGAGCCTTCGAGATGAGCACAAAAGCTGGAGAAGTGCAGTTGATGTAGGCCCGGACAGCTGAAGAATGCCATGGTCTAAGGATGAATAGCCCTCATTTGTGAATATACAGATTTTGCACGATGAATAAAAACTGAGTGGAGGTCACAATAAATAAACTTTTTCCCCTCTTCCTCTTCAATAATAATTCAGGTTTCCTGCACCAAACAGCTGTAAATTGAAGGTTGTGCTTAGTTTTCTCAACTCTCAAAGGGGATAATTAAGCTAAGATCACATTGTTTGATATATTAGTGTAATGATGAGCTACTATATTCTGCTTGTTTCAAGTTATTTTAGTTTTTCTTTCCGATTACCTTTTTTTTAATTGTGTTTCAAATACATTTTAAATTAGGAACAGCAGTTCTGAAACAGAGTTTGTCCTGTGTTTAGATCTATTTGAAATGTATTCGTATAACATTTAATTAAAGCTGCAACATCTCCCTTTAGAAAGTACATGGAGGTAGAAATATCTATATTATCTGACTAGTTCTGACATAATCTTGCCAAAAGCTCAGTCTTTTTCCTTATTGGTACAAGATAATTAGACCATCATTAACATCCAGAAGCATCACTGTCAGTATTTCTTGGCGTTATAAAATCAGGATTTGGGAAGATTTTCATAATTCTGCTTAAGATCACTGAGAAGGCAAAAATCAGTTCTGAAACAGCCTCAGCTTAGAAGATTTCTGAAAACCAGACTCCACAAGGCTACACTTTATAAAGGAACTCAGCCCAAGGGAAGGCTACAAACAGGGTCCCTTTACTTTCTATAATACCCTCTCCCGTTTGTGAAGTCTTGACAATTAGAAGGTCCAAATACTGCTTTGTGTTTTATTAATGTACATTAGATTGTCATTTTCCTCTAATAACTTTTGAGCTGAAAATATATTAGAAAATCTGAGTATCTGTGTCAAATAAAAAAAGAGAAACTATACTTTTCTAGAAATATGTCATTTTTTATTTTGGTAGGTAATCAAAATATATTCTTCAGTTCAAAAGCAAACATTTATTGCTGAATGTTTGGTGGATGTTTTTGTTCACTTGATTGGTTTGCTAGTTCATTATTTTCCTAGGAACTCCTTTGTTTTCACCAGTTAGTTCTGACTCAGAGTGAGCTCTACCATATCCACAGTCAGGAAGGTCTCCAGATTTGAAACAGGTGTGGAAAACAATTGATGAGCAGGGACGCTAAGTAGTATAGAAAAGTATAAAGAACCCATCGCTGACCACATTATGATCTAAGCCATACGAAAGAAGAGGAACTTCTTCAGGTGCTAACCTTGGAGACCTTTAACTCAAGGACAGCCCATGCATTTGCACGATGGGGAGCCACAATTCCCCATGATTTCTCCAGTCTACTCAGAGAAACCTTAGAGAAAAGCAAACAATTAAAATGCTCTGTCTATGAGATCAGACAATTAATTCCGTGAACTCATCCTAGAAAAAGTGCTACATACCTCATGGCTGAATATCACTATGGTCACCTTCAAAGTACTCCCCTTGGGAAGCTATGCACCAACACCAGCACCTAGTCCACCCTTCAAAGCAGTTTTGGAACTCTTTTTCTGAAATGGCCATCAGAGGTGTTGTGATCCCCAAAATCTGACATTTAAGTTCGCGAACGTGCCACCATGCACTTACATTGGCAGCACTGTACAAACAACTCGGTAAGGTGCCATAACCTTGCCAAGACCAATGCTTCCATCTCTTTTTGCTGCCATCTCGGGGTTAATTTTTACAGGACCATCATTTGCATTTGGAAATGTTACACTGGTTTAGGCCAAGGAAGCTCAGTTTAGGAGTTCACCTGGATCAAATGTGAAATAGCTTAATAAACTTCTAAGTGCTGGGAGCAGGCCAGATTTGGTATAATGTGCAGTCCTGTCTAAAAATCTCAGTTAATTAGTTTTTTTTTCAGCTTCCTCCTTAAGTCTTATTAATTTCACCTTCAGTTTCTTGAATGACAGCTACACCCTCAGCACCTTTATAGGCTGTGTAATCCAGCACAGCAACACAACGGATAAGGTTCCGGCTTTCAAGCAACTCACATTTCAGTGGGAGGAGATAGATAGTAAACAAATAAGTGAATAAAAGATAGCCTATCAGGTAGCAGTAAACACTACATAGAAACACAAGGTAGAAGGCTATGGGGTGTATTTTACACAGGCTGGTCAGGGGAGGCCCCCCCAACAAGGTGATGTGTCTAGAGACTGGGCTGAGGTAAAGTGGGGAGCCATGCAAAGGCCATGCAGCTTTTTGGGGAAAGAATTTCCAGGTGAAATGAGCCCTAGCTCAAAGGCCCTGAGGCAAAAGTTTGTTTGGCATGTGTCCCCATCAGCAGCCAGGGGGACAAAGCTGAGGAGAAGTGAGCATGGAGTTGACAGGGTCCTAGATCATGCAGGGCATCTCACCATAAAACTAAAAGAAAACTTTCTTGGTGATGTACTCACTCAGGAATTTTAGGTGATTTGCTTCTAGTCAAGTTTACATATGAGGTACTAGAATATTTGAAGGTGATGAGGAACAGACTGACTCACTGTAGTTTCATGTTATGAAATGAGTGTTGACTGGCCCAAACATGGTACAATTAAAAATACCTATTGCAACATTGTCTCCTCCCACCTCAAAGAAAGAAAGAAAAGAAAAAATAGGCAAAAGCTTTAAATGGACACTTCACTAAAGATGTATGAATGAAAAGAAACACATGAAAAGTTGTTCAACATTATTAGCCATTAGAGAAATGTAAATTAAAACTATGAAATACCACTACATACCCATTAGAATTGCTCAATTTTAAGTGACAATTCAAAATGCTGACAAAGATGTGGAACCACACTAGAAATCTCATATATGTCTAGTAGAAATGCTAAATGGTAAAACCACTTTGGAATATACACTTTCTTCTAGAGTTAAATATACACTTATAACCCAGCAATCCATCACCCAAAGGAATCCCACATCCATGTCTTCATATATGAACACACAAAAATCTGTCCACAAATCAGAGCACTTTCATTTATAATCACTAAAAGCTGGAAACCACCCAGATGTTCATTAAAAGGTAAATGGATAAATAAATGACAATACATTCATACAGTACAATATTCCTCAGCAATAGAAAGGAATGACCTACTACAAGAAACAATATAGATGAAACTCAAAAGTATTTTGCTAGGTGAAAAGTGACAGACTCAAAAAAACAAAACAAACAAAAAAACACATATTGTGCAATTCTATTTATAAGTCATTCTCAAAAGTGAAAAATGATAGACTTTCAGAAGGTAGAAGTGGAGGGAGGAAAATTAGCCACAAAGGGGCATAAGAAAACTTTCTGGGATAATGAAAATGTTCTCTATCTTAATATGGTAAAGTTTACATACTACAGAAATTTGTCAAAATTCATGGAACTGTACTTGTATACCTAAAAAGGGTGAATATTACTGTATATAAATTATATCTCAAAATGTCTACTGCTATATTGATACATTCTCAAGTGAGAAAGGAAATCTAAAGATGACAGAGTTTTAAAAATTAACTTTAGCATTATCTTCCCGAGTGAAGGAATGATTAATTTGTTAAGTGAATTCTCTCCACTGACGTCTGATCTCAACGTTGTATGGAAAAGCAGTGTTTTCACGGGACTGTGGGCAGAAAAGAGATTAGAGACTCAGGCCCCGGTGAGTAGACCATACATTTCAAAACTGTCTCTACTTCATACATCTCTCTGATTTTGCAAATGTAGACATGTAGCTATTTCATCACACCTGGGCAAGGCGGGACTCCCAACTCCCTCGAGAGCACAGTCTCTTGGCCAGCCCAGTGAGCTTGAAAAATAAGCAGTCTCTTTGCTCTGGTTTCCCTCTACGTTCACCCAACATATCACAGACCAGAATCAATCCAGATACTTATTAAGTAACTATTGTTGGCAATTCACTTGAACGCATACACAAATGTGGCACCTACTCTTAAAAGTGCAAAATTCAATTAGGTAGGAGAAAGATGTATTTGAAAGACAAACTAAAAATGTAGGATATATAGCATGTGAGTGTCACTTAACTGGTAGAGGCAATTGCTGTCATTCAAAACAGAAGTCTTCCACCTAAGAAAATACTTATTTTTATCATTCATTGAAAGCCTATTGTCTGCCATCGCCCTTATATGCATCATCCCAGTTAGTCTTCATAACATTGCTGAGACTTGAGGTGTTTACTTGTTTACAAATGAGGAACCAGAATGTCAGAGGAGATGAGTAAGTTTTTCATGGCCTCTCAGCCATGGATGAGCCAGGAGGTGAACTCAGATCGATCTGATGGCAAAGTCTGTGAGTTTTCTGGTATCTTCAGCTAAGTTGGTTGAAGAACAGTTATGAAAGTCATAGAATTTCAGCTAGACTTTACAGGGTATAAAATTCTACAGAAGCAACAATGAGATTAGATGTGATGGAAAAGTCCAAGAATTGTTAAGAAGAAAGCAACAGAAATACAGCATCTACTTTGCAAATATCGTTAGATTGCATCCAGTATGTGTGCGCTCCCAAATATTTTATCGTAAGTTTACTCAGTAAACAGCTCTCTCCTTTTTATTTATATCTAGCCTCTAAACCAGGTCAAAACATTTTTAAAAACAGAGATCTCTCCTGCTAAAATGAATTTTTCCATGTTAGGAATTCCCTTCAGGGAGATAGTGGTAGAGAATTCATTCGAGTTGGCTTAGGTGAGTTATTCCCTGCTATGAACCTGTTGTCTATCTCTAAGAAGACAGAGAAATGCACTAAGTCCCACCACAGGCCACAAATAAAAATACTCACACTCTTTTATTCCTGAGTTATAGTTTTAAGATTAGATATTTAAAATCAGAATTTTCTAATAGAACCAAAGGCCTTTTCTCAAAAGTTCACATACCTTGTTTTACACAAACGGAAATGTCTTCTCTTACATACTTATCCACCACCCCCATCTCTATCTTCTGATGCTCACTGAGGTAAGCAGTGAAAAATTTTGATGCAGGCATATATTGAATCCCAGTGAAAAATAATTAGAAAAATCCATACTTTAGAGTGTCCATGAAAAACTTCTTCAACTTACTTAGCTAATTAGTTAATGTTTACTAAGGATTTAAAGCAAGGATGGTCAATCTGGTTTGGTTTTTTTTTTTTAAGTAAATGGTGAGATAGTAAATACTTTCAGCTTTGTGAGCTATAGGGTCTGCTGCAATGTGTCAACTCTGAGCCATAGACAACACTTAATGGAATGGGTATGACCTTGGCCTAGTAAAATTTAATTTATACAGGTCTCATGCTCTAGAGCAAGTAGGCATTCCTGGAGCTGACCTGCGACGTTGGGCAACAAACAGGACCTCAGGAATTCTAAGAGTTGCAACCCATCCAAGCATGTTGGCCACTACGTCAGCTCACGGACCAGATAGGCTGCCTGCCTATTCTTATCTGTCATGTCCTCCATTCCCAGTTTGGTCTTTTTACTTGTCCAGCACTTAAACTGCACATAGATTTCCATTAACAGTTGTGGCAATGGCAGTGGATTTATTAACTCTTTTTCTTCACTCAATATCCCCATTTATAACAAGGTGTTTTCTGGAGAACACAGAGCAAGATCAATAACCAGAATGGTGAGATGCACATGTTACTTACTCAGGTCTCTTTGTATCCCCTGCCCCCCCCGAAAAAAACACACACTTTTCATTTATGATCATTTATTACTTCTCTCTCCCTCTCTCTCTCTCTCTCTCTCTCCTCAAATCCCTTCTTCTCTCTTACTTCCCGCCACCCCGCTTTCTCCTTGAACCCTGTGTCCTCCCTTCTCTACACATGGATTTTTATTTCACTCTGATCTAAAAATATATTTTCTTCCTATATTATTAAATATATGGTTAAGTTGATTATAGTCATGTTAAGGCAGAATGACTCTCCAAGCATTATAAGCAATCAGGAAAGTAGGACTTAAATCTACAAAGAAGGCTCTCATCTTCTCTATTCAAACCCCAAGACTAGGCAAAGACATCATCAATCAGCAACTGATTTTAAAATTCTCTTAACAATAATTTACTAGTTCACTTTACTTGGCATTTTAATCACTGTATCTGTAAAGTAGTGATATAATTACTAAAGCTATTAATGTTTCTTATGCTTAGTATTACAAATACATAAATCTAACTTATAGCAAAATAAATAATGAAGATAACACTGTCAAGCGTCGATGTAATTGCTGGATGGCTTTGTGTAAACATAACAAGTATTATCCCTGTTAAACGGCTTAATCTGGGTCACTTAGCCACCCTGTCCTTGAGTCATTCATGGAGCCGAGCAGCAACCATGGAGTAAGAACTCCATAACTCCCCTTACTTTCCAAAGCAAGGGAGGCCCAACCATCCTCGATACACTGCTTCAATAGAAAAAGAGGCTCCTTTTATTAGGGCAGAACACACAGAATGCAATCTTCAATCTGTTCTATTGTGTTCGAAGTCTCTGCACTCCCAGTTATGTGTATCTGGACCTTTGTTGGGCAGTTAGAATCTTCCACTGCCCGAGAGGAAGGATTCATCCTGACCAACATTGGACCTTACATTTTAGCAGGGTTTCCCTAAACAAAAGCCCACAAATGCGAGGTCAGAACCCTTTTCTCAGGGTGATGAAAACTCCATTTGTTTCGCTGTCTGGCTTATACCCCACTACCTACCTCCACAGAGAAGCAGGGAATGTAATCTTATCTGTAAGCTCTTCCAAGCATTCCTGTTTTCAGCAACCAGAAAGGATTAAAATGAACAGCCCTGCACACTGGTCCTGAGTAATTGGCCTTCAAAAACCAAAGTATTAGACAAATATATCAGCTATGAGATATAATACCAAGGGCCAGTTCCACAGTATCAGCATTTTTAACTTTCATTCTAAAGTGACTGGATGATAAGAGGGTACAATTCATATTTTGAATTCAGGGTGAGAAGATCTTTTTAATAAAACTGTTTTTACTATGTAGCTATATATCATTTCTTACCCAAATGCAAAACTAAGCCCAGGTCTTTTTTTCTCTCTCTTTCTCTCTGTCCCTTCAAAACATCCATAATGATAGATTTCCATGGTATTTTTTCATTTCTTGAACAAATTTTTTAAGCCAAACTTCTGTTGCCGCTGTTGTTGACGGTGCCAAAACTTTTCAGGGACTCTTTCTCTGCTCAGATATCGGCCTGAGACCCAGACAGAGAGGGAAAGGAAGTTGTCCGGGTGCATAACGAAGGCTGAGCCGGGGCACCCACCCCCACCCACCCGTGGTGGCCCGCATGAGGCCAGATGAACAGGACAGCACTTGGTGTGTTCCAAAGGCGGTCTCTTTTTCCGTTATCCTTGGCCTGTTGCTCCAGCCCACTAAGAAGTGGACACGCATTACCATTCATTAGCATTTTTAATATTTGCAGTGCACATTACAAATGGTATTTGTTAACCTCATTTCTTGTGAAATCGTCACCATCAAATTACTCTGATAGAATAGTCCATGTTCAAGGGGCTACGAGTGAATATGCAAAATTAAGAACAGGAAAATTCCAGAGTTTGGGATGCAGTTCTCAACAAGGACATCAAAGGATGCTTAGGTGGAGGCTCTGCCCATGCTCCTTGCTGGCGACTCCACTCTCTGGTTTCACTTACTTGTATTTCGTCTAGCACCTTGGAGTAATTCAAACCCTTCTTGAACCTCATCATTGTCAGACTCGTTACTTGATAGCAAGACTCATACATGTTTGGTTTACTTTGTGAAATCATTTTTCCTCTTATTTTCTGAGAACTGGCTCTTTTGCATTTCAACACATAGCCAGTTTTTCTGTTACGAATGGTGAAGACCGCCGGTTACTTCCATGACAGTATGCATTTTATAGAGCAGGTCCTGTCTCTGGTTTGGTGTTTTTGGAACCAAGCCTCCTTTTAAAACTCTATGTGCCCTCATATTATACTCCTTTGGTAGTTTTAGTCACTTTTTCTAACTTTTCTTCTACTGCACATACTGATGATGGGGATATCGAATTTGAACAACACTTTTCTGTAAATCCATCATTATTCCTCCTGTTCCCAATGACCAAGAGGCAAGGCCCACAAGTGAAAGAACGACCGTAGATTCCAACGCAAAATTAATGGCTCAGCCAAGGGAGAGCACTAGATGAATCTTTGTCAGCTGGACAATTTCATTGACCTAAAAGGAGGAGCCCCATTTCTAAAAACTGTCAGAGAATAGCATCCTAATTGTCTCAAAGTCTTTTTCTCAAAGGAGCGATAAAGACTGAGGACACACCACAGGCAGAGGACCAGAGAGAGACCAGCCCAGTAATGTGCTTGCAAATGTGTGAGCTACCGAAACTTCCAGCAGAGGAACACACAAACGCAGGTCTCAAAGCTGGCAAGCTCATCTAACTGGCTGGTCCAGATTCAGGAAGATTCCCTCAGTTACAACATGGCTTACTGAATGTCTAACACATGCACTTCCAATTTGTTTCTGAAATAATTTCAGACTTCAAAATGTTATAAAATTGGCACATGGAATTTATGCATACTCTTTACCTACATTCTTCGACTAGTAACATCTTACATAACCATCATACAATTACCTAAATCAGGAAATTAGCACTGAAACAACGTTATAATCCAATTTAAAGACTATATTCAAATTCTGCCAATTGTCCTATTAAAGTCCCTCTATTTCTGGTCCATTATCCAATCTTGGATCATATATTACATTTAGACAGCTCCTCAATTGGTCTTTTATCTTTTGTGACTTTGATATTTTTGGAGTACAGGTCAGTTATTTTTTACAGTGTCCCCCAATTTAGGTTTGTCTGATGAGTCCTCAAGATCACATTCAGGTTATGCATTTTGGGAAAGAATATCACAAACATGGTGTGGGTTTTTTCTCAGTGCATCACATCAAGAGGCACACAATTTAGATATGCCCCATTATTTGTTAGATAATGACATCATTATTGGTGATGGTAACTTTGATCACCTGATAAAGGTGGTGTATGTCAGGTTTCTCCAATATAAAAATAACCACTTTTCTCTTAGTAATTTACATGCATTTTAGAGAGATCCTTTGAGACAGTAAATCTTCTGTTTTCAATCATATATAATAGACTCTCAGTTAACTAGCACCCATGAGAATTGGTAGATGCCACGTAAATGTAAGTAGATCCTCTGTTAACAGGACCTCAAGCCACCAGCATGCTCAAGCAACTGGCAAAAATCTCAAGCCACCGACAAAAAGTTTTGCCAGGTGCTTAAGAGTGCCAGTGGCATGAGTTCCAGTTAACTGAGAGTCTACTGTATTCATATACTAATTTTTTATCATCCTTTACAGACTTTTTGATATGCCAGTGTTTTTCTAAGCACCTTTCACATGTTATTTCATTTAATCTTCATAGCCAGACTATCAGGCAACTATTATTTTTAGTCTTTTTATATCATTGAAAGATCTGAAGTTCAGAGTGATTAGGAACTCAAACCAGGGCAGACAGCTCCTGAATGACAGAGCCAGGGTTTGGACCTAAATCTGACTCTACCATTCTTGCAAATGAGAGGAGAGGCAACCAGCATCTAAAGTCTCCATTACGTAGGGCCCCAGGCTATTCTATTCTGCTACCATGAGCATGTCACTACTTAGAAGCATAAAGGCACACATATAAATGGTAAATTCTTGATATCTAGGCCAAGACAGAGAGTAAGGAGGATGTTGTAGAGCAAACAAGTATATTCAATTCAGCTGGAATTAGCACATGAATCTTTTTCTTTCTTTGCTTTTTCCTCTTTTAATTTCTTAAATTCTTTTAAATTCTTCTCATAAAACAATTCCAGTTTATACAATTTTGTTGAGTTCATAAGTTCTGTGAGGGAAGAGACCATGTCTATTTTGTCCATCAGTCTACCGCCCAAGCCTAACACAGTGTCTGACTCACAGAATTCAATATTTATTGAATTGAATGTTCTGGTCAAAGTATCATGTTTCAAAGTGTCTTCTAGGCAGACTATAAGGTAATAAGGAGGGTTCTGAGAAAGCTAGGGAAGGTCTGAATAATATATGTTTTTAAATGGATGCATTGTGCCCAGTACCAGTAAACATTTCATCTTGCTTTGATTCTGTAGACACTTGTGTAGCTTGTCTTAAGAGAAAAGAGCTGGCCAGGATGAGTGATTCTGGTGTTGCTGTTTCGTTTTGGGTAAACTTACTTACACTGTTTATGAGCCACCAGCATTAACATAGAAACCAGTACCCTACTTCCTTGAAACATTTCTATGGCACCCCTATCCCATAGTAGACTCTTCTAATTATGTTATAGAATCTAACTCAAGTTAGCAGTGATAAAAGAAATTATCAGCCCACATAGCCAGCTTCAGATACTGCTAGACACAGAAGTTCAAATGATGTCACCAAATGATATCTGTTTCTCTTGCATCTCCTAGGACTTCTTATAACTCTGCTCAAACTGTTCTCTTCACAGTCAGGCGAGTGGCTCACCTGGCAAGCCCAGAGTAAAGAATAAGCCTTCCCTATAACTCTGTCAGAGAGTCTCAGGAGGATGAGGATTGGACAGATTGAGTCAGGTGTCCATCCTTGAAACAATCAATATAGCCAAAGCAGTGAGACACCCTGATTGGCTAGGCCTCAGTCATATGCCCACCCCTGTTGAATCAATGTAGGGCTGCCCAGTTGAATCAATAATGTGCAATGGAATCTGCCATAGGGGGAAAAACTCTCTAGCCAGAAGTAATCACAACAGTAAAAAATACCAGATGCCCATTAGAGTCTATACTTAGCACAGAATCTAGTGCCCCTGCTCTCATCAGCCTTTCTTAACCTGCCCTGGCATCACAAATACTTTCTTCTCTGACTTCCAGTGGTGCTAGCTCTACAGTCATGGAATGTTCCACACAGCTCCATAAATGGATGTGGCGTCTCTAATAAGATGACAAACTGCTAGAGGACAGAAATCTTGTCTTACTTGTCCTATACAATGCTCCTTTGATCCTGGTACAGTACATATAACAGACACTCCACAGTGACCATTAATTTTAAGCCAGAAACTTCTGCTGTCATTATCAGCTCATTTCAGGCCTCCTTGTTGACTACCTGAAAATTCAGTCCAATTTGGGCTTCTTCACATAGTGGGCTCTGAAGTCAAAGGAGCATGGCAGGAAAGAGTCTCTTTCTATTTTGAATCATAACAAAAAAGACATCTGTGCAGGTCCCTCAGACCAAGAAGACGTCAAGCCCCAAAAAGTCTTTCTCTCAAAAGTTAGCAAAGACTTTCCAAACTAGAACACTAAGAAGAAATTCTAAATGAGATTTTAGCCCCTGCCACTGATAGAAGAGGAACTGCCATGTGAGAAGTGAAAAGAAAAAAAGAGACAAAAATCCCTCAGTCCCATCATGACAGCCCCACTTCTGCCTCCGACTCCAGCATTTGGCTTCCACGAGCCCGCTGACCTTGTGCTGGGAAACTGGTCACGTGGCACTCAAGTTATCAGACATCACCTGCCTGGGTGCATGCTTCTGACTTTTGTCTGTGTTTCTATTACACAAATGCCACAAATTCTGTCTTTGCAAGATTGAATGGAAGATTGAGCTGCCTGAAATCCAAAGAGAGAAGCCTCTTCATCCCCTCTGCTCTAGCTGGAGACCCAGGGCCAGTCTCTAGCCTATCCCTAATGGTGCAGGGTGCCCTGGAGCAAATCTGGAGGAAATTTATGTTTATCCAAGTTCTCATGCCCGCTGGCCTTCTGAATCAAAGGTGGAGTTATAAACTGAAGAAATTTACTGCAAGACTCGAGTAAGCTCTTGTGAAGTCAAACCATTTCACTCCTCTTTAATAAGGTTAAAAATAGTTACAAGTGGAGCATTGGAATAAGGGCTTGAAAGAGCTCTGGGGTGCATCTGTGACTAGGCCTGGCCAACATTTTACGGCCCTGCCTATTAAAAAGCCCAGGCCATGGTGGCTCCTGCTTCTCACCCTCACCAGGCACACTAACAATACAGCCAGTGGGCCGCCTGGCAGTCCCAGCCCTGGCGTCTGTATCCCAGAACAATCAATGGGGGCAAGCCAACCTCTGCTTACAATTATGGGAGGTCATTTTAACTACCTGTTGACTTATTTCATATTAGGGCTGGCCAGCTGATGCAGAAAAGCTTTGGCAAAAAGAGGAGAGCAAAACTTTAACTAGGGTTCAATGTTGAGATGGCCAAATATCAGCCCACCAGAAAGGCAAGTCCATAAAGCTGCGACCACTGCCATTTTGGGCTGAATGGAGGGAGGGAAGCAAATTAAATCCAAAAAACCTAAGACCAAGACGGAGAAACTGAGTTAGGGAACAGACCCAATTCCCGATCCCATGCCCAGGTCAAAACCACACTCCATCCACCTACTGAGCAAACCTGTGCACTTCTAAGTAGAAAGCATCAGCAAAAGCCCCCTGCCCCCTGCTGTACCCTCCACGCTAATGTGATTATAAAACCTCAGATCAAAGGATCGAAAGGATCCTGGCCACATGCCAGAGAGAGTCATGGCTCCTGATAGAACTAAATCAGGTCCAATCTGGATCTGAGAATAATAAAGCAATTAACCACGAAGTGACAGAAGCTGAATTTCACAGTAAAAGCAGTGCTAACCAGCCATTTAGCATCATGAGAACAAGACCCCTTTCTTCAGCCACCTGCGGTCACCACCCCACCCCCTGCTCTATAATTCCCACCCCCTTGCAACTCATTGAAAGCAGAAGATTAAGCCCAGGCCTGTACTAACAGGCAGACAGGGGTGGGGGCAGTGGACAGACCCCTCATTCAGAGGCCTCCAGAGGGCATGTTGACTTGGCTGAGAAAAAAAAGAGCTTACTAACTACTCAGAACTTTTCAAAACAAGGCTCTGGCTACTTAGTTAATTGGCAGAGATGAAAGGCAAGGACATGATGAGAAACAGGGGTGTTATCAGAAATGAAGGAAAACTCAGAATGGCAATCTAGGCCTCCATCACTAAAGAATCTCTGGAGACATAAAAATCTGCCTGGGTTTTTGAAAATTAAGCATACAGGTCTACGTCAACATAAGCTTGAAGGTCTGACCATCCTTGCTTGCTTTACCATCAAATACACATACACACATGAATGCAAACACACGTGTGTGTGCACACACACACACACAGAATTGCTAAAACTCATATTTTAGAAGTGGGCTCTATCTTTCCCACCTGCTATAGACCATACGATGAGACCCATTGATAAAAGCCACCTTCATTACCAGCCACAATGAACAGATTGGAGATGAAGTTTTAGAATTACATAACTTATTTTTGAGTCCTTTGGTCAATTATTAGTGTACACACAGAGCTTTATTTTTATCTTTCATTTGCCTAGAAGAGGAGACAATAAAATATATAAGAGAGAGAGAAAAATCCCTTAGCACTGTAAACAGATATATGTCACACTTGCATGGGTGTACAATGTATAAAAATGAGAGTATTTAGCACTAGCTAGTTGCTATAATACTTCTAAGACTTATGAACATTCATCATGTGCCTAATCATCCTGACAAGTTCCTGTGAATTTATTGGTATCTTAAAGAAAAAATAAGGAAAAAAAAATCATGTCACCTCTCCTCTTTAAAGAGAACTACATGTGCAAATTCATTTGAAAAGTTAAAGAAACAAAATACTGGGTAAACCACCTGGTAATGTTTGGGAACAAGAGAAGCACGCAAAAGAAGAGGTAACTTTCAATTCAGTAGGTTCCCTCACTGAAGTAAATGCCCAACATTATAATCCAATCTTTGGTCAACCCACATATAATCCAATTCTCTCCACAGCATGGGAGAGCCAAGATTTTAGTCAAGTCAGTATGATGACTCTTCTTGGGAAAGATATTTATTTTATAAGGAAAATAATTTTAGTGATCTGTGGGCAGGCAATTATCCAAAATGAGTCCATCAGTTAGGTTAAATTTAAATTTAAAAAGACCCGAAATGAAGAAATTATCTTTGCCTTCTAATGAATATCTTTGAACATGGATAAAGCCAAGCTGTTGTACTTCAAATGTTCCCTTCTGTGAAGAAAAAAAAAGGGGGCATGTACATACATGTACTCATGAATGCATATACAGTTAACCTGTTATTTTTGTGGCTGTATTTTAAATCACTGAGCGTAGGGGTTTATAATGGAAACACTGACAGGCCCATAACTAGAGCAGCATTAGCAGGCATGACCACAATAACCATTTAAGCTCCTTTTTTCTTAGAAATGATAGGTCCAACCAATGAGAATAGAGTAAACATGGCTGGCATCTTAATGACCTTTGAGCATTAGCAGATGGCCTTTTTATGATCACAGATTAGCAGTACATGGTCGTTTGTTAATGACCGATAACAGGTGCCAGTGGTCCCTCACACTTCTTTTTGTGCTGGTTCTTTACCTTCCTGCGTAGGAAGGGTTAGTCTCTCAGTCAGCTTGCTTTCTCTGTGCCATCCTTTGTTTTTCCTTTGGCTGAAACACTGCTCATCTCCCCCCCCCCCCCCCCCGCCGAACCCGAAGCGGGTTCAAGGATGCAACCACTTCAGTGTCTCCATCTCCCTCTCCTCCTTTGTTTCTATCTGAACACATGCTCCTCTGGATATGAGTGTCTAAGTCGTGCAGGTTTGGGGCTACATGAGACCAGGAGCAAAGGAAAGGCTACTGTAAACCAAGCTTATTTACAGGAGAATGCCTGGTGCTATGGATATAAATGACAAAAAAATCACAGCCAAGGCTTCATCCACTTTTAATTAAATCAATCAGCCATAGTGGGTGAAGCCTTCACAAGCCTTCCTTTCTGCCATTTAGAGCATCTAATTAATTTCACCGAGAAGAATGCATCTTTGCCCTGCCCTGCACCCCACCCATGCCCCTCACCTTCAGGCCCACTTCCCTCTCTCACCTACCTCTCACCTCCTATTCTTTCATCCCCAAGAGGAAACACAGTTGTATGGAGCCAGTGACCGTATATGTAAATGACTTTTTCACCCATATTTGAGTACATCTCCCTTTGGCCTGGTTTACTCCAGCACCAGAGCAATTCAGGAGGGCAGCAGGAGGCGGGAGAATTACCAAATTGGTCAGCCTTTGCTCACCCCTGTGGGTGGGGCAGGACCACGACAATTAACCTGAGATGCTGACTGGCTCCAAGACGCTGGGAATACTGTCTGCAGTGAGCAAACGAAGCCCACAGTAAGGTTACAACAGAAGAATGAGGGCACTCACAGAACATGGGCGCAGGGATGCCCCTGACCTGAAGGACGAAGCCCTCTCCTCTCAAAGCCCAGCACTGGACAGAGGGCCAGGGCAGGCCGGGCGTGCCTGTACTCTCCTGCACCGTGTGCATACAGAGGCCTGCTTTGGGGAATTACAAGTATTGTTTTTTCAAAATATAAGTTGAATGTACATTAGAAAACTACTTGTCATTCAAAGGAGACACTTTTTTGGGGGGGGGTGTCCTAAAATGTTGCAAGATACGTGCCTGTTACAGCTGCCTTACAAAAAGACGCTCCGGAAACTGCAGGTATCCTATCTTTTAAATCAATTAGAGCTCCCTCAGAAGGAACAGATTTGCCACAGCATGAATGGAAATACAGACATTTTTAAGATGTTGGTCGTTGCTATTATTAGTGGGCAGGGGGGACTTCGTATTTTGACAGGATAGTTCATTAAAAAAATCCTCTTTTCAGTTTTGAAAAGCTGTACGTTCTCAAGTGAATATTACATCTGTGGGGATATTTGTTGCTGTTTGGGGGCTGATCGCTTGGAGTGGGAGAAGAGAATGAAGTGATCTGAGAGACACTGAATCGCAAAGTCAAATTTACAAGTTGCCACCCCGCTGGCCTACATGGGGACGTGTGAGTCAAGCGCGGCCCGGCAGCCCCTGGTCCACCCTTGGCCTTCTAGAAGTGGGTACGGTCTTCCCAGACCCCCTGGGGTGAGGGCGCTTTCAATTCTTGGTCAAGTTTCAAGATGGAGTCTTTACTCAAGGCTTCGTCTTTCGCCTCTCACGCGGTGGCTCAGAGGTGTAAAACCAATTAAGAAAATGAATCCCAAGGTGCTGAATTTCGATATCTGTTGGGCAAGATTCCTCCCACCCCCACTTCAACTATGAGAGAGGAAAAAGGAACAAGACAGAAAGCTCACGCTCCGCGCACAGGGACACGGTCACAAAGAGGAGGCCCAGGGACCCAGATGCCTCCCGCCAGCACGCCTCCCCCCTGCACGCCTCCCCACTGCATGCTGCCCAGGGAGCAGGGGCTTCACCTTCTGATAAAGGAAATGCATGCTTGTGGAAGTGGGAATGAAAGTGCACCCCACTTCCTGGGCCTCTTGTAGACAAAATACACAGCACTTTTTCCCCACACCCAACAATTCTTTGGCAATGAGACAGAAACGCATCATTTTCCGTCTAGATGCGGCTGTCAGAAGGCCCCAATTTAAACTGTTACCGTATAAATATTCTTCCCTGGCCCCAGTCATAGCCAGATCTCAGCTTTGTGTTGCATGGTCAAAAAGATAAAATGAAAAATCCATTACTAATTAGACTGTTAAATTAAACTGCTTTAACTTGATTTTATGAGAGGCATAAAGTACATAAAGAAAAAGACGCAAAGTGGTACGCATGACCTTTAGCGGCGGCTTAGGGCCCACCCCAATGCTTTCTGAAACACTTGCCTGAAAAGTCCTGGATTTGCTAACACCTTCTATTCCCTCTCTACCACTTCTAAACCTGAAGGATTTATTTTTAACAGTCCCTCACCCACATAATGACTTTAAAATTCCTTAGGTTCATATCTTAAAATATAGCTGGGAATTAAGAAATAATGTCAATTAATAGTTGAAGCTCAGAGGCACTAATGGAGTTCGCTAACCACTTCCTTCTGCAAAGCCGACCTAAGTACCTAGATGAATCTAACCACCCAAAGATTTCTGTACTGTAGTGTACAGGTTAGCAAACTATGGGCCACGGGCCAAATCCAGCCCACTGCCTGTTTTTATACAGCCACAAGCTAAAAATAGTGTTTGCATTTTTCAATGGGTTTAAAAATCAAAAGAATTCCATTTAATGACACAGGGACATTTTATTACTTTCAAATTTCAGTGCCCATAAATAAGGTTATATTGGAACACAGACACAGCCTCATTCGTTGTTTCTTCTGTGGCTGCTTTCACACAACAATGGCAGGGTTGGACAGCTATGATGGAGACTGTGGCCTGAAAAGCCTGAAATACTCTCTGACATTTCACAGGAAAGGTTTGCCAAGCACGGCTTCGTAAGTGGCTTTGCTATATGCATACACAAGAGGACACTGGGTGCCACTTGTCCCACTGAGGAAGGGAACTCAGGTAAGGAAAGTGGCAAACATTTAATTCTGCTAAAAGTAAACATCTGTGTTAATACGACAGTGTAGCAGAGATCTCTGCGGCCCCCCAAAGCTAGGGCATTGGAGTAAATCAGTTCCCACATCTGACATTATCTTATTTTGTATTATTACATACATTGTTAACTTTGATGCCTTCACAGATTTGTACGGTAGGGCCAACTGACTTAGCCTTCCCAGGTCATTTGCTATTATCAGATGTTCCGCTGCGAGCACCACGTCAATGAACCTCAATTGTAGCACCTCTGAGAAAGGTGGGCTACCCAGTGGTTACATGGATTTTATCTTCCATGATACTTCTCTTCCCAAGATTTTGTTTTAAGGTCTGCAGTATGGTCTAGAACAAGTCACATGCATGAGGAACATTTCCTCTGTCAAGTCACTGAAAGAATCTGAGTCTCTCTAATCACATCTGGTTTGTGTCAGCTGGACAGCCTTCTTGAGACACGTGCCCAATCCAGAACTCTGCCCCCAAAACTGACTGCCTGTATTAAAGTTTATTTATTTTAAATTTACATCCCTGACTTCTTGTCTTTCTCTTTTGGCCCCTTTTTCCTTCCTATCTGTTTCTCTCCCTCTAAGCACAGATTCTGGAATCTGATAAACTCAAACTCCAATTAAAACACTGTCATCAGTAGCTATGCTTCCTTGGGCAAGTCACACAACCTCTCTGAGCTTATTCCCCACCTCTAAATTAGATATAAGAGTAGCCATCTTGAATATATTTGAACTTTTTGGCAGTATGCTAGGCATACCGTATGTTTTCAATAAACAGTAGCTGAATAAATGGATGAATATAGGTGCAGGTATAGGTAAAGATAGAGAGTCACTCCTGTGTCACCTGTACTTTACCCTCTTTAGGACAGTGATAAAGACATAGAAAGTGCTCAGTAATTACCTGAGTGAACTTACAGTTTACTTATTTACCCTATGGTGAGCACTTTTCAAATACAAATACACCATCTATGGAGCCTTAAAAGGAGGTGAAATACATACACATGAGGATTTTTACTTCACTGAGGAGCAGCATACATCTGCATGACCAAGATCTAGGTCACAATGTGACATATTAGAAAATGCTTAGTGCACATCTGGCACACAGTTGGCATTCAATATATTCTGGCTGAATTGTTTCAGAATCTAAACCAGAAAAAAAAATGCAAACAACATTTTAAAAAATGCTGGGGGAAACGCAAAACGGAGAATAAAGTGAGTCCGGGAGAATGCCTTAGAGGGGTAGATATGACTTCCAGGAGGAAGTCTGTAGTGTGAATTAATGGAAATAAAGCAGGGGAGGCATTGCAGACAGGACCAGCGTGACAGATGAGAGTGGTCATGCGGAGGTGTCGGACCAAGGTGCCTGACTTTGATATCAGACAGACCTAGGTTAAAGTTTGATTCCTCCTCGTACAAGCTGAATGAGCTTGGGAAGGTAACTTAGCCTCTCTAATCATCACTATGAAAGCCTAATAAAACCTACCTCATACCATTATTGGCACATACAAATGTCAGGAATTTCAGCAATTGATAAAGTATGATTTAATGCTAGAGAGTTGCAGTTGCGTCTATTGTGGAAGAGCCTTGGATTAACGATGGAAGCTGTTAGTTTTGGGTCCTTGTAAATTCAGCATCTTTCATGAGGAAGACCCACCAGGTAAATGTTCATGATGTTTGTTTTGTCCTTGACCTTCCTTCATCTCATGGTTGAACAACTATCTATCTTTGGGTGATATCTGTTCATCTAATCTATACTGAAGCTGAACAAAAGGTTAGCTGCCCGAACACCTGGGAGTCGTTAGCACCTCCTGTTCATCCCTCGTCAACCCTGCTGCCTTTCCAAATAGTCAATCAAATCCTCTGTCAATTCTACTTCCTTGATAGCTTTTCTATTTCCTCGATTTTCTACATTCTCATGGTCACCTAGCTCAAGTGCTCCTCACCTCTTCCATTGTGTGCATAGGTTCTCTCTCTGCCTCTGTCCTGCCCAGCTGTAGTTCATGCTCCACTTGGCAGGAAGAGTAGTCTTCCTCAAAAACAAAGCTGACCACGCTGCTCTCCGCTTCCAGTCCTGCAATGGCTGTTCACTACCTTCATAGGAAAGTTTAAACTTTAGTGTGGTGAGCAGGAAATTCCATGGTCATCCCGTGGGTTGTTCAACTGGCTTTTCACACACATGCGTAGGCACACACATGCACACACACGTGAGCACACACACTTGCACACACACACTTGCACATGTGCGCGCACACACACGCACTACAGCTTACTGATCGGCTTGCAGTTCCCCAAATACGCCTTATTCTCTCTCTCTCTTCCTTTCCTTCCCTCTCCTCTTTCTACTTCTCTGACTAAAATACTCTTTGTTATCTTCCTTAACCTGGCTAATACTTACTTCAGAACTCAGTGCAGATGTCACCTGCTGTGGGGAAACTATCCCTAACATAATCCCACTTTCCACATTGAGTTGGGTGTCCCAACTAGGAACATCCATCCACTTTGCATAAACGATTTAATCAGTTAAGCATTCGTCTATATTCTTCCTCATCTCCACTAACCCCGTGTTGCCCTCAGGCCAGAAACCATGCCTTCATCTTTGTGTCTCTGGGGAAACGTGCATAAATGGAGTGTGTAAAGGGCTCCTATAACTGAGGGGTGGATCAGTGGTGGGTGGTTGGTTGGATGCATGGCTGTATGATAAGAGTTCAGAGACAGGTTATCTATTTGAGAGCCTTCAGTTGAGGATGTAAGAGTCCATTTGGAGAAAAATTACAGAAAAAAGTAAAAAGACTAGGTCAGAGTTGTGAGGGATAACAGAGTGGGAGCAAGAATCACTGACATATGATATGAACAGAAGTTAGGAAGGTACTGGAATGGTTCTTACTTGTGACTCACCGCACTGTAAACAGGCACAGGCCTCTACACCATTGCAGACATTTTGAAAATTGTGCATACTCTCCATCGTGTTCACCTATTAAAGGAATAATTATAAGAGTGAAAACAGAATCAATCTAAATGTCTACCCATTGGTTAAGTAAATTATGATGTGTCCACATCTTAGACTATTACTTAGTCATTTATGCATTATAGTTACAAACAATATGTGTTGATATTTTTTAAAAATGTATATAATAATAAGTTCAAAAGAGAGCTAGGAAAACTAAGACAGTGCCATGTTATGAAAATCAAGGGGTTGGCCACTATGAGGGAGAGGGGGCATCAGTACAGTAATATGACAAGGAGGTTGAGGAGGGTAGAGACAGGTAATTAGACTGCACAGGACTTTGGGTATCTCTAGACTGACCCCAGTATGTTTTGCAGTAGTTACCTGTGTGTCTACATCTGCCCTTCTCTGAAATCAATTGTCATATTCATGTCCAGCACAGTGTCTGAGACAAATGCTTGGTACTCTTCCCACCATGCCATAACAGTCTTCATATTATCAAGTAGTTCACTGCCATCTTTGCTAGTGTTCTGTCCCTCCCTATTTTTGAGACAGGGTTATCATTGCCCTCATTTGACAAAATCACAGAAGAGTTAAGTGATTTATAATACTTCCCTTAGTCACAGAGCAACTCCCTATACAAAGTCCTGGTCTGTCTTTTCAACTGAGCTATTCTTTTTACCTACTTAATAAGCATAGTTAAGTATTTGATGTTTCTACAATTACTGTTCTCTCTGTATTTTCCCTATATATTGTCAATGATGCTATCATCAGTTGTCTGCACCCCTAGAGAACAGGAGCTGTGGCTTTACAAGAACTTTCTCAGTAGTGCCAAGCTGAATGTAACACACTTATTGATTGTTTGAGGATGGTGATGCCTCTAGTAATGACCGTGGAGACAACTACTGTTGCTCTTTTTTCACATTTCCTGCTGGGATGTACTAGCTCTTTGAAAGACAGTTCTAAGAGACATTCTGAAGACTGATGGCTACAAGTCATGGAATGAAGGGTACCCCACTGTCCTCCTTCCCGTAGACAAAGGGAATAGGAGGCATGCAGTGCTGGCACACAGGACAATACTAAGTAACAGGACCCAGATGTTCAGCTGAATTAAAAGGCATTCTAAAAATACAGGGCATGGAAGAGAGAGTAAAAAATGTAGGACTCCTGGGAAGAAATTTTCTTCAATGGATAGTGTGGTAGAACAAAAAATAAATGTCTGGTTTATGTCTCAGGTGGTTCCTTGCACACAACTCAAAAACCCTTGGAATCTCAAGAGAGGTAAGTGTGTCACTGATAAGCTAATGAGATGATCCAAGTGACCTTACACAGCTTTAGGATAGGGGCTGATCAGAAGGACCAATGCTTTCAACCCCATTATTCTGACCTTTGGGGAAAAGAGAGAGGCTGGAGTTAATTACCAATGGCCAGTGATTTTATCAATCATGCCTATGTAAGGGCACCTACATAAAACCCCTAAGTGGTAAGATTTGGAGAACTTCTGGGTTGGTGAACACACTCAGGTGCTTGGAAAGTCATATACCCAAAGACAGAACCAAAGCCCCCGGTCCCCATATGCACCTTGCCATATGCACCTCTTCCACTTGGCTGGTCCTGTATCTTTTATAATAAAACAGTACAACTAGTAAAGCACCTCCCTGAGTTCTGTGAGTCATTCTAAGGAATTGCCAAACCTTAGTGGTCATCATGGGAACTTCTCAATTTACAGCCAGTAGGTCAGAAGTAGGGCTTGGGATTGACCTCAGAAGGTCAGAGGTCAGAAGTGAGGACAGTCTGATGGGACAGAGGCCTTCACCTGTGGGGTCTGGGCTAACTACAATGTCACAAGTGAACTGAATTGTTGGACACCCAGTTGGTGCAACAGAATTGGAAAATTAGCTGTTGGTACAGAAATCCCCAAACATTTGGTGTCAGAAATACATAAATAAAAACAGTTCAGGTAGTGGAGACAGGGGTCAGAATAGAAGAGTGTCCAGGATTCTTAGAGAGCTAGCAATTCTCATCTTCCCATTTCACTTACAGACAAGCTGAGGCAAGGGCAGGGTGAGTGAGCACCTCACAGTCACACTATGACAGAGCCCAGCTGGCATCTGTACATCACTATTTCTCAGGGACAGCACCTGCCCCTACCCTGTACTGTAGAGCAGGATTTATAACCTCAGAGAGCAAATGAGCACTTGCCCCAGGGCCCAGCAAGTAGCCTGCCGTTTCCTAGACACTGAGGAAGAAGACTCAGTTTCCCCACTGAGGCCACTCAAGGATGCTTTTATGATACTCACAAAGTCAGTTTAATCTTGGTCACTACTCTCAAACAAATGTTGTCATCTAACATCACAGTAAAATTCTCAGTCTGAGAAATTAAATAATTAAAATCTACCATGAATAAAAAGGACTTGGGAATGCAGAAGTTACCATGGAGGGAGACTGGTGTTTCCGGTACTTGTTAATTGGTCCTGGGAGGCATGACAAGTATCAAAAACAACAAGTACCAAACAAATTTGTCCCATAAGGATGAATGTAAATAAATTTAATGTGTTCTCAAACCAAAAAAAAAAAAAAAAAAAAAAAAGACCACAGAAGCTACGGGGATGTTCACAGGGCAAGAACTACTGCATGACCATCACGTGACCCCGGTTTCATCTGGAAAGGGTAGTGAGTCACAAGGCAATCGACACCAACGACTTCTAATGAGTTCTAGCTTGTGAGTTGACTATCAAACAAACGACAAGTACCAGAACAAAATTTTCACGTCAAAAATGGGTTTAGTACCAAATTCGACAAGTTTCAAAGCAGTTGAGTACCAAGATGTGACTGATGGTAGTTAGAACGGTAGAGCGGGTTTCACGTGAAATTTGCCCCAGCCACTTGGCATCCGTGCTCCTTCCTACATTTGGTTCTCCAGGATCCTATTGAAAGTTACCTTCTCTCTGCGGAGCGGGGTCACTGCTGCCTCTGTGTGTGGTCCCCCATTGTGCATCTCCCATAGACGACCTACTCTAAAACATGGACTTTATTCTATTAAGAGGCCAGGCACCCAACATGCAGATATGATTTGTCACCGAAGCAGTGCTATTTCTAAACAAGGTGATGCTTTACTACTTCCAGGGTATTCCAAATTCCCCTTTTGGACAAAATTTAAACTTCTTAGGATCACTAGGGCCAAGAGGTGCCAAATTCCTCGATAGCTCTGGATGCTGACAACATAACATCCACATACTGAACTCAGTCTTCAAATGAATGAAAGGGTTACTCGGATTCTGACTTTTGTGGGTTATAATGCTCCTCATAGGTACATGAGTGTATGAAAATCCAAGGAGAACTGATTCAGTTTTTCTCAAGTGCAGGACATGAAATCTAAAAACAGTTAACTGTATCAATGCTTGGCATGGGACAGATGCAACTTGTTTTTCTATGTCGTACATTTTTCTATTCATATATTCTTAAGTATATGAGGGCTGTCCAAAAAGTACCCAGCCATGTAATATGAAAAATAGAGGCATTTATGGCTGGGTTTTTTCTGGACAGTCCTAGTCCTAGTATACTTAGGTGTGTTTATGTCTGAGAGGGAGAAAAAAAGAGACACAGACACAGATAGACACTGTTGGGACAATGTGGACCATTTAATTTTTTCTCTCCTGAATGCAAGCATTTACCTCTGACCTTTTGGCATGCTATTCTCTGTGGCTATGGCTGTTGGGTCTCCAAATGATCTTTTATGTTTGGGAGCAGCAGCAGCCCTGTGGCTTGCCTGTACTGTATTGCTAAGCGACACTTGGCAACCTCTTGCCAGTGGTGTTCTTTCCTTTTCATGCTTCACAGTTGCAGGGCCGTATGTCTCTCTCTCAGGTCTTGAAGCTTTGTTTGCCACATTTGGGGTGCTGGCATGGCTGAAAGCCATCCCAGAGAAGATGTCCACTAAACTGTCAGAAGCTGAATGGTTGACACTGGGCACATGTGCTTCTGTGTAAGTGCTTTGGCAGGTCACTACTGGATCGTTTCCCAATGCCATGCAAATCTACCCAGGGCACTGCTGAGCAACACGCCAACCTGTTCTAGATGGAGCCCCAGTGGATAGTCAGTGCTTCTCACTGGTAGCTGTGGGCTTGTCCTTTGTGAGGCTCCAGATTTGAGTAAAAACAGTGGCTTTTGTACTTGTCATAATAAGGAGAGCATGACATTTTTTTTTCCATACAAAAAGAGTTCACATTAGGTTGTCTGTTCATTGGTCATTTTAAATATTGGTATGAATTTCATTCACACAAGCTATTTCCTTTTAAAACCGGGTATGATGTGTTAAAGCCAAATCTACAGCTCTTGGCATACTTTATAGAACATGTCAATGGAGGTTTCAATTGTGTGATGTGAGTTGTGATCATTTAAATGACAGCATGGAAAAAAATGTTCTTTCCACTTGGTTTGAGGACTCAGTGGCTGTATATGTGGACTCACTAACTAACCTTGGTTAATTAAGTTGCTGGGCTTCTATGAGCCTCAGGTTCCCTTTTGAGATACTGATGTCCTTCTAAAGCCTAAGAATTATAGTTGACAGGTGATCAAAGTTGAAAAAATTAGAGTTTTAGTTCTGCAAAGTGCATGTTGAGCTTAGAGTTGTTTTGAATAGAGTAGTATAAAAAAAATCAAATGACATCACGCTACTATTTCCTGGTACATATTATTTTAAATAAGACCAGTTTCCCAGGTTTTACATTTTTCTACCCTTTCCCTTTGATGGTAGGCATTGGGAGTCTACCCTACTACTTGAGTAACTAAACTATCAGAATATTGGTTGCTATCATACATAATACTTCTTCACACACATAAGCCAGTTTGTGAATTCAGAGGGTAGTGAATTCATATAAGCTACTGGAGTTTTTTCTCTCATTTTTTACTATTTTTTCTTTTACTTTCTATCCTTTCTTTTTTTCCCCTTTATTTTCCTTTTCTGTTCTCTTTTGATGTCCATAATTCCATATATTTAATTTTAATGAATTACATGAATTTTAAACCACTATTTACCATAACTTTAAAATAAGTTTTGGGTCATAAAAGAATCCTGCCATTGGAGTCCCAGGAGTGGCAAATGCTTTGCACTTTTTGAGAAATACCTTCTAAGTCTAGGTGTTTCCTTTTCCTCAATATGGTGATAACTGTCTATCTTCAAAAATGTAAAGGGCAAGAAAATAATTTTATTATGGCATCTATTCCAACAGTAGATAATATGCTTTAAATTTTACACAAATAGTTGGGCATTTTGATACTTGCCAAGTATGTATCGAGCTCTTGGCATACGCCAGGCAGTATGCTAGCACCAGGGCCAAGTAAGATGAAGAAAAGGAGGCATCTTGGGTACCAAATTAAAGAGGCACTATTGAATGTATGTCTCCATAATCTGAGCCTGGTAAGCACAGGGATATGATGACAAAAGGACATAGTGTGACCCTCATGGAATCACCCAGGAAGGGGGACAGACACTGAATAAACAAACTCCATACAAAGTAACAAAAGATAACAAAAGTCCATACAAAGCAACCTAAGAGGGGTCGGCACAAAGTACTGTGCTTGGCAAAATGATAGTATGGAGTAATTTAAACATAAACAAGCTAGAGTGTAATAGAAAGCAATCATGAGATTATGCGATTTTTTTAAAGGATCTGAAATAAAATAGAGAATATTAAAGAATGAAGGTAGCACTATACGTATTTCCAAACATCCAGAGCTGAGTAGCTGAGGTGGGTGTGTGTTGGGGATGACTGTATTTGATGCTAGCCCTTGGTGCTGGTACCCTAAGGCTACACAGGGTAAATACAAAGGAGAGATGGTTGGTGACTCTTCAGCCCCCCACATCCACAGCTAGGGGCTGCTGCTGAGTTCCAAGCCTGTCATTACCACAGAAAGCACTTTTCAACAAAGGGAGAGCCTGCACAATGGTACTTTCCACTCTTCCATCCCCAGGAACAGTGTCCAGCACCTCTGAAAATTCTCTCTCCGGTGTTTGTAATGCGAAAGTAGGAACATAAAACAGCAATGCTAGATTTTCTTTATTAAAAATGGGAGAGAGAAAAAAAGGAACATTGTGTTTACTATTGTGGATATTTCCAAAGAGGTAAGTAAAAGTTTATGGCAGCCTCGTTAGCAACTCTATAAATCAGTTGACAGCATTTCCATCTTAAAATCTCTTCTGCATATAAGCAGTAAAATGAAGCACACATTGGAAATTCTGATGATTTCAAACTTCAGACTTTCTTTTAAAGTAATAACTTTAATTCAGTTCTTTCTGGCATAAACTTTTTCATCCCATTATGTCAAAAATTGTATTATCCACCCATTTGTCTGTCAGAACGTCTCCCTGTGGGGCAATAGACGCCTGGCTTCTCCACTCTAAACCTCCCCATTACATCCTGCTATCAAGAGTCACAATTTTCCACGAAAGTCTCTGGTGACTTTTGACAATGTTTTACAGAGAACTAGACCAGGAAGCTCAGAGTTAAAGGAAATCTTCCATTCTAGCAATGAATATGTAATAGGCATTACACTGTGCAGTATTCCAAAAAATGTAAGGTTCATTAAGTCTTTCGAAAGCAGGGACTTCCGTGTAGCTTTGAAGGAACCTGTCTTCACAATGGCATTAGCAAATGGCACTTTGGGGCAGAGAATATTAATATTGCACATTAAGGAACAAATTTGTTTAAATGCTGTATAGCTATATGTAGATGCTGATGATCCAGAAATAAATAAAAAGTGAATAGTTGTCCAACTTTGTATGTAAATTGCCTTTTGCTTATATACATAAGAATGCTTTTTGCTCTTAAATTCCTTCATATTAAGCAGGAGTGTAACTAATATATAAACTAAAGTCATTCTCTTTAATGAGAATGCTAAATATTTTAAAGAAATGTGCGGCTGTGAAATATTGTCAAGGGCATTTTTATACTTAAGTTTAAGAATGCTTATGACTTAACCGCTGAATTATTTAAAATATTCAGCCTGGAAGCACTATTTATGTATGTTTTTTAATGTTCTTACTTATGTTGGCTTTTCTTTACTAAGGATTTAGGACCTTTGATTTCTGTTTATAAAATTTACATTTTTAATCTCCTATTTCTACGTATTTCCCATTTGACGGTGGCTACAATATCCAGAGGAAAGGGGAAAAAAGGAAGACTCTCACGGAGCCCGAAACAAAGGCTGTACAGGAAAGAAATTCAAGTCAGATTGCAAGGGAGTGAAGTCAACTTTGGATGCCAAAAATAAGAGTCCTGTTCAATGAACCACCTGTATAACTAAAATAATAGATAGAGAAATATGCACCTGGTTTCCAAGCTTTTCCCAAGGAAGCATGAACAGACCGGGAGCTGAGTTATCCTGTGTAATAATGCAATTCCATACAATCAGCATTTGCTACTTTGAGGTGTCAGCTTCTATTTTTCACCTTTGCATTGTTTTGCAATTATTGCCCAGCCACAGATTTATCAGAGCAGCATAAAAACACATTTTCTCTCCTTTTTCTTCAATTAACCTTGATTTACCTTTCTTAAATGTAGAAGGATTCCTCCAAGATTTCGGAAGGATCCTGAGTAGAATCCCCATCAATCCCATTCGGGAAATGGAAACTTGACAGACGTAGTGTGAGGGCTAATGCCATTTGAGCCGTTCCTATTAAATTCTACTCATGTGGTCAGTAATACAAAAATTGTCCAGGTGACATGAAATGTACCTAGAATTTCCTTGAAGTGTGATTCCGTAAGAACTACAATTAGGGGAAAGTGGATAATTTTTAAGATTAGTATGTTTTTGTCTAGTGATACTTTGCTTTATGAACGCTATGCGTGTATATATGAGCATTCACACACACACACTTCAATATTACTGTTACTGAGTCAAAATTTTTCTTCTGCACTAAGTCAAAAGACACAATAATGAGGCCTCTGAGGGATGGGACCTCAGCCATGCAGTCGGGGGAGGAACTGAAGGATTCCATGGCTTGTTTAAACCATTAGAGGTCTTTCAGACATTGATTTTCACTTTCATTTAGCCCGGTATTCCCTAACATGTGTTTCATGGGAGTTATTAAGTTTACCTTAAAAAGGGCACCCCAATTAAATGAGCTTTGGAAATGCTGGATTAAACAAAATTCAGTAAGATTTCTCAGAGCCTTAAGTACTTGTATATGACTGTGCTTGTGAATAAGCATGAAAGAAAGCTAATAACTAGTGCCCAAACGTTTTCACCAGGTATCTCCTTTTTTCTTGTTTATTTTCCCACAGCACCTGCAGGCTAGTGTTCCACAGAGCACACTTTGGGAAACACTGACTCCTGTCAATAAACACTTAACTGAACCTAGCGCCTGGGATAGGGTCTGTGCTGGGAGTTCATTGTTTCAGAGAAAATAAGGTTCATTATCAACCACATTGTGAAAGAGACTTTGTCAAATTCATGGTTATGTCCTTAATTGTCATAAATGTCTAGTGCTCAATAAACAGCTGTTGCATAAGTGAATGAATGAAACAATCTAATGATTTATACCTAAGTGCACTTGTATACATTATTACATCATTTTTATATTTATTTCATATCCTAAGGAGATATTAATATAATGTTCCCCTAAGTTTCACTATCGCCCAATCTCCCTAAACTTCTGCTCAAGGGAGGAACCTAAAGGAAGGTAATTTAATTTCATGAAAGATTCGAGAGATCAAAATTCATTTGCTTGTATATAATGACCATCTACTGACTCACCATTACCAGCCATTGGGAGGATTTGTACCACTAACAACTTTTTTCTTTATTACTCTCCACTCACCCCCCCAAAATACATGCATAAAAAACACACACACACTCAACCAATCAATTACATCACAGAAAGGCACAAAAGAGGTCTAGCTAGGGCTAGGAGTTTTATCATTTACTCGATTACAGAGACATACTTTGTAAAGCTTCCTGGACTTATAAGGACTTCATGTAATAGACGCCTCATATAGGTATGTATCAGATACCATACTCTATAATTGGCATTCTCAATCATTTTTGAAGTTTCAAGACATACTCTTTTCTTACATAGCTAAATGGCATGTGCTTGTGAAATACAGCAATTTCAATTAATTGTGTTCTGGAAGTACATTAAGAATTCTAAGATAGCTCAAAGTATCCAAGTGTGGCATGGGCCAGAATTATAAATGAGTGTAGTAGTAAATAAATGAGTGACTAAAATTACTAGCTACAAACCTGGGCACATACTTATTTAAGTCAATAGGAACATATATTCTGCACTTTTCCCTCAAAGGTAGGCGGAAACCCACTACACAAAAATGCCTAAATTGCCCTATTGGCTTGAGCCCACCTCAAAAATTCTATTTTTTAAAAAAAATGTTATTAAAGATCAAAAAACCATGGACTCTGACAGAAATGTGCAGAAAAAAAACAGTGCTCTGACTTCGTGTAACTACAAACAGCAATTTGAACATACAAGTCCAGTGAGTGGTACTTGTAGATGGGCCACAACGATTTCCAGATCTCCCCAGCAAAGCATTTCCCACCATCATCCCAGAACGTAATGAGGTGACTAAGTAGGTTACCAGGAGCAGACGTGCAGATACCAGAAAGTCAAGCACCAAAAAGTTCCAAAAGTGTGGCCAGGGCTAGAAAGATCAATCAGGTGTATTCTAGAGTTAGGCATAAGGTAGAGACTGGGAGATTAGTTAATGTGTGAAAAGCCCCCTAAGCACATGGGGTACATAAATAACTGTTTTAATGAGGAGGAGCTGCCAAATAAGTTCTGATATTAGAAGAGGAACTTTTCCTTCTCATCCACTAAGCTGTAAAGCAAACTGAGAGCAGAAATGGTTTGAGTCAGTTCTATCTCACCACCAAGTAACTCAGTCTCTGTCTGGTCACGGCTGTAACTCAATAAATGTTAGAGAACTGGATTAAATTTCTTTGTGTTCAATATCTCACGCTAATGCTGATTAAGGCAGTGGTAGAGAAGCTGTAATTACCTTCTGCTCTTTGGGTTTCTTCCTCTAAAGAAAAATTTCAGTATTCAAAGTCTAGAAAGAGAGAAGGCCATGGTGACAATCCTGAAAACAGGCCCATTGCTCATGCAATGACTTTTTCCCCTTGACTCTGCTCATCAACTAGGATCTAGTCATAATCACAACTAATCCAAGATTCTTTACTTTTCATTCAACCTTTCCACTGAGATACCCTGTGATTCCAAGGATCCTTTTGAACCAAGAAATAATCAAAATAACATTGCTTTAGTTTTAGTGTTAAATACTTTCTTGGCATTTCTTGGGGTCACCAGATGATGGTATAAATTAGTCCTACAATGACCAATAGTTAAAACACTGGTTAGACCCGTGGGTTCACACAACTGTTTAGGGGCATTTCCAGGAGCAGGTAAGGAAAAAATGAAGCTCAGGAGACACCACACATTACCAAGGACATACAGCAGAGCAACAGCAACAGGGTTATTTGCCATGAACTGCCTAGTAGCCAACATTGATGGAAACTAGCTGGTGGTGAGCTGGTGTCATGGGTACAGCAGGGTGTACAGGTGGACAAAAGGTAGGTGAAATACAATGGTTCTAGCAGCCAATAAGAACACACGGTCTAGACAAGGAGGTCTTTATTAATAGGGAAGTCTTTCAGCAAGAAGTGAAATGTAGACACCAGTCTCCAATAGAACTAGAAAAAGTTAATTTAGGCAACTAAATTGAGAAAAATAGTAAGAAGTACTCAGTAACTACACAAAAATGCAAGAAAAGAGCTGGGTTTAAAAATGTAAGGCTAGGGACAAAAGCCAATCAGTGGTTACCCCATGAGCAGGTAGGTGGGGATTATGAGGGGGCACAAGGAAACATTTGAGGTTGACAGATACACTTATTTTCTTGATGGCGGTGTGATTTCATGAGTATATAAATGTTTCAAAACCTATCCAATCACATGCTTTAAACATGTGCTGTTATTGTATGCCAATTAAAACCTTTTAATTGTTTTAAAAAAACTAAGGTTAAACCCCAATCTACAATGGTCAGTGTTCCATGCTCAAGGCCTGAGTAAGTATGACAAATAATGCAGCTAAAGATGCTAAACTGTTGTTGAGTACTCAACAGTTCCTCTGTCCACTGTGGTAAAACGGAGGAAAGGTGAGTCACAAAGATCTGACTCAGTTGCTGGTGTGTGCACTCACTCTGCCTATCACAGGTGGAGAATTTCGATGAGAGGTAAAGGTGCCATAGTGCAGAGATACAAAAGGGAGTGCCCACCTGGGAGGACCCGGCACGGTGTCTCCCATGAAGCCTCAGAGGGCAACATTCGTTTCATTGGTGCATTTCCCCTGATGGACCCAAGGCAACTGTGTGGTTAATTAAGGTCTGGCCTGCTTTCTGTGTCCTGTGGAAACTGATTTGTCCATGCACCATGAACGTCCCACCTCTCACCGGTAGACTCATGCAAGTCAAGTTCAGGAGATGATGTGTAAAACTTAAGTGTTCATTCACTTACATATAATGTAAAATATATGGCATTTTGTTCATTCAGACCAAAATCTTGGGATGTGGCTGTCCAGATAGTTTCTGCCCAAGGCTAGAGACTCATGGTAGGGTGCACTTAGAAGTCTGTATGGATGGAGTTTCAGACGGCATTGCCTGTCATAGCCATCTTGACACCAGCACGGCATTATCAAGCTGAGTCTCTCTCTCCTCTGATGCTACTTGGATAAACCAGGGTTTACTCCTGAGATTCTCCTCCTTTTCTATTCTTATATCTGAATAGTCCCTTCCCTGGTAAACATATTATTTGTGAAGATTTGCTATTATAGTGACTCGGCTTACAGTTAAGTATTTCTGAACAAGAAAGTCATACCATCACTGTACAGATTTCACTTATCTCTGCTCTGACCCAGTACATGGTGACCTTACAGTTTAACCTTAACCCTCAGAAGGAATTCTTGTTGCCCTTCTTTATGTGTTCCAGGATAGATATCTGTAACTCTCAAGAACTGGCAACGGTACATATCAAATATAATTGTGTTTTATAAATTTAATGATTCCAAAACTTAAGGTTTGAATTCTAAAGCATTGAAACTATGTAACCATGTATGGTAACTGTCATAACTCTCCAACGACCAAAATTGTTTTTCCTGAATAATTCACATACCTAGTCCTGCTGGCAAAAGTTTTTAACCTACTGTGGGAAAACGAGACCTTCGTAATGGGTACAGATTACTATGCCTGGGCAACAAGCAGAGCAGAGCTTCCTTCTCTACAAATGCCAAACAGAATGGAGAGGCTCCTATATTCCTTGTGAAAATGCACAGAACACAAATGAGGAGCTTGAGCTTGTTGGGATCAGTACTCAAAAACACAACTTCCAAAGCCTGTGAAAATTAGGAATGCTTCTCCTCTCTGGCCTAGGTTGTTCTCTGATTCTTTTTATCACAATGGGTTCGAAATTACAGAACTCAAGAGAAAGAGTCCAGCTCGGGGTTTCAGTTTCTCCTAATTCCCTATGCTAAGCGGTAATAGTTGTTACACTCTGGGTGAGAGCTCTTCAAGGGACAGAGTAATCTTGAACCCAAAGTGCAGTGGGCAGCTCACCCGGTAGTGGGTAGCCACAGAGGGCTTTGGCCACAGCGTAGAGTTCATTTTTTGGCAGGACAACATCAGGACTTTCCAGCAAAGAGAGGTGAGGAGGGAGATCTGATTCATTTTAGTACCTTTTCTAGGTCAGAGGCTGGACCCTAAGGTAACATCCAGTCACAGCTTCTTTACAACTCATTTGGAATGAGTTTCTCCCAATGAATTTATCAAGATATTTGCAGCAAAAGCGCAATCAATCAGGATTTTTATACAAAGAGACTTAAGGGATTTGTAGCAGTCATACCCTCTTCTCCCTTAATGGCTGTATTTGGGGGAGAGGCATAAATGCCTTTAAAACATCTTAGTTAAAAATGATAGGCAATCACCAATCTGTCAATCTCCTTTACTTCTGAGAAGTGGGGTCTCAGGTCCCATTTAAAGGATAGACCTCAAGTTTCGCATAGAAAATATTATCATATGGACCTTGAGCCTGCCATTGTCCATAAAGGGAAAAAGCCAGGCCACATGCTGAAAGCTGGCACTTAGACATAAGTGAGACAATTAATCGTTTGGACAATTTGTTCTCTTTGGCTCTGATGATCAAGTCGGTAATTAAGCGATCACAGTGGTCTGAGAATCAGGGAATGGGGGTCGTAATAATTCACAGAATGACAAAACTGAAGGCTTTTGTAGCTGAAAGGGACATTAAGAACCTCTAATCCGATGATTTGTAAGCCCTTTGTAATACTGAAACTTTAAAAATATTTTAAACAAAATTATACATAGAAACACTACATAAAATCATAAATAACTGAACTAATCAGATGAAAGCCAATAGCGACATAGGGACCTGAGAAAAGGCAGCTTGAATACTTCTGGTGGGTAACATCCCTCTGATTCGCACATGGGAGAAGTGAAAGGCCTTCTCCAGAGTCTCACATAGGGTGAGTGGCAAGGAGACTAGACATTGGTCTTCCAAACTGCAGTCTAGCTCTCTCCCTTTCTCCAAAGCAAAGCTGTCCTTCCCAAAAAGACCACATGGAACTGAGGAGAACCAGTGCCTACCGTAGCTCCCAAGAAGTAACAGTTGGGTGTTGAGTATGTACTGTGATGGGCAGTAGTAGTCATGATAGTGAGGTGGGCCAAACAAAGGGAGTCCTCTCCCCAACTCACTACGGACTCCTCTTCCCTAGTTCTTTCATTCTCAGTTTCACCCTTTTCCTAGTCCAAAGCCTTAACTGCCTCCTTGATCAATTTTCTCTGGCTCCTCACCTTGAGCAACAGACTGTGCCCCATAGATAATTACTCCGAAACTTGTTAACTCACGTCTCCAGCTTGCTGATTACAATCACTACAGGTAAGCACCCCTTCTACGCCTTTCTGGACCTGGACAGGTGATGGCACCTGGGTGACCGGTTGGGCCAGGGGTCAGTGGGCTGCAGGGTCAATGGACTTTCCATCTCAAAACCACCTAGTAACAGGGATTTGAGATCTATTTCTTGGGTCAATACTTTTTAAACTATTATTTGAATTAATTCCTCCTCATCTAGGGACCATCGGGATACAATTGATACCCCAGCAAGGCTTCCAGACCATCTTGACCAAAGAAGTCAACATCTTGAGACCCCTTCCCCTTTTAGATCAGATAGTGTGAGAGGTCCGTGGATCCCCAATAAGTAGGGACAATGACCATCCTCAGCAGGAAGGAGATACAGAAGATGAGACCTTCAGCCCCTCAGCTTCCCACGGAGATTTGCGGGGATCACTTCTCTCAAGAGAATGTGAGGAAGGCAGATAGAATAGGAGGAATCTCAGGACCCCTCCCATGAGACTCACCCGGCTTCGGCTTCGTACCACCCTTTCACTAGTAATCCCTGCCCCAGGCTAGGCAGCCACAGGAGGCAGTTGCAGGCAAATACAAGGAAGTTAGAAGGCACAAGAAGCCCACCAGTTTGAGCCAGTTCCTAACATCTGTGCAGTAGGAGTTGCAAGACCTTCATCTCACCTGGGCCTCATTATACCACCATTGTAATGTCATACATATGCCCGGAAGCTCATTAATATCATTACGACACACTGAACTCTGGGAAAGGACATGCGCAGTTAGAAGGGAGTTATATAATAGGCTCATGTCAATCAAATTTGTCACTCAAGAGGTCCCATACCCAGATGGGCGTAACCCTTAGTCAAAGAAAATAAAAATACCAAAGCCTCGTTAATCTGGGCTCTTGAGCCATTTTCCTGCGTGAGCCCGCTCCTACCTCTTAGGAGTGTGCTTCCCCTTTGCCACTCGAGGCCCTCCAGACACTCTCCTTGCTCGGGCCCACTCCTACGTCTTAGGAGTGTACTTCTTTTTCAATAAGCTATCTCTTTGTTTCGTTTCTACACTCCGGTGTGTGTCTCACTCAATTCTTGCTCGAGACACTGTGCTGGACACCGCGCTGATGAGGACCCCTCGCCATTTTCCAGTAACAGTAGCAGTCACAGCAGCAGAGGGGGTAACTCCTACTCATAGATGATGTTACAGCTGGCACATTATATCATTTGCTGATCAGGGCAATGATGTCAGGTAGGTAGGGAAGAATATCATTATCCTTGTTTCACAGATGAAGAAACAGGTCCAGAAAGGTTAAGAGACGTACCTCCTCAAGGTTATTTGTACTAAGTAGCAGAGCTTGGTCACCAAATTCCAAATCCTATGCTCCTGTATCTACTTTATAAGGTTGTTCCTTTATTTCAAAAACCAAACTTTTCCAATATCCTTCCTTTCCTCAAAAAACAGGAGTGAAAATCCAGCTCATCTAAGGAAGTAACCACTCCACTTGGCATTGCATCAACAGCTTGAATTTGAATGGATTCAGATCCCCTACAGTGAGAACCTGTAAAGGGCTGATCAATGGGGAAAGCTTGCTAAAGCACAGAACTGCAAAAATCCCCTACACAGACATTAAACATTTTAGGTAGCTTAAAACTTAGAAAAGTAGATTATTTGCCAAATCTTCCCATCTAAACCTAAGCTCTGTCTTTGAATCAGCTGTTTGGAGTTCAAGTAGCTTTCCTTGTATAAACCACGCCCAGTTTCTTTAAAGTCAGGTGAGAACTGAGACACTCCCAAAGCAATCAAACGTAATGTGCTCTTGATTTTTGTGATGTTCCCCAAGTCCTTTGCAGATGTCCTACACATGCCTAATTCAAAAGCAGTTTTTTTTCAGTGTCTTGCTTTCATCAAGTAGTCCCAAAAAGTGCGTTTGAATAATAGAGTAACACCCCCCTTTTTTAAACATTCATATTTCATCAATTACTAAATGTTACTAAGTCGCACAATAATGAGAACAAAAACAATATATACAAACGCACCGGAAAACAAACACACTAGACTTTGTGTTAGCAAAGAGCCCCACTGCTTGTGGCAGAGATGCAATGGAGTGCTGAAGACTCAGAGTCCAAGCCGTGCACACCCAGCAGGCTGAGCACATCATCTAGTGGTTTCCAGCAGACAGAGGGCACCACCCAAGCCCACGAGCTGTTAGGCAAAGGTCTGTTCAAAGGGCTCAGCCTGGATTCTGAAGTCACTGACCTTGGTTATGCTACTTTGCAGATGGGCTGGAAAGGTGTTGCACTGGCACTTCTATTTCTCTAAGCTCCCCTCAAAATAAGACATTCCTTCATTTGAAAAAATGCTCCTCTTCACCCATGCACCCATCATTAATACAAGGCTCTTCACCTGACAAATCCTTGAAGAAATGTCACTGGCGACTCACTGGGATGATGAGACAGACCCTGCCTCAGAAATGCCATGCTGGTACCTTTCCGAAGCATCCTCAGTCTGGTCAGTTACGTCGTTCTCAGCTTCTGAAATGCCTTAGGGCATGGGAGTTGCAGGTGTGAATGTACATATGATCGAAAACAAATATGATGTGTTTTAAACGGATCCCCTTATTAGCACTTCACTGTTTCCAGAGGTGTGTGTGCCACACACGTCTCCTGGGAGTCACTTCCAGCCCTAGGCCACCGCCGCTCACGGGCTTAGATTTTCCAAGACTTTAGGGCTAGCAAAACTCTCTGATGCCGTGGCCGAGATCACAAACCCCCGCTGACCTTTGGATGTCCTGAGAGAGCCTCCAAAACTGGAAGCTTTGGTGGGAACCTCGCAACAGAAACGTAAGGCAAAAATATGTTCCTGCAGCTGCCGTGCACACAAATCCTCTATTACCCTCGACATGGCCCACTTGAAGAATGGCAATATTTTTGTATGCCGGCCTCAAAGTCCCTGCTCCAAGAATGCTTGGAGCCACGTTGCATTCCCACTTCGAGGGCTTTCTGAAGAATGCATTTAGATGGAAGCTGGCCTTTTCTTCCAGAAACAGTGAGGGCTATCCGTCAATGTAGCGGCAAGCCGCTCACCAAGTTCACTCGACAGAGGGTTAGGGCAGCAAGCCCCCACAATAATGTGGAAACAGAAATATTACAAAGTAAAGGCTTATAAAATAATAAAAATTCTACTTACTCCAGATACCTCCCTGTGCCTTTGGCAAAATACCTTAAGCATTCCACATACGGCGGGCATTGTCTTTATAAGATGGCACCTCATAAAATGGTATTAAATATCACCAACGGGGCTTCATATTTCATCCAGCAGGGTTTAGGCCAGGCATGTTCTATATCACACATTATTAGAATGACATCTGCTTTGCAAGTTGTGTACCCAGGAGCCTACCCGGATCACTCATTTCAGCACTCATTCTCGAGGCTTCTGTGCCTTCATAATGCCTAATATGTTTAACTCATTTTGAACAGAAGTCTAAAGCCTGCCACGGCCCTCTGGCCAAAACTGTAGCTGTCAGACAACGGAGCCAGCTATCAAACATTTCTCATTTATCATTAGTGGTGATGCAGTTGTACAGAAAAATGTGCCCACTGTACTGAGAGGCTGTCAATTGTTCCCCCTATAAAACTCTTCTTCTCAAATAGGGACATTTCTCTGTGGAGGCCTTGCCATTACATTTCATTCCTTTTCCCACAACACTGAATTTATAATGCAAAGAAAATGGGGGACATATATTCATCCAAATGGCCTCTCCGCTATGAGATGAATAAGGAGGTCATCAATGGCAGTGTCAGTGCAGGGCTGCACGTGCCATTGGGGGAAATTAATAGAATCAGCCCAGAACGAGTGAAAAGAAAAAAGAGAGAGGGGGAAAAATCACCCACAGGTTCTGTGCTGAGGTTGAATCTTGAATAATAAAGGCATGCATCTGAAAGTTGGAATTCTCTTTGGAATTGCTGTTTTGCCACCAAAGTAGGAGGCACGGACCACAAACCTGCCTTCTGAGGCAGATTCCTCCGACTCTCCACTCCTCATTTGACTCCTGACAATGGCTCTTTAGGTCTCCTTTTCCCCACCTGCAAACCGTGCCACTAAAATCTGTTTCCAGCCCCAGAGGCCACCCACACTTCTCACTGATGTTTACAGCATGCCTGTGGAGGGTGCTTATATTTTTGAAAACAGTCAGATGGGTATGTGCCTGATGAACATCAGTACGACTGGGCTTATGATTACGATTGGGCTGGTGAAGATCTGCCCTTACCATACCATGCCTCCTCCACCCATATGGCTGCCTCTTCCCACACAAACATTTTAGCCACCCCCTTACGACTCTGCTGGGAGAAAAATGGACTCAATTAAAGGTATTTGAGATGCCTCTGGGTTCATACCTGAGTCTTCAAAGAGAAAGTGTTAGACTGGTTAGACTAATGATAACACAACCTTGTTGACTTCAAAGAGAGCGGCCTGGCAAATGATTTATTCTCATAATATCTCTGTCAGAGCAGTTATTATCCCATTTTAGAGATGGGAAAACAGAGTGCCTTGCCTAAGGAAGAAATCAGTCCCAGAAAGAGAATGAAAGCATTGCCATGGATCCCTGAATACTTCCCAAGTTCGGACCACGTTTCCTCCTGTAGCAACAACAAATCATATCCTGAGAAATGAGCAAACTTCAGAGTAGGCAAATACAGCCAAAAAGAAATAATCCATTTGACACACCCTGTAAGGACACCAAACTCACAAATGTTCATGGAATGATATGGGCAATGCAGGAATATTTGCTCTCCACTTGCTCTATTTTCTCCAGAGCCCAATCCTACCTTTATCCAAAGTACTCATATAATCTGCCCCCGGAATGGATGGGCTGGGGTAATGATCTCAGAAGGTTAGGACCACTGATCTCCAGTCCTTGGCTGACACACTCTCAGCAGTCTCGTTTCCCTGCTGGAAAGTCTGTCCTTCCTGAATGGGGAAAGTAGTCAAGACCCTCAATGGTTCAGGAAAGCCCTGTGGCTAACTGTATACAACTCCCGTGGATATTTTTTAAGATGTATTTTGGCTGGCCTTGCACAATCTTTTATTCAAAGTGTGTCCTCTGTGTTCTAGTCTCTAGGCCAGGGATCTCTAGCCTATTTTTTCTCATTCCCACAACTATGTTTCTATTGTTCCAGAACTCTTCTTCTTTCCCAATTGTTCCAGGGGCTCAAACATCATCAGCTCAACGACCTCTTCTCTGCCCCAGCAATTTTTCTCTAAAACCACCCTTTACTACAAAACACTTGCCCTGGAAACATATGACAATGAACTGTCCCTTGGTTATAGTTCCAAATCGTCCCCAGGTACCCTAATCTTCTTTAACTTCCTCTTTCTTCTCTGTAAGTCACCCTTCATGCTTTTTCACTTGCTGGCTCATAGTGATCCAGGGTTATGGAGTTAAAGCATGATCCTCAGCTGAACCTCATGAAGAATTTATGGTTTCTAGTGGAGCTGTTCTACTGAAAAGCTGATCACCTTTAATATTTTTTTTATATCCTTATCTTTTGGCACTGTTCATTCCAACTCAAGGCTGGCCACTTAGAATTACAGCTGAACAGGTGATAAATGGGTCCACTTAATCCAATGCAGAAGGTGCTACAGTGCCATATAATTTATTAAGCACTGGCGATACACGCAACACCGTTCCTCTCCTTAACGGGCCTAGAGTTTAGTTAAAAAGATATAAAGAAATGCCTGTGAACTTCATATATAATACTTCAGAGCAAAATAAAGTAACAGTCTATGAAAACAATAATAAGAGTAAAAGGTCAGAAGAGGTAGACAATGCAGACAAGAATGAAAAGGAAGCACTGTGTGGAGAACAGGACTCTTGTTCAAAACCTGGAAGGCAATGGAGACTTTGAATGATTAAAAAGAATAATGGAGGACATTTCAACTGTAAGTGAGAGCTCATGACGCAGGTCATTGCCTATAAGTAATCTGCAGAAATAGAAGAGAAGAACCCTGGAGGTTGGTCAAACATTTTTGCTCGTTACCTTAGTCTTGGCTTGGAACAACTCTCTACCTTGTTTTTCCTGCAACCATCCTCTTCCTCATTGTTTGAACCACAGGAAAACGAAGAACCAAGTAGTGAATGGATTACCACTGGGCTGGAAACAAGAAGCCATTTTTACCAGGGCAACCGGCTGGCTACCGTAACCGTGATCACGGTTAAAGCTACAAATTTTCAGGGAGCAATGGAAGATGAAAGAGGGTGGTCTTGGACCCTCCTCAGAGCAGGAACAAATGGGCACGGCCCTCATATCCGCCAGTTCCTCTCCTTCTGACCTGCGGGGTTTTCCTAAGTAAAGCTGTGGCCCTACGTTGCCATAGCAAGGTTTAGAGAACATGCTCAGTACCTACGAGTAATCCTGCGTGAATATCGAACCTCAACAGAACTGTGAACCGTTTCATTTTTACCGTGTTACCTCCCTCAGTGGTCCTTTCCACGGTGTCAGCCCCACCACCCACAGCTTTCATCTCGCTGGGAAGAAAAAGAAATAAACACGTGTTGCAAGAGTGCGTTTGTTTTCCTAGGGGATCATTCCAAATTCAAAACTCAGAACAGCAATGCATCTCTAATGGTGAGATTTCAGACAGTGTAAACTAGTCGGCAAAACAGTTGTTTCCTCTTTGGCGGGGGCTGGTCAGGGAGACCTGGAGCTACCTTCAAATCATCCTATGTGAGCAGCACTTACTCTGCCTACTGATAAGGTGAATTGTTACCTCAAAACCCACCTTTCCATAGAAAGGTAAAGACCTAGAAAAGTGTACAGTTCCACAAGGACGAGGACTTTATCTGGTCATTCCATCCTAACATCCTAAAGCTGTCAGTCAGGCTGTCTACATTTAGCAACCATTACTCAGCTTCTCTAAGCACTCCAGGCGAGGTTCCTTGGAGAGTACTTTAGAGTAGCCCTAAGAAATATAAACTGCAGACTTCCCTGGCCTCAGAAATCCCTCCATCTGTCGCACAAGATTTCTCCGTGCCTTCCTGGCAGTCATTTCAATTTCCATGACAGGAAAAAGGGAGGGAGGGAGGCGGGGGGGAGGGGGAGAGAGACAGAGAGACAGAGAGACACACACACACACAGACAGACAGACAGAGGGAGAGAGAGAGAGAGTCACAGTCTGTGCCACAACTTGAAGGTTCATTTAAAGTGGATTTGATGCGTGAACTGTGCAATAACCCCAAGTTGGAGGTGTATTTTTTATATTGAAGGTGAGAGACCAATTAGTAGCTCTAACTCCTTAAGCAGATGGTTATCATATAACAGAGGTGCCAGTCCTGTCCCTTGCCATTAGAAAGTCATCTTTTTCCTAATATCTTTCTCTACAGAGGACAGATATTATGCAGACAGATTGCATGGCCTAGACACCTCTAAGAAGTTGATTTTTTAGTGGGACATGTAGAGCCTGGAAATTTTGTCCCTGAATTACTGGTCGGATTAGGCTCCTAAAAACTGCCTCCAAGATAAAATACGAGGGAAGAATTTCAGTGCAGGCAGAGAAATACAGCTGGTGAGATTCTTAGGTTCTGGGCTCTATTCCCAAGCTGGAAATGGTAGACATGCTGCAGCTGGCCCTCAGTTACCTGAAAGGCATCCTCCTCTCCCATAGCTTGGAAATTAATCCTCTAAAGGAAGTCGCATGGATTTGGAGTCAGAGGAATCAAGTTTGAATTCCAGCTCTGTCCTTTACAAGCTGGATGACACCTGGCACTTTTGCATCAGGCAGGGGGAATGCCACCAGGCGCTGACCCAGGGAGAAGTTAGGGGGTCAAAGTGTATGTTAGCCTGGATTCTCTTCTCTTCGTGGTCAGTGTGGTTGTTAGAGCACGAACTCAGGAGCCTAATAAAGGTGGCTGTGACTCTTGGTCCCACTACTTGTTGGCGGTGTGAGCTTGGGCAAGATAGGTAACTGTTCTGGGCCTCACTGCCTTCGCGCGTAAAAGGAGACAGCATCTACCTCATTCTTAGGATGTGTGTGATGAAGGACGCAGAGCGCATAATGAGTTTCGCAAAGTGTCTGAAAACATATCTTTTCCTTCTTCCTTTCTTACTTCACTGCCCCCATTTCCTCTTCTTCTTTTCTTTGTCTTTTCCCTCTTCATCTACTCTTTGATCTACTCCAAGTTGCTCTCATTGTCACTATCCAGAACGGACTGTACCAGGACATCTGTCCTGAACACCCCTCAGCTTTGCTCTCTGTTCAAAGTACAGTGCTCCATTCTTGAGATAGAGAAATAAAGGCAGGAGTTCTCAGGACCTGGCAAGGGGTTGCCATTTGCCAGGTCCATGGCCCTGAATCCAAGTCCTTTCTCCCTCTTGCTGGCGCCAGTGTCTTCATCTATCAAGTGAAAGGATAACTCAGGATCTCCCGTGGCTCCCACACATGAAGGCTCATAGCTGAAATCTCACGTGCCCACTCATACAGTCCCCTCTTCTGAAACCTCCTTTCCTCTCCAGCCATAAAAGTCCTATCCAGAGGTCAAATTCTAGCCCCAACACCTTGTTCAATTTCCCAGATATTTATGGAATAGATGCACAAATGCCTATCAGGATTGAACCACTCAAACAGGATGTACTGGGAGTCTGCTATGGGGTCCAGGCTTCACAAAGTCTAACATGATCCCTCAGTCTGGATGGTCTGACAGCGATTGCAAGACAATTTAATATTTATTTTCTCCACCAGCATCTTCAAGTCAAAAACTGTTTTATTTACTTAATCCTATTGCCTAGCCCAGTACCTGGAAATGTGTAAGTATTTCATAAATAGCTCCTGCAAACTTGCATGATCAAATGACTGAAGTATCTATCTCAGGAAAGTCTGGGCTGGTGACTAGGTAGTAAGTCAGTTGAGGCCAATGATTTTGAACTTCTTTTTGTATTCTCTACAGCACCTAGCACAGGGTGCAAAATGTAGTAGGGGGTCAGAACCACACGGTGGTCTTTATATTGCAAACTTTGTTCTCTATATTTATGCTGAAATTCTTTTGAACAACTCAAGTACTGAGGGACCGTGTTCAAGAAAAGCCCAGAGCTAGACCTTCTACGGGTGACAGGACAAGGACCATCAGTTTGAATGGCTCTTGGGGGGCTTATGGAAAGAAAGTGGCTCTCCAAATAGAAAACGACCTGAGGCCCATCTAAACAAGCAATCCAGAAATCCCTTTTCTCACCAGCACCAAGGAAGTTTCCTCTGTCCTTAACACATATACGTATTTCACCCTTTGACGTTCTGTCTCTTAAGAGGGCTTCCCTGGCACTAGCATGTTTTTCCGTGTAAAATGTTGGGGATGTGGGGACTGGGGAAGGGAGGATGGCATGCACTTTTGCCTTGAGCCCCGTGCCTGCTCAAGGGATAGTTCAAACTCTCCAGGGATGATTCGGATGAAAGCGGTCATCATCACAGTTGTCTTCTTTCTCTGCCTCTCCTTTCCCCCTCCCTCTCCTCTCCTCTCCACCTCCATCTCTTCCCTTTCATCCTCCTTCTCCTTTATCCCTCCATTGGTGCGCTTCCTTCACAAATGAGTTACACCAAATCATATGCTACAAACAAGTTTCCTGCTTTGGGGTGTGAGCAAACAGCTCATTTAAAATATTGTGGCCCTTGTTGAAACAGGTATGTGGTAGGAGGTTCGGAATGTGATATCAACCCTGCTTATTCTTGACCTACAAACATGGTCTACTTTCTGATTTTTGAAGGAGGCCACAAAGACTTAACAACAGTGAGATCCTATGACACTGAAGCTCCTGCTGCCTGATTCAATATTGAGGAAGGGAGTCCATGGATTGACTTGCCTTCAGTAAAATGAGGTTTGAAATAAAACCCCTGGAGAACCATACCCCCTAGTCTGCCAGGGGCCATGCTCTTTAAGGCAGGATAATTATAATTAATTTAGTGATTCCACTTAAACCATACATGCAACAAAAATCCGGGCAAGTGTCATCTCTTTGCACATCTACTAAAAACCAGCTGGGCATTCAAGGGGTTAAGCCAAGATCAGCAGACCAAGGAGGTCAATTCTGCCTGCAGCTACCACCAGTCCATCTGTAGCTGAGGGCTATAGGTACAGCTTGCACTTTCAACACAGCACAGTTGTTTTCAAAGAAAGAATCACTTCAAATTTACAGTGGCATCAAACTGATAATTCGGAAGCGTGATTACTTCCCCAGTTAAGTAATCAGTCCCTTACCTTTAAGTGTAGAGAGAGAAAGAATGTATGAGCAGGTCAATAATCAAGTGAGTTCCACTTCTTTTTCTTTCATTCTTACAGATTATAGCTGTTTTCTTGAGTAACATTTAAAATCATATCAAATAATAAGTGATTCCCATGAGCTTTTTTCTTTTCCTACCCAGGACTAAGAATTGATGGGAGCTATATTCCTTTGATATACATGTACACAGATACCTTTTCTGAATACCTACTAAGTGTCAGGTGCTGGACCAAAAGCTTTCAACATATTCTCTCATTTTATTCAGGATTGTTTCATAGGAGACTGAAGTAGAAGAATTGACTTTAATAAGGCTGCTACTAACTTGCATTTTTCTGCTAGGATTAGGGCATTTCTCATAATCTTCAAGGCTAATAAATTTTCAAATAATTTATTTGCCACATTTCTTCCTATTATTAGCCCTAAGCTGTGCCAAGAAAGTCACATTAAACAGCATTTGTCACTGATGGTCCCACTTCATCCTGGCATCAAGCTAGACACCACATGCAGTGATTTGGAGAGGTGTCAGCAGTCCTACCTGTTTTAATAATATTAAGGTCCTAATACAACAAGGAAGCTGAAGCTTGAGACAAAAGTGTCATTCATGCCTCTTCTACTCTATCCACCTAACCATCCATCTATCCATCTATCTACTGTGTCCAACCATCCATCCATCCATTGGACAAACACCCATTGAATGCCTCCTATGTGCTATCCTTGCCTTTAAGGAGCTTCCTATCTATCTTCCGTCTATATATATTTCAGGTATTTTATTTCTTGGTATTATTGATTTATGAGTCTTTGCTATTTGCTATTTTAATCCTACATAAGAAATAAGCAACTAAAGCAACTACGTCCTCCTATTATAACCTAATGTTGGGTAGAATTTAGGTGGACAAAGGTTTGGTGGGGAAGATATTTCAAAAAGGAGGAACAGTATCTGCAAGACACACAACTTCTAAATGGAGTTCAGGCGCTGAGAAAATTAAGCAGGTTTTTGTGGTTGGAACATTCACGGGCATGAAATTAGAAAAGCATTCACATGTAATCAGCCTTAAATGCCAGCCTAGGAAATGTGAGCTTTACTCTGAAGGCAACCATAAGCCACCAAGAACTAAACAACAAAAGAACGACAGCCACACTGAGAGTCCACACTATGGGTCAGAGTTCTTAAACAGTTTGGGATCAAGGGAGCACCACCATGCTGCCCAGCTCAGTGTGGGGCACCAGTCGCCATTCAGTTCTGTAGGGATGGTGGTCCCCCAAAGTTGTACAAAGCAAGTGTTGGTCAAGGATCCTTTGGAGAGTCTGAAAAAAGCCAAGAAGTTACTTCTCAGTGGAATCCATCCCTCCATCCATCCCTCCCTCCCTCCCTCCCTCCCTCTCCCGTCCCCTCTCTCTCCCGTCCACTCTCTCTGCATTTAATTTTAGAGTTTTCATAGACACAACGCCATCAACCCACTGGCCATTTAAAGGCTCGGTTACCCAAGAGTCAGAATCCTGCTCTGAGGCTTTTATGTGACATTGGAATTTACTCTTCATAGAATATGAAACTGCTGTATAGCTTGGGTTAAACCAAACTATGACAAATTTAAAACTTGCCCTTTTCAGCCATGGAAATGTGCTGGAGATGGCAAGGACATCCCCAGAAAGCAGTCTCTCCAGCAGAATATACAATGCCCGTCACAAACATGAGCCACAAATGTAAGATTAAGTTTTCTGATAGTCACATAATAAAAAAAGAAATAGGTAAAATTAATTTTAATAATATATTTTATCTAACCCAACATATCCAAAATACAATTATTTCATTATGCAATCAATATAAAATGTTATGAGTTAAGTTTTTACTGCTTTCATACTATGTCTTTGAAATCTACTGTGTAATTTTATACTTACATCCATCTCAACTCAGACTGGTCCCATTTCAAGGGCTCAGGAGCCACATGTGGATAAGGGCCTATCACACTGCAGAGCGAGTTCTAAACCGTATCTTCACATTTCCTTTTCTCTAAATCCATTTCCCTCCCATAATGTCAACTTAAACCTAATTAGGCATCACTAAACATGCTGATTTTTATGTTCCATCAACATTTTTCTCAGACCTTTTCACTATAGTATGAATGTGAAACCCTGAGCTTTCTCTTCATGGATCATTATACTTGAAGCTTGGTACCTTCTTTCTGAATAGAAAATGTTAACCCCGTAGGAAAACCATTCAAATCTCATAGAAGAGAGCAGTATCTCTTTCGAAGCAGCTGGTATTAATATTCCGTGCCTCACTGCATTTGGGGAACACCTGGCTCTTCCTGTGGCTGCCCTCTGTCCCACTACCCAGAATTCCAAACCAGACATTGTTTATGTGGGCATATCTTCCCTTTAACACAACAGGCAGAAAAACACTGAAGGTTCTCAACAATCCAGGGAATCCTAAAATAACATAATATCAGGCTAGCTCTGTCTATCCTTGCCATCTTATAGTTGGGGGGAAATGAACGGCCTCAGGAATGTTGTCTATGTGTAAATAGTATATTCCCACAAAAAAGTTTATTGGGGAGATAGTGAGCAACATTATAACATGACTCCATCCACATGCTGATATTAAAGAACCTTGGCTGAAAAAAAAGATTTAAATATGATCCTACCAGGTTTACTGAATTGAGAGATAAGGAAAAGGAAAAATAAAACAACTCCTTTTGAGGAGTGTTTCTTATTTATAACCATAAAAATAATAGCATTACAGGTGTTTCCTGCCTTTTTAAAGTTCATGTCAAGACACTTCAGTTTTACAAAAGACCCACTGAAAGAAATCCAAAGAAGGTTTTCACTTTTACGAAAAAGCAAAACTATCATTCAGCTAATTGCTTCTTTATACTACTTCAGCTTGGAAAGTTTTCAGAGGAACCTCTACTTTAGGATAGCAGAGAAAACTTGTATTTGCTACATCTTAAGACGTTATTAAGTAGTTCACAGAATAATCCTTTGGCCTCATGCCACTGCATGGCATCAGATATGCAGAGACTTACAGACCAAGAGACTTAGAGGACCTGGGTCAAGTTCAAAGCCCTAGGAACTCTACTCTTTCCTTCCAAATGAGAAAAGACATGCTTGGTAGTATCACGATTTCAGCTATAAGCAGCAGATTTCTAATTAAAAATAAACTGAGTCCATTATTTCTATTTACAGCTCTTCCACAATTTAGCAGCAAAGTGAAGATAGAAAGAGATGCTAGAAGCATATGTTTAAACATCCCAAATGCTTTTGAGAGCATCATTAGAGTAAACATCCTGTGAATGTTTTTGTTTACCTTCAATGCCCATCTCCAAAGGGCTCCCCAAGCTGTGCGAGGGCAGCACTTGCCACATGAACATATTTATCTTCAGAAGGAATAGTCCAGAAAAGGCATGGCTACAATTAAATTAGTAACTAGAAAGAACCAAGCTTTTGACTCCAGACATTCCCTCCTGCAGTACAGTTTCATTTTTCCCATGGTTATTAAAAAGCGAGGGGAACGGAAAGAGGGACAGCAAAAGAAAGATGGGATAGGGGGAAACACTTCTGAGGAATTTCTGAGTGGATCCCTTGGTTGAATTTCAACATGAAAAATATTCAACAAATACTTGCTAAATGAACTTTACAAAGACCAATGGTCCTCTTCCAGACACTGGGATGCAAGCAGTATTGTGGGATGCAATGGCAGAGTTTCTGAACCTCAGCACTACTGACACTGTGGCCAGGTGACTCTCTGTGGTGGGCGGTGGGGGCCGCTCTGTGCTCTACAGGATGTTAGCAGCATCCCTGGCCTCTACCCACCAGATGCCAGTAATGCGCTCGTGCGCATGTGCGCGCGCGCGCGCACACACACACACACACACACACACACACACACACCCCTTCCAGTCCATTCAACCAAAAATGTCTCTGGACATTGTCAAGTATCCCATGGGGTTAAACCACCCCTGTTTAAGAATCACTGGTATAGATGAATCATAAGCTTTTATCCATTCATTTATTCCACAAATCCAACTCAGGTATTTAGCCATTCTTCTCTTTGGAACACTGATCAACGTATGCACCCCTATCCTCATGTAGTTCCCAATTTAGTGTCAGAAAGTTTAAAGTGATAAGACATGAAGGATTGTCAGCTGCCGTTTTAAAAATGGGTGTGCATTCCTTTTAGGGACATTTAGAAAATGTACCTTTAATTGTGACAAAGGTTATACACTTAGAAATTTTTTTCAGATAAAAGGTCATTAAGTTTAGGGAGGGTTTTTGCTCTGCTAGTAGGTTACATATTAAAGATGAATTTGAAGGCTCTCAGAGAAGCAGTGAGCCTGGCCCCTATACATCTTTGCTGACTTCATAAAAAACAAGGGTGCCACTTTGTGACCCGTACGGATCTACAAGAAGATTGTGTAATATGCAGTATGCCTTCGATCCAAATAAACTCCCAGATTATTAAAAGGATGTTTTTTCCCCTCTAGAGGTCAAGGTGAGTCACCGGAGCTTTTTCCCTGTTATTAACCAAGCACTAGATGTACAAGGCTTAGATATTAAAAGGCATTAGCCAAGGCATCATGGCCATCTAGTTTTGAGCAAATGCAAAACTTGAGGGGGTAGCTGCATTACATATAAAGCAAGTAAATGGCCTGAAACATTAGAAGCCACGTACACAAACCCATTCAAATTTCTGTGGCCAAGTGACAAGAAGGCATATTGCCAGTTTCCTGAGCATCTGAGGCCAGCCTCTCTCCAGTGTAATTCTAAATATAAAAAATATATAACTACTGACTTACCTTGACCCAGAACTGCCAACGATCTTCTACATTTTTTCAATAATCTGGGTGTTTATCTCCACCAAGAAGTAGGTATTTGTACCATCATGAAGCAACCCCCCCTCCTGAGTTCTATGGCTACCCCCACCCCTCAGAAGCAAGGTAGCCCATTTCTCCCATGCCTAAAAAGGCCATTGACCTTGGTGGAAACCAATCAAAATATTTACAGAAAATTCAAGTTTATAAACGTAATGAATCCATGAAAGCACCCCAAAGCTAGACTCAAACTCTCTTCATAGCTTTTGAAAAACAATTTTAACACAGATTAAACTGGCAAAAAGAGTGTGAGAAAGGGTAGGGTTTATTATTTCAAGCCAAAATGAGCCCCAGTCTTCACAATACCCTTGGGGATAGTCGTTTACTTCGGCGCTACTGTTTCTATGACTTAGAAGTTTCTCGGACCAGAGCCCACTAACTGCACTTCTCACATCGGATTTCCCAGTTTCCCACTAAGATAAACCTTGAATAACCAGAAGAAGAAGATGGTATTGGTGATGCAGGCAAACTGGGAAACAAGGCTGCCTCCAGACCAGACCTCAGATGTGCTTATGAAGATCTTATACCTGGTGCCACACCAACCCAGAGTGGTACTGGTGCGGGATTCCCTTGGAGCATTCTCAGGTGTTTTGTCAGCAGCACCTACTTAAACCTGGGGGGGGATGTCTCCATGTGAATAGCTCCATCAGCTTCCTGAGGACAGTCCACTCTTTCTGACTTGCACGCCATATGGACCCTGGACATTGAGAATGACCCTGGATAGATACTAAAGGTGACCTCATTGTTATTTATTTTATTCCATGATACAGCCAAGGGGTGTATTCGAATGCTCTGCCCTCCTTCCTTAATGGGCACTAATGTGGCTCCCTAAATGTGTTGTTGCTTCTTCACGTTTTTGAATTTTGAGTGAGTAAGCAGAATAAGCTGAAAGAATGACAAATGGGGAAATTTTGTAGTGACAGTGGGTAGGGAAGATCTGAGTAGCTGAATCATATTATACTCGAAGCTACTTAACCTGTGTGTGCAAGATGGCTAACTGTCCACCAAAAACCCCTGCTCTGCTTCTGCAGTGCACAGTTTTCACTAGGAAATTGGTGCTCAGCCAGGGACCAGATTTCCCAGCCCCTCTTGCATCCAGAAGAGGTTCTGACCAATGGAATGTGAGCAGTTATGTTTGAAACACTTTCCTTCCCTGTCTGCTGGCTGCTAATACAGGGCTCCCAGGCCCGAAGAAATGGCAAAAGTACACTCATAAGATGAAAGAAACCTAATCCCATATAAAAGAAATCTTCCTGACAACCAATGATACCTACCTATCAGTGAGAAATAGATTTCTAGTGTGTTCAGTCACTGAAATTTGGGGAGTTATTTTTACAGCACCCTAATGTGGTGTTAGTCTAATTCATTCACCAGGTCAAAAGAATATGAATGAAAGGGGGGAAGAAACCTATAGTTATGAATATCTACTAATTATTGAGTAACTGAGTCTTTAATAGTTACTCTATCCCTGTGCTTTCGTGCAAGTACTCTAGTATCATATCAATTCCAATTCTTTTATCAAATTTCTTCTCTTTTCTTTTTTTTGGAGGTTCGGTTCCCTGAGTGGGGACTGAACCCAGGCCGCGGCAGTGAGAGCACCGAAGCCTAGCCACTACTCCACCAGGGAACCCCTATTATCAAATTTCCACAGAATTCCTAGTGGACTAGACCTGAAAACCAACTCCTCAAGGTACTACCATGTCTTTTGACCCTCTGAACAATTTTATTTAACCATCATTTATTGAGCATCAGTTACGTGCCAGGCATGGTGCTAGATCTGGTGATAGAAACACCGTCGTCTCTCCCAAGGAGCCCATTAGATTTCCATTTCCAGGCTCATTCTACCACTCTTTCTACAAGAAAGAGAGGATCTGGCATGTTTTGACTCACACAGAAAGTTGAAGAGCATATGTAAAATCTTCTCAGTGGTCGGGTGAATATAGCAACATGGATCCTTGTAAATATACAGTTTGTGTCATATTTGTATTTATGTATGCATCTCAGCTCTGTTCCTTAGTGGTTGCTACTCTCCTAGTCATTTCTGTCCTTTTCTAGCAAGTGATTTATTGCAGATCTCATTTTAAAATATAAACTGAAGTTTTCCACATAGTACCAATCCAGGTGCTCGTCACGAGCCCCAGCATTACTCTGTGCTTCCTTCTGTAGGCTCCTCCCACTGCACAGAAAGGTGGCTCCATCTAATTCTGTCTTCAGCCCAGATGGCCCTGCTCTGTGGTAGGCCAGTTTCTGACTCTGCATCAGAAGCTTAGTCACAAGGTCCTGCTTCATGCTCAAACCTCAGGGAGTTTCACAGATGTAGCCACACAGCCCAGAAGAGTTCCAGGCAAATAATAGGCACTCACTGTATTTATGGAATGCAGGAACGAATGAATGAGAAATGGGTACCTAATGTTATTAGCTTGACCACTCAGATTTGGTTTCCCCTTTAGGAGATGCACTGGCCAATCACTATCCCTGGGGAGAATATTTTGCTAGAGATATTGAGACTGAATGACCTAGGGAAGTCCAAGGATGATAAATAGGTCTTCTCTGGCCTACCAGCTTTAATCAGTCCGCAGTTCCCTGGAACACAGTGTAAAAAGATTTGGAAGCTGAGTGGAAGATGAGTCCTTAGCCTGTTGGTAATGGACGCCATGGACATGGTACAGAGGTGTGATGACAGGCGTGACGGCTGATACAATTCCTGCCTGAGGTTCATAGCCGACAACCTGTCCATAGGCACAGATTTTTGTCCTAGATGTCCTCCACTATGAGATCACCAGGTAAGCAATAAGTTAATAAATGTAAGAGTTTACTAAAAAGATGAAATAAAAACCATAAAAGTTCAGTGCTGTTGGTATGCAAGCATCTTTTAGCCTAAAGGAAGGATGATGGGTTAAATGGTTCTCCCTCCATCTCAGGAGCATCTGACAGGCAGGGCCACTCATGAGGCACTTACAGCCCATCAGCCCCCACAGCTCATGCTTCCCATCCCAAGCTGAGAGCCCAAACGTCAGTAAGTTGGGTTTTTGGATCTTACAATTTTAATATATAAACAATAATTTTTTTATGACTTTTGTCCCCAACTCCCTAGACAAGCCCAAGGAATCTGATTCATAATACTTCATTTTACCTAAATTCTTGGTCCTAGGAAAGGGCAAAGGAATATTTAACGTAGGAGAAAGAAGAGGAAGAGAAAGTGTGCCTTCTCACCGTTGTTTTGGTCAAAGGGCTAGTATTTTAGCCCCGTGTCCACCTCCCCTCCTAGGTATATCTTCTTCTCTCTGGTGCTCTTCTTCCCCAAAATAAATTCTTCCAGAGTATTCTCAGTTTCACATTTTTTAGATTCAACTAGAATTAGTCTCCACCCTCTCCTTACTTCAGTGTTTCATGATACAAAATGCTCTACGTCTGATGGCTAATCAATAGTTCAGCTAGATTTTAGAAGGACAGTAAGGCAGATGTAGCTATTTCATACTAATATGGAAATGACTTACTGCCTATCCGTCCCAGAAGAATTTGCGTTTCTACCCGGGTACTGTAGAATAAAGCTGAATCTCCAATTAGTACTTTCCAGGGACATCAGAAAGCCAAACGAGCCTTTCAGCAGGAGCTGGGAGAGGGTGTCTGGACGGCCTCAAAGTCCGATAGCTGTGCCCCAGTGTCCGTCCTGGTTCCATGTCTCCTCTCCCCAAGACAGGGCGCTGAAGCTGCTATTTTCTTTTCTTCAGAATTTCTTCCCTGCTTCTATTTCTAACTTCCATACATTCTGTGTAAAGTCCCAAAATTTTTAATAGCCTCTACCATGCTATAAGCAGAAAATGCTTATAATTCTGTCTTTCTTGGTGAGATATATGCGAGTCAAGAAATGCATGTATTCCTATATTCCCTTCACATACACCCCAAATACATTAAAAACAAAACAAACCAAAACTCTAAAGATCAACAGTCTAAGCACATGCAAGAGAAGGCCCACATCAGAAAGCTGTCAAAACAGTAAGGACAAGGGCCTTCATCGTTTCAACACATTAAAGTCTAAAGTTTGTCTGTCTGTCTGTCTCTCTCTCTCCTAAGTTTTTCAGTACCACCTGTAAGAAATGAAGATGAGCCAGTTTCTTATGTTGGAAACATACTAATATATATTTTTATGATTCACTTGCTGATGTCTGAGTTGGAATCATAACTAATAATAAAAGATAAGATTATAGGAGCTCTCCCTGAAGCCAGACTATAAAGTAGTCCCACCAAAAGGGAACAGTTCTAGCAAAGAAGTAGGTGGGGTGTTCTTCATCCCACTTTTCAGATGGAAAAGGCCACACAATAACTCACGACCTTCTGACCATCAGCTTTAAGAACTTTGATATCTTCTTTGTCCAGGTGCAATAGGAGGGGTATTTTTATCACATTCCCTCCAATGCTTCCATTCTTTCCCTCTCGCCTTCTTTTTCCTTCTTTGAGAAGTCAGTTGGGCTTTCATCCACTCTTCATTTCCCGTCATGCTGTGCAAAACAGCACCTGGGGCAGCCTGCAAAGCTTGAGAGTGGTCAAAAAAAGAAAGAAAGAAAGACAAGACGAGGGAAGGTGGCGATTGGCTGGAGAGGAGGTAATGATTGGTAATTGCAATACTTTCATTACTGTCTTTTAGCTCTTTGCAGAGTAATGTCAAGAGCTTCGTCTTTGTAGTGTTATTGGCATTTTTCATCATATTCATGAAGTGTGGGTCAATTTTCTTCAAAAGGCGCACTTCGCCAACTTGCTACAGAGACAGACAGTAATAAATTCTGCTAGTGCACTGTGAAGGCTTCGTAGCTGCAAGCAACAATAAAAAGCAATGAGCTGGGTGTCACTAAGTAACTCCAGTTTACACTGCATTTTCCTCTTTTATTGAAAACTCAGAATATGAATTTATTAATGAATACACAGGCATACTTTGAAGGGGGGGTGGCAGTGCAGGAGGAGGAGGGGTGCCTGTGTGGGGGGTGGGACACCATGTCAATTTACTTGGTATTCACACTGTGTGTGCCTAGATTGTATTGTTCCATCATTTCATGGCCAGGCTTACCTTGTTAGGCTGTGGCCCTCCAGAAAAAACCCGAGCTCATATAGCAACACCTTGACGTGGATCTACAGCTGCTCTCGCTGTGTCTGTCTCACCTTTAGCCCCGGCTGTCGACTGCCGCCTTTCATTTTCCGCATTCATACATCAATAAGCTTTGCATGCTGACACCTAATTTTGCAGGCTACTTTGGTTATGGAGGCCGTGTTTTGCATATCACTACCCACCCCCTTCTGACACCTACTGCCTTTAAAGGGAAATGAGGAGAAGAGAGGAAGAGGCAGAGGAAAGAGAGAGGAAAAGAAAGCAAGAAAGAGAAAGCTGCTTTTCTTCTCCGCCTAATCAGAGATTTCTTTATATTTGTCAAAAGCAGATATGCCAAATCAACTTTAATTGATTCCTCGGCGGCACTCCCGGATGAATTTTGAAGGACTAGGCTTGTGTGCCCAGGCACACTGTTGTGTTCCCAACAAAAAGGAGGTTTCTCCCACAAATCAAATTTTGATGCCAATTAGTTAGCATTTTCCATTCCAATTAAATTGGAGACTGAGAGACCTTTCTGATTTGGGAAGATTTTATATATTTTTTTATATTAAAAATGCCCTTCAGGGGCTAATAAGCAAGAAGGGAATGTCCACGGGTGGCGAGGGACTCCCGAGAGTTGGGGAGAGATAGGTGTTTTGGGCATTTTCAGCTCCTTTCTCTTGCTTATTTCACAAAGGTTTGTCAAGCCCGTGGCAACCTAGTACATGACATCACAAAGATTTTTACCTTGCCATTGCGTGGCTAATGCTATTAGCGCCTGGACAATCCATAAAATGTTATAATCTAGTGCTTTTTTCTGCCATATCCCAGCCTCCATATCTCCCAAGGACTGGGGAATGGGTGCACGAGAAAGAACACGGATGTTTAAAAGATCAGGCTGGATTAGAGAGATTATACAAACAAAACAAACAAATAGAAGCACAAAGTAAAATGGGGGGAGAAACCACAAATCCAACAGAGATGCCCACACATTCGTACAGGTAGATGTGAGCACATGACTGTGAGAATACCCCTGCCAATGATGTGCCATTGAGGGTTTCTAAATCTACTAAATTCAGTATTTATCATGTGTACCAGAGCACTGTCAGGGGCAGAAACGGTCAGTTCACATCCAGTTGTAGTTTTAACAGTAATGAAAATCAGTCTGAAACACTGCTACCAATCGCAGTGCTCCTCTTCCCATTTTTCTCCTTCACATTCCTAACCCTCCTTTTTTTTTCTCTGTTTTTCTTCTGGATGACATCAGTCTTTAAGTAAACAAGAGCTATTTGCTTCGTAAGGTCACTGTCTTGGGAGTAATCCTGGGGCAAGAATGGAGAACCCACCTAGAGAGTTTGGGCTCCAAGTGTATTGTTGCTACTTGTCGTCCTGTCCCCATGGGCGTGAGCTTAAGTTCATAGCCCTGAACATACGAAGATTCACACACACACACACACACTTAATGCCCACAGGAAACAAAATCCAATACCCAAGGCATAGATTCAAATATGAATGACACGAATATAGCACTTAGAACTCTTCTGTTTTCACTCATTCCTCCTCAGAACAATTGCATGATGCTGGCAGAGTGGGTGCTCTTGGATGTAAGGGGCTCAGCTGGGACCATCCAGTCATGAGGGGTGGGGGTGGGGCCTTCTGTGTACCAAACTTGGGATTCAGCTTCATCGGGGTGATGTGAATGAGGGTCAAATGAAAGAAAACGCCAGCTGTGTATTTTAACTAGGATTTCAGGACCATCTGGCTGAGCCCAGTCCTCTCACTTTCCGGATTCCTGTCAAGACAACTTAAGTTTCTTACCATGAGTGCTCAGCACATGCCAGGTACCTTGTAAAGTGCTCTGCGTGGATTATCCCATTGAATCCTCAAAACAACCCCAATCATATGTCCATTATACAGACAGAAAAAGTGATATTCAAAGTGATTGCAAACCTTTCTTGAGGTCACACATCTACCCATTAGGGCAGGATTGAAACCCAGCTGGTCAGTCTCCTGTGACCAGCCTTTGGACTTATCTCTCTTAGGACTCCTCAGAGAGACAGCATAGTTCTTTAGGAATATTAGCATCCTGGTGAGCATAAACAGGATTAATTTAGTTTTCAAAAACTCTGTCTTGTGGATACACCTTCAGGTCCTGATAAGTAACTGTTGTACTAAAACGTAATCCAGTACCACAACTGCTAGGGAGCCAAATAGTTTATGGACATTTTAGGCTCCTCTCTTGAATATAATAATAATCCTTAACTACCACAGATGGGAATAACTCCATGGGGAAAGTAAACTAAAATAATAACCAACACCTAAACCAAGAAATAAGGCAACATGGCTTTGGAGACTAAAACTCGAGTTGCAGGTACAATGAGCCAGATATTGGTCCAAATAGTGTGACCACATGTCGGTGGAATATTGGACAATACTCAGTTAGGAGACTGCTTCCTGTGTAAGGGGGCTGGGTACAGCATCCTCTGGACAGGCTCACCACCAGCCATAAAAAGAGGAATTATGAGGACGAGTGAACACTGCTCACATTCACACAGTGCCGCACTGCATTGTCAATTAGCATGCATGTTTCCATAATTGTTATACAAGGGGGAAATTTACAGTGTTAAATGGCCCTCAAATTCATACTTCTGTGTAGATTTTTGTTTGGTGGTATGTCTAATATTAGCATGGATGACTGCTTCTGACATCTCTTGCTCAGAAGACAAAAACCACTATCAAAACAATGGGGCAGACATATCAACAGAGAATGCTACCTGTTTGTTCTTTAGGCTTACACAGATGCATAAATAGACAAATGATACAGAGATGAATAAACAGATAGAAGATAGACAGATAGATAGATAGATAGATAGATACATAGAAAGAAAGAAAGAAAGAAAGAAAGAAAGAAAGAAAGAAAGAAAGAAAGAAAGAAAGAAAGAAAATAGATGGGCTTTTTTCTTTTTTTGCAAGGAGAAGTTGTCGCTATTCTCGTATTTAGCAGATACAAATTCACATTTTTAAGTTTCATCTTTCAAATTCTGTGTGTCTACCCATCTCTAAGGAAAACAAGGGAGACCATGACTGAAGGACTGCATGAGAGATTTTGTTTAAACCTGAGAATTTCTTTAAAAATTATATAAACAAAAAACTCCAAGACTTATTGTGAATTTCAAAGTAGATTGGTCCTTCCTCAGTTTAAATAAGTTTTGGATATGGTTTGATCTGAAGACGGGAAATGGACTAGCACTAGATAGTATCTCAAAGTCAGTCTTTGGGCAATCCTAAAATCCCCAGACCCCATACACACATATATATTCATATGCAGCACACAAACCTCATATACATGTACATCCCCCAAGGAAAGAAATATCCAAATAACAACGTGGGGTCAGTATTAAATTCTGAGCTGTCAGATAACTGAAAGTTCCCCTAGACCATAGAATGTAAGAGTTAAAAAGACCACTGATGATTAGAAAATGTGACCCCTTTATTTTACACACCAGTAATAAATGGCTCAGTGAGGTTTAACTTGTCCGAGATCACAAAGCAAGTTTAATAATTGTGTGTGACCATTTAGTTATTTCCAAATGGTATATTCACCCTCAAAGAAACCGTATTATATAAAACATTAGATCACAAATATAAACATTATTACTTTTATCCCCACATTGTTCCATAAATAAATTAAAGATAATCAGAAACAAATCTGCAAAAGAACTGCAAAATGATGATCATAATACAATTTTACATGTAAATCTTTGTGTATGAGTTTAAAAGTCAGATACATAATCTGATTATCCCACCTTTAGTTTTTAAAAGAGAAGAGAGAAGAGAAAAGAAGAGAAGAAGAGAAGAGAAGAAAAATAAATCAAGATAGGTAATGTCTCTGGAAGAATTTGAGTAAATATAATGGTTTCTAGACAAGAGAAAGCTGGTTCTTATGGCCTCGGCCCTTTGTGTTTCAAGGAAAAACTACAAAATTGCCCCCCAAGTATCTTAGAGTCCCAGACACATCAATCTACAATATAGTCTCACAGCAACGAGTGGAATGCCTTCAAGGACCTGAAATAGGGTTAGGTGATAGAGCGATGGATGAGGAGTAAACAACGCAGCATCATTCAACTTTCATCAGAAGAGAGAAAAACACAAGGCTGACAATGTAAGTTTTGGCAAAGATGCGAAACAATGGAGACTCTTACACCTGATGGTAAGAATAAGTTCAGTAAGACAAAGGGGAAGAGGTTGGGGATTAAGATGTAAATTCAGAAGCTTCAGTGTCAAGATGGTATTTAAAGCCACTGAGATCATCTAAACAATGAAGATGGACAGAAACAAGAAATTCCAAGGATAAAACCTGGGGATTCTCAACACATGGAGGTTGGGAATTGGAATAGGATCTATTAAAGGAGAGTCAAGAAAAGAAGAAATCAAGTAGCTTTCTACTTCAAGTACAGAAAGTGCTTCATGACCCTTCTAGGACAAGGTCGTCAGCTGTGTTAAGGCTGCTGGTAATTCAAGTACGATGAGGACTGACACTGACCTGGGTTGTTAGCCAATGTGTGTTTACAAGATTACCCTTCTCTACAGTTATTGCCTATTAATAAAGGATCCTGGGAACCAGATATTAATTACCGAAATAATAACAATCTCCTATTAACTACACTGTGAGACTTTATATACCAAGTATTTTATATACATTAATCTAATTTGGTCCACACAACAAACGTGGAGGTAGGTGTAATTACCTAAAATCACAGATGAGAAAACTTAGGTGCGAAAAGCTTATGTAATGTATCTGGAGTTACCCAACTAACAAGTCTGAAACTGGGATTCTAGATTCAAAATATGATGCAGGGATTCCAAAAGACCTACAGGCTGACTGTGTGACACCTGGGGTGTAGGGAAGGAGCACAGGGGTCGTGGGTTTTGCCTTCTTGCCTCAGAGCACACAAAGCTGCCACCTGGGTCCATTCATCCAGCTGGGTGACCAGCCCTCCCAGGTTAGCCAGGGGCAGAGGAGCTTCCCAGGAGGCAGCACTTTCATTACTAAAGCTGGGAAAGTCTCAGTCAAACTATGAGTTGGTCACCCTCCATCCAGGGAAAGCTCCTTCCCGCATGCTTTTCAGGGAGGAAGAGCCATAGTTCCCCGTTGGGAGCTGCACAATCTGCGTGAGCTCCCCTGGGGGGTCCCAGAGCCTCTGCAGAATGCTGAGACAGTTCTTCTGGCTCTCCCCACTACTCCCACTAAGTGGGACACTGGAGTTGGGAACCAGGAGAGAGGTCACTCTCCCAGGTCTCTTTCATTGATGGACCTGCTCAGCCAGCTCCCCTCAGCTTCCTGCTGTAGCCCTCTGGGAAACCCAAAGGTGCGCCCCCAGTGGTGCCAACCCTCCAGCTCCCCTGGAAACTAATGGAGGCTTCCTGGGCACACAGTGGCCTGTCTGTCAAATTCCCTCTGATCTACCCAGCTAATGAGGTCAGAATATCTACGTCCATAAGGGATACATTTTCTCAATGGGAGCATATGCCTCAGAAAACACATTGAAAATATTTATCTTCTCTCCGAGTACAGGCAGAGCAATATAGACTACTAGCTTGTAAAAATGCTCTTTGAAAGCAGCAGGAAAAAAAAATCGTAAAACATAGGAAATGAAAAGGGAATCCTCCCCAGCCATGTTGCCAGTTGTTGTCCGGGAGATTCGCTCACGCCATTTGGAAATCTTTGTTACAGGCTCAGTGGCTATGTTGAAGCAACCACACATACCTCCGAGATCCTGGACCTCTCTTGGGCTGGAGAGAGGCCGCACTGTCCTTGCCTTGGGAAAGGAAGCTGTTTTTGGTCAGATAACTGACCAAAAGGACTTTGGCTTTCCTGTGTCCTTCTGCCCAGTCCCTCAGTTTTCCCCACTTGTATCCCCTCCAATGCCCAGAATACAGAGTACAGAATGATTTATCAAAATGCAGCCTGAAATCCTGGAGACACCTCCCGACAGAGTCTGTACTGAGCTGCCAAGTTCTGACACTTGGCAGAAATATGACCTTGCAGATCTAACAGTGCCCAGATTACATACGGTTCTTCATAGAACCCAGGCCATTCAGACTCACCCACATCTCCGATTCCCTCCAGACTAGCAGCTCTCAACCAGAACAGATTTTGCCTACCTCCCTGGACATTTAGCAGTGTCTGCAGACATGATAACATGATGACATTATGAGTTGGCATAAGTGGCAGGTGATGGAGGGGAGCATCTGGTGGATAGAGGTCAAAGCTGTTGCTAAACATCCTGCAACACACAGGGCAGTCCACCAAAACAAGGAATTATTGGGCGCAAAGTATTAGTAGTACCAAAGCTAAGAAATGCTTATCTAGATACTTCCTTTTGTACCATCACCTCAAATTCACCACACATAGAAAAACTTTTATCATTACTTTTCCAAGACCTAGCTCATCTTCTAGTATCTTAATTTATGTCAATGGTACTATCATTTTCTTAGTCACTAGACTTGAAAATCAGACTTTGTTTTACTCATTTCTTACCTTCACTGCTTCATACACATATATACACAAACATACACACTCACAGAGAGAGAGAGTGAGAGAGAGAGAGAGAATGCACCAGAGAGAGAACAAACGTAATTCCTCACTAAGTCATGTGAATCTGCCCAAGGGAATACCTTTCACTTATTCTACTCCAGCCTCTCCCAAATTGAGATCTTTTCATTTCATATCTGAATCACATCACCAGCCTCTTGATTCTCCTTCTGGTTTGTCTCTATCCCAACCTGTATTAGAGTAAGCTAACTGCTGTAACAAACAATCCCAATCTCTCAGTAACTTAACACAGTAGATGTTTATTTTGTAACTACATGAACTTCATTCAATAGGCAGAGGAGGGCGAAGGGTCTATGATCCACCTTGTCATTCAGTGATCCAGGCTCCTTGCAACTTGTGGCCCCACCATCATCCAGAATTTTGAAGTTCTCTGTCAGATCTTTTGCTTCTGGCTGCCAGTTTGGTAAGGGAGTTTATAGGATCACAATTAATGCACCAGGCATAGAAGTGGTGCATATCTCTTCCTTAATTGGCCAGAACTCAGTCACATGACCTCTCTTTGCCACAAGGGAGACTGGGAAATGTAGTCTAATTTATTCTCAGGAGGAAAACCAAACTGGCTTTGGTGAATTCACGACATTCTCTACCACATATCTTTTCTGCACACTCCTGATTGATTAATCTTTCTCAAAAACCATTTCATAGCATGTGCCACATTTCCATTCTGTTCTGAAACTTTTAAAAAGATTCCCAGTTAGCTACATAATAAACACACAAACTGCATCACGAATGAAAAAATCTCCATCTGTTCTTCCCACTACACCTGGCTAGCTGCCCTAATGAACCCAGTCACCACAGGAACCTCCATTCCCTTCACACTGCCTCCCACACCCACTCTGTGCCTTCGCCTATGGCTTTTCCCTTTTTCAGAATCTTTTCTTCTACCTCTATGAATTTCAAAACTTACAAATCGTCACCCTTAATTCTCCAGCCCGCAGTGGCCTCTTGTTCTCTGCATCTCAATAATAAACAGCAATCGTGACCTGAGTGAAGAAAACATCTCATGAACTGTGCAAACCATGTACATGCTATTCTGCATCTGTATGATCTCATTTAATCTACCCAACAATCTATAAAGTAATTAGTATTATTCTTACTTTTCCTTTTACAGCTAAGGACATTGAGACTCGGAGAGGTAAAGCAACTTGCCCATATTGCACATCTAGCAATTAGTGGAACTCGGGCCACCCCAAGACACCCATTCTTTCCCTCAGGCACATGGCTCAGTGCCTTCTCCTGAACTTCCACTTATTGACATCTCCTATGGGTTCTAAAAGAGGGAAATAAATCTAATACAACTGGAAACAGTATCAGAAAGATGTCCTCTTATGCTATGGTCGTATGAAGGGGGAAAATATCTGCCCTCCTTCTGGCTAAGGCTGAGCAGAAGCAGGGGCAGGCAAGCGAGGCTCCAGCGTTTTTGCATGGCACTCCACACTGGGAGGCGGCAGGGGCAGGCAGGGATGCTGGCAGGCGGCACCGAGTGTGTGCTTGCTAGATTATTTGGGCCAGGGACCCGGTGGGCCAAGCCACCAGGACACAGCCATGGGTGGGAAGGTCAGAGAAAGAGGATCTGTGTGCTCTTGAAAGGCACATTCATGTGTGAGAATGGGCTGCTGTGCATGTAGGAATGTGTGCCCAGCCTGGCATCAGGGAGACAGAAGCTGCCCAGAACCTGTGCAGAAAGCCCTTTCTGTGCCAGCAGCCCTTCCAGCCGTGAGAAAGGGAACGGTTTTCCCCAGTGCAGTGAACTTGAGCAAGTCCCCCAGCTCCCTGTGCCTCTGTCCCTGCAGCTGTAAACTCATGACTCATTCGGTGGTTGCGAGGACTGCATGGGTTAATGCGTGACAGGTGCTTAGAAGTGTATCTGCCATCATCGTTTCTGTGTCTTGTGAAGTGGTGAAGACATTCTGGATCTGGCTGGAACATGCATTTAGTTCTCGCTTTGCTACCACACACCAAGACCTAGAGAGCAAGACCAGCCCCTTCTTTGCTACCAAGTGGCACACCCCTTGATGACTTAGATGTTCTATCACCTAGTCCCACCTTACCTGTACACCGGAGGGTGAGACCGTCCATGCAGGGCAGCAAGGAGCACCAAGCTCACAGCACCTGGGGAAGGAGCACCTCCTACATTCACCTGCCTCGGCACCTGAAATTCAACCACTAGGGCAAGCTACCTTTGGCTTCAGAAAATACTTTCGAACCATGTAGACAACACAAAATCTGTATGTATCTGTGTGTGTGTGTGTTGTGTTTGCACTCACGGGTTTAACAAAGGAATGATGTCAGTGTCTACTTGTGCAAGGACACATACAACTAATATAGTGAAGGAAGAAGGTAATTTGTAGAAAGCAATAGTGCCATTCTTCAGCACTGGATCAGTCCCACCTTCTCTTTCCCACCCCTTTAAACTCGCGTTGGAAAACATCAGAATCCTCATTCAGTGGTGGATGGGATAGTGCTTTCGAAAGGAAATCAGAACATTGTCTTAGCCTTACAGTATTAACATAAACCGGGGATCAGAAAACTGTGGCCCACGAGCCAAACCCAAACCAGTTCTCTCCCTACAACAGCAGAGTTGAGTAATTACAACAGAGACAATGTGGACCCCTCTATCTGTCCCGACATCAGCCTCGCCCTTTCAAGACACTCCGCCCCCACGCGCATCAAGTCATTTCACTAAGGCTGAAATTGACACAATGGAGTACAGTCCTGTGTGCTCAACTTTAACTTAGAATTCAAGTTCAACAGAAATTGTTCCCAGGGAAGCTCCTGGGTGTTCTTCCTTTGGTGGAGGAGCTGTGAATTCCTACCTCATCTAGTGGGAATGATGAAGGCAGGATGTTGGCTTCCAAAGTAGGCATAGAACCTAGGTAACCAGTTACTTAACGTCTCTGTGCCTATTGATATAATTGATCATTGCCAAGCTTATAGTCATTGCTCCTGAACTCTTGGAGAAGGTAAGGTCAGTTCCATTTCTGAGGGTGTGCTTCCTCTGGATCAGAATAAACAATTCTCCCTTCTCCATCTGTTCTGGGGATGTGACGGAGCCCCACTTAGACTCCTTGAGGTGATTATTTTAGATTTAATAAGTAATCCTGAAAAAAAAATGTCAAGTTCTATGAAGAAATGTAGTTTAAATATACAGATCATTATGACTATGACATGTTAGACCATTTTTGTCCGTAATGTTGACAGACCTTTCCAATCACCAAATTCTTCTGAGTTAAGCAAACACAAAGGCACAAATACAGGGATATTTGGCCCTAAGTGGTCCTGGCTTATGAGTAAATGGAATCACAATATAGACTCTGTAGGGATGATGAACAGGATTTGCTGGTCACTTAGCTGACAAGCTGACGTATATCATGGAACCCCCTGTGTTTGGCTTCCTCGAAGCTAAAATATAGTATGTGACCAGCCTCCCTCCTGGCCATTAGGAGACTGTAGTCATATCTCTGTAAGCCTGAGCTTCGCACCCTAAGGATACGAAACACCAGATCAAGGCCTGGAAAAATCTTCCCCATCCAGCTCCACTCCAAGGTTGCAATCAATATGCATCTCGATCTCCCTTAACTCTGATGTTAAGAAATAATGGGTCCAGTGTCATGCCATTTGCCACGTTTCCTAGAGGACAGAAGGAGGAGATCTGAGGGTTCCAGTTGGAGGTGCGATCTCATCCTCTGGCTACACTTTGCTTTTACAAGAGTGATTTCTCCTTCTCCTTTGAAGAACTGCAGCCTGGGCAAAGCCATCCTACTTTGCACGTGCTGTCTTTCCTAAAGAGAGGTTTATTATGACACATAATGCGAATAAAGGTTGGAACCATCCACTGTACTCTTATTTGCTATAACTGTCACTTGGAATGCTTGCTTCTCATTTATACTACAAATGAAACTCTCCCACATGGCACCGATACCACCAAGGACCTTTCCAGAAGAGAGGATTTGCTTTCAGCTGCCTCTCTGCTACGCTCTGATAGGAAGCTGCCTGGAAGCAGAGGCTCCAGACCCTACCCTGGGGCTGGGCTGTAAAGCAGACAAGGAGCTCAGTGGTCATTTTCGAGGGACACTGTGTGTACTTGCAATGAAGGGAGGGGCTCTTCCTTGGAGCACGGGGATGAGCATGCACCCTCCATCACTGATGCCCTCACAACAACTGACAGGCTGAGATAAATCGGTTTGTGTACTGCCCCTGTGGGAAGAAGAGAGCCCTCATTGCCTTTGAGAAGCTGAGCCAAAGGGAAAGGTGAGGGGAGATAGATATAGCCTGGGCAAACTGATTCTTCAGTGTAAAATTAAGGAAACAGAAGCTGGGGAAAAATGGGACAAGGCAAGCACTTTTTCAGATAAAAGGTTTCCTCTGGCATGGACTGTATTTACCATAATATACCTTAAAAAGATGCATACTCTCTAAACCAATCGCATTAGCCTGTCCATAGGCCGATTGCCCAGAAGGCATCACACATGCTAAGGGTCTGTTTACTGAGCTACAATTTGATTTCTGCGTCTATCTGGGTCCCCTGGCCTGGGAAGAAGGGACATTCCTGGTGATGGGATGATGGAGCCTATGAGCCACCCAAAGAGGGAATATGCGGGGTCTCTGGGCAGAGCAGGGTTGGTCGTCTGAGTATGACCAAGTGCAAAGGCAGCTCCTTCCAGGCAGGAAGCTGGTCAGTGTGACAGAGTGATACAAGCAGGCCAAGTTGTGATTGGTCAGCCCTGGTTTTGAGACAAGAGTCCTGGATCCTAGTCTTCATTCTGCCACTCTGTGTGCGTCTGAGACATCACTGAATGGTCCTGTGCTTCCATTTCTCTCTCTGTTCAATGAGGAACAGAAATTATGTCCTCTAAATTCCTTCTCTGGGGATAAGTGTGAGGATATTCTTTAGACTGCCCTGTAAAGATGGTGTCATTCTTACATAGAGTGCTTCTTCCTGAGTTATAACAAAACTTACCCAGTTTACATGTTTTTCTCAAGCTTAAGGACTATGTGCTTTCACTATGTGGCCCCAAAGAAAGCACTAGCTAAGGCCATTCATGGGCAATTGATTTCTCACACATTTGGAGGATCATCAGCTTTGGGTTCTAATCCAAAACATGTATGTCCTTGTGTGCATGGCAGAATGGAGGAGCACATAGTGGAGTCGAGGGGGAAAATACTACAAAGTGAGTTGAGGAGGCTGTGGTAAACGGGAATAAAAAAAAGCCAGCTGGAGATGAAGCAACTAAAACACAAATGGGACTAAACTCAAGAGACCAGAGTGGAAGAACTCACTTGGAAATGCGTTGAGATTTTACCTGGAAAAGCCACCAGTGACACTGGTGTGATTATTCTTAATGTCCTAGAGACAAATGCTGCTTGAAAGGTGATGGCTATAAAAGCACAACCATATTTATAGCCTTGTGGTCATCTGCTAAACGTTCTTCTGATTATATTCCAAGTCCTGGTTTCTTAGAGAGGCCGGCCCTGTCCTCCATGCACCCAGTTTAGCCTTCTATGATGATGTCATCTCATTTGGAAGTGTACTGTTTGGATTCCCTTCCTCTCATAATGCCATCCCTGGAACAGTCATTGGAGGAACTGTCAGGAATGCAGGCTGATGCTAGCCAGGCTCACAGCCTGCTGATGACCTCCACATGATGTCTGTAACACATGTCCTTCACATGCTGGCTTGAGGGCCCCACCAGTTTCAACTTATGTTTTATGAAGAGTCAAGGGATTCTGGAGATGAAAGAAATTCAGGAGATGAAAAATACACTTTTAGCACTTTTAAAAAATAATTCCACCCCAGAGTGGGAAATGTCAGAAGGGCAGGCTTAGGGCAACAAACAGACAGGATTCGCTGTAGGAGGTGTCAGGCCAGAAGTGAGAGTAGCGGCAGAGACCTCAAGCAAAACCAAAGACCAGATTCAAGGGTCAGATGATCAAACTGGGGTCTGTGACACAGATATGGGGGTCTGAGGAAATATATTCAGGGAAAGTAAAATCTGTACTACCCAGAGTTCCAGGGAAGAAAGCTTCTGGACTCAAAATTCAAGTTCACAAGCTGGAACAGAGAAGATTTATGTGACAGAGAGAGTATTTCAGGACCTGCAAACCCCCACGCTCTCTCCCATTGAACCCTGAGTCACTGATGAAGCCCAACGTGCTTAGTAGGCTGTTTTTAAGGTGCCTTTAAACAAAAACACACATACCACGACAATGTATTCATTAGTCAATGAAAATGTCAGGACCAGAGGTCTTGCAGGAACCTAATCTCCTATTTCCCCTAGAGCAATAATTCAGTCTTTGCAAATTCAGTATTCCCAATGACGTAGTTACGGAAGGTAACTAACTATTGCAAACAATGAGAGTCATGTGATACCGATGGTGAGTGTAGGGACTAGAATGGGGATTTCCACGTTTAAAGAGGGAAAGAATGGAAAGCAGAGATGTGTAGGTAAGTGGAGAACCCAGCGAAAGAGGCCCAGGAAGCCAGCAGAAAATGTGGAACTATGTAAGTCGGGTAGCTACCTAAACCTCTGCATGCCAGAAGGCAACAGCTTCTCCCAGAACCCCTTGCAAGTTGTTGCTACCTAAGCACAGTGCTGTGATCATTAATTAATAAGCACATTGGAAGCCTAAGCAGACAGACCCACAGTTAAGGGGCTGCAGAAACCCAGAGAGGGTGTCTCAAGGGGCTGCCTCTTTGCAGTCCAGTTTATGACTCTACAGGGAAGGCTAAGCTACAGCCTTGTTATTTTCCTTCTGGGACTAAAAAGAGAACCATAGTTTCCTGCCCTATTAAGCCAGTGCCTTTCATGGTCATTAAAATACCTTTAAATACTTCATTTCTCCCCTTAAAGTGTTCCAGGCATAAGGGAAGCTCTCCTTCCACATAACCTTGCCCCAAAATAACAAACACATGATGCCATTGGAATGTGGCTTCTCTCTTCTTCCCTTCTGCGTGTTCAGAATTAGCCACTGACAAACACATGAAGGCATTTGCCTCGGTGGTAAATATGTCTTACATGTCGATTTCAGCAGGCGACTCTCTGCAGACGTGCACATGTGTGCTCATTTCCTGCCCTCCAAAATTATTATTATTTTTTTGGTTGTGGACATATGGTGAGCAATAGTTGAAAATAGTTATGCAGGGCGCAGACTCTCCTCTGGGACGTGCAGGACAAATCTTGCACCTTCTGTCAAGTCAGAATCACCAAGAATGTATTGAGCACTGCAGTGGGCCAGGGGTTTTAATCACGTGTGCGTGCTTACTGCCATCCATAATAAAATCATTAACAGTCCTCTACGGCATGTTAATGGTCAAATGGATAATAGCTAATGAAGCAGCTCACAGTTTTTAAGAGCTTAACTATGATCCAGGTATTGCTCTATGTAACTTGCAGGTATTAAGTAATTTAATTCTTGTAACAACCCTAGCAAGTAATTACTAATATTATTGCCATTTTATAGATAATGAAACTAGGGCAGGGAGAGTTAGTCTATGTAAGTAACTCACCTAAATCTAGAAATTCAAAGGATGACTGGGATTGTGATCAGATAATGTACTGCCATACTAATTTGATGTTGAGCTTCATTCCTTGTGGATTCTCCTCTCTTGCAGAAATCCCACCTCTCCTAAGAAGGGAGCCAAACCCTTGGTGACCCCTGGGCTCTGAAAGGGTTCTGTAGCAGGTTGGAAGCTGAAGATTCTGAAGTGTCTCCTCTTCCTATCTTTCATGAAAGCCTAAATTCACTAAAGAGGTTATGCCAGAGCCCTGAGTTCACAGAGACAAGAGATTCATTTGCAGGGAGCTAGAGGGAGGAAAGAACTCCAAGAGTGGGTCAAGGGTGTGACTAGGAGGCCCTGGGTAGGAAGTGACCCCATACGTGGTAGTGCAAGACCTCAGGTGAACAGCTTTGTGATCTCCCCAAGAAGGCTAGACCCTGGGCTGTGGGCCCCAAGCCTAGGTCCTGCACTTTCTGCAAAGCCTGAAAGTGAGAGTCACCCACCCTCCTGGGGGACACAGGCTGAGAGAGGCATAACAGTGTGAAAACTAGAGGCCCTTCCCCCATTTTCCAGCTACAGAATGCCTTATAACCCCCAAGGAGGAGGAGGAAGCCCTAACAATCACTGCATTTGAATTTACTCCCCATCTGGGCAGACCAGGGTTTAGAGTCAGATTTTACTTTATTTAAAGAAAATTATGAAATGGGCAGTTTTTCAGACCTGGTGGTGTGAGAGTCTTCTACCCATTATAAAATGTTTACAGCAGATTTCACAGAGGAAGAAGGAGAAACTTGGTTGCTTAAAGGAAGAGTCAAGGCTAGAGAGGCAGAAAGAAAGACAGGAGCCTCTGGGCAGATACAAGGGGAGCCAGCGGTGAGGACAGAGGAAAGCACGAGGTCTGTGCTGAGGCCGGGAGCAGCCTGGGCTGGACTGGGGGGATAAGGCTTGTAGGAAGATAAGTTGTGAGGGTGCTGTGTCTCCAGGACCCGGGGGTGTGGGCTTCCTTCAGACTGGCTGCACAATGAGCCCTGTTCTGCCAGCATATTGTGTCAACACATTGGCAGAGTCACTTTGAGCCAAGAACACCAGGTATCCTTCTGTCCCCCACTGTGCAGTCGTGTGCCTCCCTACCTCTCAGATCTGCCCATGTCAGATCATTCCTACAATCCCTCTTCCCTATGTACACTGCCCAAAGAGGGGCAGATGTGAGAAATTGCCTCCTCCCCAGGACAGAGGGTATGAGAAGTAGCTGAGAAGGCCCAGGGTCGTACAAGGAGAGCCAGGCTTTCAGATGACTCTAAAGAAGAAATCAGTCCTTGCTGCAGCAGGGGCACACGAGAGAAGCAGTCCACTTTGAAATGAAACAGCAAGGGGCTTTGATGCAGGGGAATTGGGCTTAGCCTCTAATTAGCTGTGTAACCCTGGAAAAGTCACTCTACCTCTCGGGCCTCCATTTCTTCATGTATAAAATGAGTGGTTTGAACCAGAGGGAAATGACTACTATGGCCATTTTTAGCTCTAACATTCTAGGACATTATTTATTCCCTATGAAAGCTGTAATGTGACAGCATTCTGAGACTTTCCTTCCTCTATCCAACTGAGTATCTAGATAGAGAGGGGGTAAACACATGCATTATAGGCCAGAAACATTTTGGGAAATGGTGTAAGCAAAGCATCCAGGACATTTATCAAGAAAATCTGACTATCAACCATCAAGCCCCAGGCCAAGGGGAGCTGGGAATATTTCAGAGCGCAGTATCTACTGTTGTGGTTAAGTAATTACGCATATTGACTTTGAGTCTGTTTCAATGGTCACATCTCAGAGTGTAATTCCTGCACTGTTCCAGGGAGGGAGGGATCTGCACAAATACTATCGAGTTTTCCTAGAGTCTGAACTATGGACTGGTAATAGCTGGCATTTCAAAAATGTAGCCTTTTGTTCCTTGAAAAACTGCTTAAAAGCATTCAACTCCCCCCATCTTGGATCCTTCTCTGAGAAAGAAAAATAATAAATATGATTTCAATCCATATCAGGATGCACACACACGGAAGTCTCTGGGATCCAACATTGAGCAAAATCCCATCTATGATGCCAACAACTTGCAAAAGATGGAAAGAAAGCAGGAACACTTCCAGGTCTCTCAAGAAGTGAGTGTGCAGTGGTCACCCCCACTAAATACATAAGGTGACAAAGATACTATCGATGAGGTATTTGAACGCAGAAATGATCAAATGTAGTATATTAATCTAACAGATTTGAATGTGTGTTTTCCCCTAAAATAATTTCTCTCTGCAAAGATGCCCATCATTGAAACTGCTGGCCTAACTGATCTACATTCCCACTGTTAGCCATTTGCTCAAAATCTTATCCATGTGCCAATTAAAATCTCTGCTGGCAATGCTACGAGAGATGTCAGAGAAATTTTCAGAAAAGAGTAAAAGAAGGAAATCATATGAAATGTTCAACAATGGATTAGTTGGCATGACAGCAGTGTTAGGAGTGGGTCCTGTTGGGGAGTGGGCACTTGAAGAACTATTTTTCTTATCATCAAAACTTGGCCTTCTTGGTTTGGAGAATATATCCAAGCAACCAATCATTATTATTTACCTAGCAGGGAAAATAATAAATATTATAGTCTTTTGGAGATAAAGATTAGGTATACGATATAAGGCCTTGCCACTCAAAGTGCAGCCCTGTACCTGAGCAGCTCAGCATCACCTGGGAGTGTGTTAGAAATGCAGAATCTCAGGTCCCTCCCCAGTGAACTGAATTAGAACCTGTGTTTTAACAAAATCCCCAGGTCAAAGTGATTCATATCTTTATCAAGGTTTGAGAAACATAAGTAGTACCTACAGATTCAAGAAACTAAATGTAAGTGTGTGTGTGGGGGGGGGAAGTGTGATGAGACAAAAACTGTGAGGTGTGAACATTGAGCTGGGATTCTGAACCCCCCCAGTTTACTTGGGAGCCCATGCTCTTAGCTACCGAGCTGTTCTGCCTAAGACATCATGTGTCTGTGAATTCCACATGCATAGTCTCTACTTATTCATCTCCAGTGATAGGCCTCTCACTCCTTCTCACTGAGCAACCCATTCCATTCTCACTAGATGGATAGCTCAAAGGTATGGAATGATTTGGACTTGGTGATAAACTGACACCTCGCAGTGAGCCATCCTGAACCTCACTGCAACATGTGCAAACATCTCATTCCTTGTCGCCATTCAATCCTTCAAGTATCTGGAGATGATTCTCACGACCCTTGGACTGGACTGTCCTTTGCGAGGATATGGTTGTCAGCTCCAGACCGTGACTCCCAAAGAGAAATCCTCTGGCAGGCTAGCCATGTGATAGTGGGCACATTAGTGTATGCATAACTTTTCTTGTGAAAATATAGTGAGGAATGATACCTGTCTCACATGGGTTTGGTGAAGATCAGATAGAATAATCTGTGTGATGCCCCTAGTCAATGCTCGATGACACATTGTAAGTACTCAATGAATGTCAGCTATTGTCATTCTCAACTCAAATATTCTTTAATAAAGGCATTGGAGAAAATTTAAAAGTTTAAATGTCTCTGAAAGGATGGATGGAATCCAAGTCAGCCAAAAGGGCATCCTGGGAGAGAGGGGACACCTGGAAGCACAAAGGACCAGAATTGGCAATACTAAAATAGAACACAAGTGGTTCAGGCTGACTAGAGTAAAAATACTAGAAAGGTAAGTGGACAAATGCTGTCATCCAAAAGTGTGACTCTGAGAAGGTAGGGTTGGGAACTGGGCAAGGAGAGATCACCAGGGGTCCCTTACTCACTGAATCTGGAACCTAAACAATGGCTCCAAGGAAGGCCCCAGGGTCTGACGTCAGACACATATCATGTGCTTTGTATTAGGTTGAACCATATGGTGTTGCCAATGTTACATTGCTTTTGACCTAGGAAAACAGCAATTTCATTTGGTTCAACCTGATGTAAGTCTTTTCCTCATCTTTAGTGTGTAAGTGGGCCTGGGGGGAGTGGAAGGAAACAAAACTGCCCTCTGCACCCTTTCCCCACCAGGAGTTGCTCAGAGGTTGAACAAGCCTACGGAATAAGGATTTGGAAGCAAAGGCATGACACACTGAGTTAACAAGAGGCTTTGTTACTTTCTAGGTGTCCCAGGCCCCTGGAACCACTGTGATCAAAAGCAGCTTCATCTCATAGCTCTGCTTTCCAGAAGCATCCATAGTTTACTGCTGATGTAGGGAACCCAAGAACCTTCTTGCCCTCTGCCCAATTGCAAGACTTCTGCCCAGGCTTTAAATGTTAGTTTTGCATAGAGCATTTGCAATTGTTTGAGTAAAAACTAAATTCAAAACAAAACAAAACCCTGGACTACTTCTGACAGCTTGAAAGGACAGTTTAGGAAAAGGCGAGAGGAAAGCGATTTATGAAAAAATAAAAATGCTAACAAGATAGTTCAAAATAATGGCAGCTGCATGCACTTTCAGCATGCGAGGGCCTCGTCCGGGCCCATTTTGGTAACTACGGGAAACTGCTGCTTTCTCTTTCCCAGGCATGTGTTTAAAGCGCCCTGCAAATGATTTCATGTTGGATCGAGCTTCATTACTCACAGTTCATATTTGGTCTAAATTACAGTAAATGTTATTTCAAGGTTTACAAGTTAATTATTATAGTATAGTATTTACTCCATTATATAGTAATTACTGCAGTATCTAACGCCTAAAGGGTTTTCCCCCTTATATGAAGAACAGAGAATATTTTAGAGTGTTTTCAAGCAGAACAGGGCTCACTGGGGTGTGTGAGTGTGTGTGGGGGACGGAGGCTGGGATGATGGCACCCAGAGGAGATGTGCCTGCAGATGCCTGTATTCTTTAGGAGGCAGGGTTAGGAGGCAGGGTTACAGGGACCACTAGGAGCCAAGCCCATTTTAGCCCTCCCAGGAAGTGGCACCTCCTATTAGCAGGGGCCAAGGAGATTGTGCTGACTTCCATAGATATCCACGATGTCCATCTCACCTCCCAAGTAGCATCACTGTGCAGTACAGTGTAAAGGCCCTTTTGACCTCCAGATGAACACACAAAGATTAGGTTAGCTCATCTCTGGGAGGCAACTGCTGGAGAGACCCTGTGTGCAATCTGGCTCCACGTCTTTTGGCTTGCTGTGGAAGTTTAAATGGTCTCCTCATATACATCCTCCTGCTAAACAGCCCACCCTTACCACAGCAGGGTCAGCCATGAGACACCAGAGAGCCCCTGCTCGGGGCTACATTTATACCTCTTTGCTTCATTCAAGCCTAGTTCTTTGTTCTGGCTGCCAAAACTAAAATGGATTCCATAAGCATGCTGCTCCCCAAATGTTGGTGCAAATGGCAGCCTGCGGTCTGGGAACCCTAGGGGCCTGACAGGCAGTTAAGCTGAATGACAGACTTGGAATCAAACGTCACATTTCTGTCATCTATCTGCAGCCTTGCACCTTGGGCTGGTCAGCCCCGGCTTCCTCCTGCAATGGGCTCTTCTCCACAGAAGCCAGATCGCTACTACCTTCATAAACGCTGTAGTTGCCGATGTCCCCAGATCCGGGCCCTCCTCAGGAGGAAAGAAAATGGTGACCACTGGCACCGGGTGAGTCGAGGTGCAGTGACTAAGTGAACACCTACTGTGTGTCTAGGCCTGAGGCTGGCACAGATGGAAGGAGAAATGGCTGTCATTTCCAGCACATGCTTTCTGCAACTACAGAGGACTCCACAGGTCAGCCCGTTGGCTGTTGGGGAGCCAGAGAAAGTGAAGGAAATCTCGATGTGTTTTCTCCCAAAGTGCTCTTGACACATTTTCCTTTTGGTGGGTGGGGACAGGAACCTAGAACAGGAGCGTTTAAGTACAAATTCTCTTGTGCTGGCTCCGGGAGCTCACAGATGGGTTTCTAGTTTAAGGAGGTTCTTCTTACACTGGAGCACTTGACCTGCCTTCATGGGACTGGCTTAAAATGGGCCCCAGCAATTGTTCAAGAGATAACAGCGGGCCAACAGACACTGGAGGACCATTTACCCTTGGAGCTTGCTCAGCCCCTGCCCCTCTCCTCAATCAGCGGGCTCCTCACCAGCCAGGCACAACCCTCTCCCAGTGCCTCTCATCCTCCCAGTCTGTATCTCGTGATCACACCTAACTCTTCCCCTTTAAATCCACCAGTGATTTCCCCATTGCTCAAGGCATAAATCCTACGCCCTTGAGGGGCCAACCACACCTCCTATGGTGGGGGTCCACCTGTCCCTCCCTCCTCACCTTCTCTCCACCATTTTCTTTCCACCCCTCTGGCCTCCTTCTCATTCTGGGCCCTACACGTGCCCCTTCCCACCTCTGGGAGTATACTTAGGCTGCTCTTGCCACCTCCCCCACCACACTCCTCCACTTTCCTAGTGGCTCTCTCAGACCTGCCCTTCAGATCCCAGCTCAGGAATCTGCCCTGACACCTGGATTCAGGCAGTTCCTGTTCTGCCCTCTCCCATGACTCACATAAACCCTCCCTTTTAACACTCATCACGCTCTAAAGTATTCGGTTATTAAATGCCTTTCTGCTCAGCTAGACCACAAGCTTTGCGAGGGCAGCAGTTACACTTGTGCTGCTCATCCCTAGCAACTAATAAAGTGATTGGCATTAGTAAAACATATTTACTGAAAGAGAACAGGCTTGAGTGAATTCCAAGAATGCGTAGTGGGAAAGGTAGGCAGTTTAGTGTATCAGCTGGGTGGAGAAACCTGGTAGTAATAATAATGAGAGCTAATCCATATTGAGCGCTTACTATGTGCCAAGCACTGTACATTTAGTTACGTGTCACAGTAATCCCATGTAAGATAGGTGCTCTACTGTGCCTCTTTTATAGAAGGAAAAGCTGAGGTGCAGGGAGTTTAAGTACTAAGCCCAAGGGCATCCAGCTCATAACGGGTAGAGCTCATGAAGGATATAATTGTAGGCAGTTGGACCCAGAGCCCACACACGATTTCTGCGAGGCTGACTCTTCCTGACTACATGTGGATGAGATAAACAGGCATTGGCACACTCTAGTCCTTTCCCCCTTCTGCTCCCTTCTAATGTCTCTCTGCAAACAAGCTCCTGTTTAATGAACATATGTATATTTAACGTGAGAAGAGAATAAAGTGTATCAGCTCCATGACTGTTTCATACACACTCTTTCACTACCTGTCATATCATTACAATGTAGTCAAAGCATTCTCAGCAGCAGAGATAATTAAAAAAAAAAAAAAAAAGGTAACAAGTTTGGGCAGAATAAATGGTTATCAGAGAGAAGGCCTCATTGCATCAGACCTGTAAATGCCAAACTCAAGCCTGGTGCCTCTGGGAAGAAGGTGGCTCCACACCACTCCCCACTGCACCCACTTCCCTCCGCCCAAATGCACGTTCGCGTGAGACACACACACAGATTTGGACCCGAGAGCTAGGGGAGGGGAGTGGCAACTCATAACACTCACTAGCAATTTTTATCAAAAGGTAACGTCCACAGCAGTTCTAACACCCCGCTGTGCCCAGCCACCAGGTTTCAGAGAGGGGAACAGGACTAGCGATAAGAACGATCCATGGGCTAGTCTTGGCTCTCCAGGCCTCTACTCCTTGCTTGTCTCTAATGTTACCACCTTGGATTCCCCCACCCCCTCCCACCAGCACAGGCCTCATCCGGTCCCCATCTGTGTCCCAGTCTTCTTTCCATGTGTGTGACACCACTCTAGCAAGCTCTGGAAGATTTCTGTCCAAAAAGTCTTCGTTCCATAGAATTGTAACTGATGAATAGTAAATACAAATAAGTATTATAATTTTGTTCTAAAGCACTTGATTCACCTGCCAACTCATCGAGTTTCTTTCTTCCATCTGTGGGGCAACAAATAACCATTTGTACTGTTGAATATACCCATTTACTTGGACATCATGGCGTTTGCCCCACCACTGGCTATCTTAAAAGAAAGCATAGGGTATCCCTCTTCCCACAGTTCCTATTGCTGTTTTTACTCACTCTGAGCTAAGCTACTTCCCATGTTACAATATCCTTGAGGGATCCTGACCTTAAAAGACCAAGAGAAAGAGCTCACACTGGAGCCACAGTCCCCGTAGGTGTGAATACTGGCCTCACTATTCCCAGTCACATGACCTCAGGTACGTTACGTAATCTCTCTGGGGTTCAATTCATTAGAGTAGGGATGTCTGGAATAGGGATCTAAAGCCCTACTTTATGGAACAGGCACAAGACAGCATATGGAACGTGCTTTCCATAATATTTGGCATAGAATAAGCACTCGAGTCACAGTCACTATTATTTATGATGGTTATTACTTATGGTACCATGAAGCAAGCTCCTATGGCCATATGCTATTCTGCTGTCCAAGGCCTGCTAGTTGCCTGGTTTTAATGTCCTTTAGCATGAGAGTAAACTGATATAGAAATGTTTTTCCTTATATCATTAGAGTCAAAGACCACCACAGTTTGGCTTTAAAGGATGGTTTGAAAGAAAAAAGATCAGAGTATGTGTTGCCCCCAACGCCAACAACAAAATCCATGGAGTCTGACTCTCTTCTCCAGGCTTAATTAGGCTACATCAGAGGAGTGCTTCCCAGCCACTCTGCTGTCGGAATAAATTCCATTAGTGACCCTGCTAAAGCAGATGTCCTTGGGAACACTTCCTCCTGACCTAACCCCTTGTCCTTTATCTGACATGTGTCCCTGTGAGACACTGCATCGTCCTGAAGCCTCAGTGTCCGACTAGCTGACAGGAGAGAGCTGACCTATGGCCACCAGCACACAGTTGAACTAGGCTTTTATTTTCTAAGTTATTCCACAATCGACATAGCCTTTCCCAATTTGAATGGAAGAAAGAAGATAAATAATATTAATGCCTGTGTTAAATGTTTTTATTTTTACAAACTCTGAATCCTGTGAAACCAAAGAAAAAGAGGAAATATTGGCATGATTTATTTTTATCTTCCAGTTCAACTTTTTTGTTCAACTGCAGGGACAGGACATGGAACACTCTTCTGTTTTGTGGGTGAGATTCTTTTCCCCCCTCTTTGCTGTGCCCAAATTGTCTCCAAGTCCTTAGATCCATTAGCCTAATTAATATTAAGAACATATGCATATGCAAATAAGTCCCTCTTTGCCATATATTTCACTTTATAAGACAGGTTGAAGGGTGGTTGGGTGAGTCAATCAAATGTCATAAATTGGCTATGCATAAGATCTCATTAATATTAATTGGGGTGTGGGCATTGTGCAGTAGTCCATGCCTCCATTAGAGATGGGCCCCTTGCTTTAATTGTTCCAAAGATTTTGCAAACCAAAGCCTCTGACCTGATTTAAATATGTAACCTCCCCACCCCCACCCCAGGTAGTCCACTGAGCAGCATCAGAAAGGTATTAAAAAAATACAGAGCAGACCTTTTCTAAGACAGATGGCACACAATGAGGTTAGAAAAAGTATCTTGAGATCCAACCTGCAGGAACAAAAAAAAATTGCTTGCATTGTTGTTTTCATTATCTTGCTTCTGTCATTTCATGAGCTTTGTATCTTGCAAGGAAAGAAAGAAGGGAGAAAAACTGTGAAATTAATCTTTTGTGCATGGCCTGATAAAGAAGAGACATGCTCAGACAAAAGATAGACTGAGAGAAGGTACCGTGATTGATGACTAAAGTAAAGGTGTCAGAGGAGTATTATGTAAATTACTGGAGGCACACACCATTTCAGAGAGAATGAGAGGGAGAGCAGGCAGGGGGAGCGAGGGAGAGGGAGAAGGCGCGAGAGCGAGTGAGGTACTGAGAGTGAAAAAAGGATTGCAGAGTCCGTGTCACCAAAGAACTGGTCCCCAAACACCCATTTCTTGCCATCTTTCATCTCCTCCGACAAGCTCACCTCACATTCTCTCTTGGTTGCTCGGTGTAACAAAGCAGGTGGGGGTGGGGGAAGAGCTGTCAACATTAGCATGATTCTAGTCAAGGAAAGGTTTAGGGAAAGCAGTGTCTGAAGTGAAATCATCAAGGAGGGAAGTTTCAGTTAAAGGGAAAAAGGAGGCGCCTGGAAACCGGCTGTGCCTCTGCGTGAAGCATGTCACAAGGGGTGGGGACAGGCGTCAGGCCAGTCTCATTCTTCATGCTAGATACGGGTTCTGAAAGGGCCTGTGTCCTACCTCTAACTGTCTAGCGGTATCTACATATCTGTGTCGAGGGAACAACGCGATCTCTCCACACAGGCAAGTGGAGAGGGATTCCAAAGGCCAGGGGCCAGGAGCCACGTGACAAAAATCTGCTTTTTGTTTTTTTGTTTTTGTTTTTGCTTTTGTTTTTGTTTTGGCTGCACGTATGTACTTTCTAGGTGATGAAGCAAGGCCAAGTGTTGAAAACTGCCTCCATTTTCCTGACCAGAAGAGATGCAGAGTATTAGTAGGATTATATTCAGTTCTGGGAACGGGCTTTGCAGCTGAGCCCCTCCAGCCTGTGAGGTGCACTTTCTGTGTTCAAATGCCACCGTGCTGAGAAGTCCAGCACTGGGGTCCATGGCTGCCTCAGAGAAGTGCACCTGCTTCCAAGTGCTTCGAAACCCAGTTTGCAGACAGCATGGTTGGAATTCAGAGAACTCACCAGACAGATGTTTCCAGCCTGCTTTCCTGTGACTGGAGCAAGCTCGGTCCCCATGTGCTGGGGCTTGTGCAGTACTGGTGACTCCATGTTTTCAGTATCAGCCCTGTGTAAAGTCTAGAGAGATGAAGGTCTAGGTGGAGGTTTTCTCCTCGCCCGTCCTCCCTCCTCAGCAGGGTGCAAAGGTAAGGAGAACTGAATCTCCATTCATTAAAAGCTTAGAAGGCCCCAGGCACTACGAAGATTATAGTCAAACCCTGACCTGCCGTAAAATCCAAAGTGCAATTAATTCATTTCAAAATGAATGATAAAATAAAACCGAAAGTAAATATATTTAGGTGCAAGTGCCGCTTTTCCTACTTTGATTATTTTGGAAAATTTTTTGAAATATTCAATGACTAGGACAGTGAAGGAGGTCTAAGAATGGGGATAAAAATGGACCAAATATACACTCAAGTTTATTCTACGAGAGCCTCCCATTAGGGACATTAATACCCAGAGATGCAGTCCCCACTCCCCGACACCAGCCCAGGGCTGTCTCTTCCTTCCCCAGATTCGGAGGTCCTTACTGCCTGCACATTCAGCCAGTCACACCTGCTTCCTTTACGTATCCCACAGTCGATATTGCTTGAGCCCTTCTGTGTGCCAGACAGGCTGCTAGGTAATGGGGACATGAAACGGAATAAGACCCACTTTCCTGATGGAACTAGCACTGCTTTCCAGGCCACGACCGGCGGCTTGTGGCTGTGCGTCTCACAGTGCCCAGTACTCACCACAATGGTGCCGTGAGATCAGGCCTCACTGAATTAAACTGAATTATCCAAACCAGGGCTCAGGCAGAGTCACCTGAGCACGGGGACCAAGCTAGGCCAGGACACTGCCTTCAGGAGGGCAAGAGAGCCAGGAAAGACGGCCATCTGTTTTCATCCCCACATGATTTAATTCCCTTCTCTGGGAATCCTTTGGTCACATGGAACAAACCCTCACTCAAACTCACAGGAGAAGCTTCATTACAGTAGGAGCTCAGAGGACCCAAGGGGGAGAAGTACACTTGGGCCTGAGGAGATAACAGAACTGTGGTCATCTCCTATAAGGCCTGGAGAGGCGTCCAACACTCAACTCTTATTTCCTCCATATTTATATATATTTTTTGTACTCAGAAAATACACAAGATTTTGACTGTACTTCTCTGTTTGTATCTTTGTATTCTCCGTCTGTCTCTACAACTCCATTTTTTTTGCTGGCTTTCCTCACAGACCATCTTGAAGGCACCTAATGATAGTAGGACTAATAGTACTACTAATGATATTAACAATAATAATAGCAAGTGTTTGAATAGCCACTAGCACTGTTCTAGGCACATAATATATCACAACACAACACACTTATTTGTATCATTTATTACATCTTGTTCATGAACTGATTTATATTATTCACTCATTACTTACTATTTCTATTATTATTATTATTCAGTACCACCTCCATTTTCACCTGTGGGAGCTGGGGCACAGAGTTGGCATGCCCAAGGCTGCACAGCCAGGGCGCGGTGGGGCTGACGCAAGCCCCAGCAGACCAGCCTCAGAAGCTGAGCTCCCAGCCACTAAAGTCGCGGGCCCAGCACGCACCACAGGAGTTCCCGTGACCTGCTAGACCTAGCTCAGGAGAAGAACTTGCAAATTTCCAGGAGGGACGACAGAGGCCCGACTGAGTGAGATCCAGCAGCACACGGTGGGGGCGGCAGGTCAGGTGATCGGTAATGCTGTGGAGGGTGCTCAGACAACAAGAGTGTGCACACGAGGAGCCCTGTGAGGCAAGCGTTGTTTTCATCAAACGTTTTCACAGAAAGACGTCTTTCGAAACGGGACTCGCCAATGTAGCAGAAAGAGCTCCAAGAGGAAGGCTGGGCCGCCACAGGACCAGAGGCAACCCGTGACGGGGCAACGAGTGCACGCACGATTCCCACAGGAGAGCCCCACGTCAGCCTTCTGCACCCGCTCTCCAAAACGCCCTCTGAAAACTGCACGTCAGGTCGACCAAGCGGACAAAAGCCCGTGGGAAGTGGAACAAGAGACGAAAAGGTCAGAAAAGATCCCTAAATTGGCCCCGTCCCGCAGTCACTCCCCCAGGGGCCACGTCCTGAGCAGCCTGTGAGGTGGGCCAGCTCTGGCCCCAGTTCCACCCGGCCCCACTGCTGCCTAGCACTGACTGTGACCATGTCACCGCATGCCTGGCCTCAGGGCCCCCCCATCTCCGCACCCTGGCCTCAGCACCCCACTGTGAAGCCAGGATATGAAACTCCGCACCTCCCCCACAGCTCTAAGCCGGCAAGACCTCCCGCTTGCCGCCTGCCATTACTCCCCTCAGGGACCCCCGTTTCCAGCAGACACAGCGACACTCTGACTTCCGACGGCCCCGTGTCCCTCCTCTCTGACCCACGGGTTTTGTGAAGGAAACGAAGCAACGGACAGAGTGGAATCAGCGTTCTGGGGCGGCCATGACGGCCGGAAGCCACGGCTCTTGCTCCTGGCCAGGCGCTCAGCACCGGGCATGGCGCCGCCCTCCCGCGGGCGCCCTTTGTGTCCTCTCAGCCCCTCGCAGCCTCAGCCCCAAAGGCTTCTTGAGAAAGCTTTTCCCTTTCCTAGTCTGACCTGATGACTCATCTGGCTCCTGTTGTAAAACCAATTGTTACGTATTGTCTTTTGAATTTCACCCCTGACACCACTTCGCCCTGACTTAATTCTATGACTGGCTTTTATTCAAAACTTCCATTTTTGAGGAAGGTGTAAGAGCCGCCAATGGCCTTCCAGAAGCCCCGCGTGAAACGGCAGCTCTGGTGATCCGAGAGATCGCTAGCACTTGACACGTGCACTCGTTTCAAGGGACGTAGATACAAGGAAAACCAAAATGAAGCCCAGACGGTGGGACAGAGGGACCCCGGGTCGTGAGCTCCACACAGCAGGCTGCACTGAGCCCGAGCCTGCCCCAGCGGCACGGGCCCCTTAGACCTGTGCGTGTGGCAGCCCTGCAGCGCCCGCTCCTTCTGTGTTCGCCCTGCGAGCCCGCCCACCGCACCCTGATAGTCAAGCTAAGGGCACAACTACCCGGCAAATCCACTCAAGGCTGCCTCCTAAGTGTCTCCCGAATCCGCGCTCCTCTCTATACTCCCATCTAAACCGGTCTGGTGCAGGTCTGCCTCCTCCCTCATCCAAGTCTATTAAAAGTCATAGCTTCCAAATTGGTTTCTTTTGCTCCAGTTTTCCCTGTCTCTCGTTCATTCTGCACAGTTCACTTGTGTTTTCCTAAATCCAAGTTCTGATCATGCCACGTGTGGGCTTCCAAACTGCCAATAATTCCCCAGCATGTGTGTAAAGTCAAACGTTCTGGAGAAGCATACTACCTCCTCTGCAGTCTGCCCCAACCCATCGTTCCAGCCCCTTCTTTTCCCACGCCATCTCTTCACACAGCACACAGAGCTCTGCCCAGGCTGGGACTCTGGCAGAACGTGGTTCTGTCCTTGCCAACGCCATCTCTTCTCCTGAGAATGCCCCTTTCCCTCCTCCCAGCCCTGCTCAAGTCCTGTCTGCATCAGACCCATCCTTCAGGGTCAAGCATTCCCTGTTCTGAAAAACACTCCCCATCTGTGCCCTGAATGCCATTCATGGCTCCCTGCTCTGATGTGCTTGAGGAAGGTGCTTCTCGAAGTTGGGGAGCTTTTAAAAATGCTGAATTCCTGGGGTTATTAAATAAAAATATCTAGGAGTGAGGTCCTGGGAATCAGCATGTTTAAGAGTCCCCTCGGCCTCAAGTTACTTTCATCGTATCCAACTGTGAGAAGCCGTGCACAAGTATTTGGTCGGTATCCCTTCTACATTTCACATTTAATTAGTATTTATTTATTGAGCAAATATAACAGCTACAAGTGTGCTCTATGTGTGAGTACTACAGTAACTCAGGCCTAATATAAAAGTAATAATAATATGAAATATGTATTATGTATTTTATGTTTTACAATCTATTATAAAAATACATTATAATAAAATATGATACCTTATAGTCCAACTGTTTCTGCACATCTTTCTACTGCTGTTCCCTGTCACTTTTATCTCTGTATCTTTTAGCACCTAACATAATGACATACTCAATAAACACATGGTGATTTAATTCATTAATATATTTATTATGTGCTAACTTTTGGATTAATGTGATAGAATGACACCTGGACTGAAATACACAGGAAGTTGTCCTGGCAATGCTGACTCTGAAATAGCATCTCATGCCATCATGAGCGGGACGAAGATTGGTGAGCCCCAACACTGGCCTGTGCCCAAAGCCTGGACAGAGGAGAATCTGCTACTCACTGAGTCAACCTCACAGATCCCTGGTCAATTTGCTGACCTCTGACAAAGGGATGGACATAAGCGAACCTCTTGCTACTCCTCAAGGAAGTACAAGCAGTTTACCAAGTTAGGTGGTTTCCATATTCCAAACACAGCGCAGGCCCCTGGCTCCAAGGGCTAGGGAGCAAGGGGGAGTGTGTCTTTAGCCTGCAGGCAAGGAGAGGAAGGCCCAGAGCCCTGGGTTCTGTGAGCGGGCGGGCCAGCTGCAGGGCCCCTGCCTCAGCTGGGAGAGAAAAATGACATGGATGAGGAGCCCTCAGGAAGTTTCCCCTCAGGCCTTCATGGAAACATGGGATAAAGTGAATGCTTCACACTCCACAATGAGGGTTTCATCTTTGAGAGAGAATCAATACCCTCTGGAAAAGTTCAGAGGAGTAAATAGTTTACTTTCATGTTCAAGTTTCCTGATCTAAAGTCATTTCCTTTTTAAGAAATTCAAGGACCCACAAACATTTTCCAAATGTCACTGTCACATATGGCACCAGGACTGTCATACTTCTTACAAAGGTAAATATTTGAAACGGTCACCTAAATCTCGCTGAGGTGAGAAATTAATACAAATCACATTGCGAAGTGCCTAAATTTTACAGGCTGTATCTTCCCTTTCTCTGTAAAGAAACCCTTGAAAGGGAAGCATTATTTTCTCTGTTAGATTTCTCCCCTTCTTTTTCTTTCACACCACTGAAATTCCCAACAAAAAGATAAGAAAAATCAACCTTAAAGCTGAACCTATCGATTCTACCTTCCTTTCAATTTTCCCCTTAAAATGCTTCAGATGAGTAATATTCACTTCTCAGAAAAGAGGAAATGGATATCCTGGGCAAGCCATAATGCAAATGAACATTTAAAGTATCAGGGAATCCACCTTTTTAATGATTAGTTGAAGTGGGGGAGGGGGTTTATGCACAGCAAAATCTGGACACACAAAGTGAGTTGGATGTTCTTGCCTACTTCCTCCTCTGAGGCCACCTGGAATATTCTCAGTCACAGCCGTAGGAACCAAGAGACCCCATGTTATATGCCCAGGCCCTTACCCATCATTCCCAGGAGGCAGGACATCTCTCGCCCTTCCTCCCCACTAAAATGTTTGTGAGCTTGTGCCCAGGGTCATGCTCTTCACTGATACATTAATGAGATCAACGTGTTTAACATGAAAAATTAGCACCTTTAATAGGACCTTCTGGAAATGCCTTTACTCCAACAAAGTGACAAGATGCCAAGCCATAGAGATGTTTAGGGGTAACACAGTCCCCTGATACCCCTGGATCACCCCAGAAACCTGGCTGCCTTCTTTATACCCCCATTTGAAAAATTGAAAGTCTCTTTAAACAGACTTTCTCAAAGAAAGTTGTCACTTTAGACTGCACAAACCAAAATTCTTCCAAAATCAGGTACTTGGGGGAAAAAAATTGAAGTACTTTTAATAATTTAAATGGCTCTTCTCTGCACATGCCCAGGACCCAAATCCCTTTTCTAACTGAAGTGCTTATATAAAAATTTGACAGCTCTTATAATTTTAAATTGCTCTACACTGAGTATGCCTAGAACCTTGATCACTTCCAAATTCAAGGGCTTATAAAAATTTGAAGCACTCCAATAATTTTAAATTGCAATGCACAGTGTAGAGTGATTTAAAATTATTGGACTGCTTCAATTTTTTTAAAAGGTCTTCAATTTGGAAGTGAGTCAAGCAGCATTCTAATACAGTGGTTTAAGACATCGAGTGCTAATCTAAAACTTAACACCTAAAAATAATGAAAATTAAACCACATGAGCTTTACTCCCTTTTTCCTTTCTCTTTCCCTTTCTTTCTTTCTTTCTTTCTTTTTTTTATAGGGAAGGAGCACTCAGAATACACCTAAAAAGTTGGGAAGTAGCTAGAGAAGAAAGTTAAAACTCAGGCCATAGAGAGAAAAGGTGTGGAGGGAAGGAAAATGCAGCAGTGCTGGGCAGAAAGGGAAGTCACATCAAAGAGGTCTTGCCCAGTGCTAGAGGTTTTAGGTGGGCAACACTGAAAGTGAGAATGGCCAGAACTGAGCAAGGGACAACATGAACATGAGTAGAAGCACTCTATTCTGCAAACTTGTCAATATCTAGGGATGCAAGGTGGAGAGCAGCTCTCTGGAAAAATTACTTTATTGTTTGTTTTTCTGATGAAGCTCTCAAAGAAAACTCATATGCGTGCTGATTCATTGTTTCCTCCAGTGATTTGATTGATACGGCATTCAAGGGCATAGCCCCAGTCTCAACCACGAACAAGCAAAAGCACATTTTTGTATGTCTTTCCCATGGAGATCTATACCCTCTTTAGCTCAGAATAGCTGCCTAAGTGTGTTTTCTTTTTTCCAAAGTATCCATGTCCTTTTTGTCTAATCTTGCCCATTTTCTAATTCTCTTTCTGCCTTTCTTTTCCCTCCACCACTACCTCTTTCTTCAACTACTGAAAACTTCACAAATGTAAAGATCATAGTGAGTTTTACTCAGTGGCCCTTTCTATTTAACCCACGGGGTATAAAGTTGCTGGCCATGGAAGACATCGAAGCAACAGAATTGAACAGAGTCCGCTTGAAAAACAGCATCTGTTTTGAAGCCTCCCTCACTGTTTATCACAAAGTGACCTGTGCTTTCTAACACCATCTACTGCTTTACTCCATCTACTAGTTGTGTGCTGTTTTGCTCTATTGGCTAGATAATGCGTGTCTTAAAATACTGTGTAAAGACACATTTAAATGATAGCTTGTAGTATTTCCCAGGGACCAACAGTAATCAGGGCTCGACATGAGAAGTTTAGAGAAGCTGAATTTTGGAACCCTTCTCATCCATAAGAAAGTAAGCATGTAATATTGTCTCCTGGATGGAAAAAAAAAAGATAAAAATAAAGAGAACAACCTAAGAAAAAGTGAAAGAAGAGCAGTAAAACAAAAATGTTCATCTAGAGAAGTGAGCTTCCTAGGAAGAGGACAAGAGGAAATGCATACCTGGGCAAAATTAAATGGTAGAAAACATTTTAATGAAATAAAATTTGGAAGGAAGTTAGAGAAGGGGAGGAGGGAATTGGGAACATATTGGAATGGAAACAGTTCTGTATACTTTTCTTTAAGCTAACTCATGTTCCCCTGTGTCCCAGTCACAGGGTTGCTTCACACGCAAACAACACAGCCATCTGGGCGAGTGCCGGGCAGGACAGCTTAACACACGCCATGCTCATTGGTCCTAAGGGCTTCATCACGATTCTCCATATGACATACGGTAGAGAAACCTGGACCTGAAGTTTAAATGTGATTTCTTACAATTTCCAATTAGCCTAATTTGGATGATTATTTTTATTGTTATTTCTTACAATAATGAATGAATAAATTAATAAAAGCCTACTGGCAGCAAAGAATATTAAGTAGAAAATTTTTAAAACAGCCCAGATTAAACCTAATAGTTGAAGTCGTGGGTAATTAGAAGCCTGTAAAATAGTCTAGAGGCTGGTACTGAGTGAGAAGAAGGAAATAAATACAGAAGGAAAGATGCTTCAAATTATTATTTTCTTAATAGATGTGTGACGATAATAGCCTGATCCAGAATCTAGACCTTGACTAATATTCTAACTAGATTATTTGGGAAAAGGCAGGTTCGGGGTGAGCAGTCAAATGTAGGGTAACCCAAACAAACAGTGTCAAGTTCTTAAGACTAAGCGTTCATCAATGGAATGTGTGAATAAATCTAGTCCCTGTTGTGAAACATACCAGGGAATGATTAAGAATACTTTACTAAGGAGCAAACATATTTTTTAGGTCACGTGTCTGTAGAGATGTCACCATTTAATAAAATGACAAAATCTATCTATCACATAGGCATGAACACAGAACAATATAAAGAGGTTAACAGAAATTGATGGCATCCGAGGTTTAATTTTACACTGAATCGGAGTCTTTGGTGATTGAAACAGACAAAGATGTATAGGGTTATCTTGTTGAAGAGGCTGTGCTAATTACTGGCACTTGTCATTCCTCCATAGCTTTATCTAAGTCAAGAAGGCTAACTAGCTTCTTTTTCCCCAGTGTGCATTGTTTGTTCAGGAGCTTTTGCTGAGGAAGGCTTTTTTTATAACTGCACCTCATTATTAACAGGTTCATAAATAAATGAGTCCTAATATTTTTCTCTGTTAACATTTATGATAGGGACATTGGGGCTACAAAAGATTACACTTGTCTTTAATAAAAATAGGCACTTATACATGAAGCCCATTAGGCCTTGTTACTGTGGAGGAGGAGGAAAGGGGAGGAACTGGAGCTTATATATAAAACAATAATAATAACCTGGTGTGCTGGCAACACTGTAAATAGAGAATAGTTAATGGAGTTTCATGACTTTCCTCTGCGACTAACTCCTCAGCCTGTTCTTCTAAGCTCCCACCCTCCAAGATGTGGAGACAAATATACCATAAAAGTATTAAGTGACATTTTTCATATAACTAGCACGGTACTAAGTATTACAAAAGACATAAAATTATAAAGCATAGTGACCACCCATAGGGAGAGGCTTGATTCGTGTATATCCACTGGTATAAGGCTCTCAGTGTTGCAGGGTTCAGAATTGGCCAAACTTGTATTGGATGAGATAATTTAAAGTAGCTTCTTTAAAGAGCCAGGGTTTGTGAAGACATCAAGAGTTATTCTGGGACTTAGATAAATATGAGAAGGGGAAAAGCATTCCAGGTATGGAAATTCACATGGAAAAAGGCAGAGACAGGTAAGAGAGAGAGGCATATGTAGGCAAAGGAAGAAAAAGGTCTAGAGTAAAAAATCTGTCAGAGAATTTCCCACAATTACTATGGGATATAATGCTGAATGTGTGTCTTGAAGGCCATGATAGGGAGTTGGAACTTGATCTGATAATATGAAATCTCTTTAGCTCATAATTGGATGAAAGCCATAGTAAGCAGGGCATTTAATAAAACAGTAGTGAAGCAAAGAGACATCTGAGACACCAAGTAGTACCATCCAATCATAAGAGAACCTGATGGTGATGGTATAGTAAAGAGAAAGACTTAGAATCTGAGAGACATTTCAAAAGAAGTTTCAACAAGACTTAATGGCCCTTGGGATGAGTGTGGAAGAAGACAGAAAGGCCTCAGTGAGGACGTAAAGGCCAGGAGAGAAGAGAAGTCTGGGACAGCAAGTCAAATAGTGGGAGGAGGAAACGAAGAGGAAAAAACCAAATCTGGTTTTAAGCATGCTGACAGAGACAGTGACAACACAATGAAACTGAGTAAGCATAGGTAGGTGCTGTAGAACAGACCACAAGCGATAACAGAAGTCATGAGTATGCCTGGGCTCAGAACAAGTGAGAATGTTCAGAAGAAGTGGTGAACCAGGGACCGACCCTGATTTGATACCCATAGCTGTTGGGCAAAAGTTCACGTCTGAACCATCTCTTAGCCACAGGTCAGGATCTCCTACAAGCAGATGCCACAGCGCATCATAGGAGCTGCCTACACAAAGGAAGGAAGTTGAGCCACAATAAAGAAGCAGGAAAAACAGCATTCAAAAGAGTCAAGTTGCCATCAGCAGACAATCAGACGAAGATATGGGCTCTGATGTGGAATTAGGGGCCCAAGCCTGGGACAACAGGCAGATACAAGTCTGTGACCAGCAAAGAAGGGCATGGTCCTAGGCCACAGCCTAGGATCCCTTAGGTGGAGGCTCCTTTCCCAAGACCCTCCAGAAGTAATGAGTGAGCAGCATGGAGACTTGAAGCACCATGGCAGACAGAAGGGACAAGGAAACCAGAGAACGAGCTGGAACACGTGAAATTCCTCAAGACACTGCATCCAGTTCCTGCACAGGGCTTTCATTATTTTTTTTTTCTGCATCATGCCATTTAGTTACAAAAATTTATGGTCCCAAATGTTTTGGTGTATTTGCATATGTAGCCTTAACACTAAACAGAACAATGTACCTCAAAACCAGTGTACAGCACTCATTATACAATGCCAAACACTCTAAGTCTGTAAAAACTCCTCATGTTTCATTCGAGCTAAAACATTAACTGACTCCATGATACCTCAGTTAAGTCCTTTATTAGGGTGAAAAAACCATGGATGACCCTCTGCTTAATTGGAGAAAAGTAGCCCTTCTTTTAAAAGTAACAAATGGACTGTGTTCTATCAGGGCTTACTCTGAATGGGGCAGGGAATAAAATAAATTCATATGTACCTACCTACTGTCTTGGCACTCCTCAAAATTCTAGCAGGTTTCTGAAAAGATGTATGTTTTTAAAGGCACCCCTCCTTCTTGAGGACATCCATTTTGTACTGGCATCCCCCACATTTGCACATGAAAAAATCCATCACTGTGTATACAAATGCCAAATTGCAATGCAAATAGGCATTTGTGTGCCCAATTACCCATTTTGTGTGTTTGCAAAACGGATGTGCCGGCAAATTCTGCAGGTGTGAGTTGGTAGCCTGCTGGAAACTTGGCTCCCACTGAGTCAGCATCAAATAAGGTGCTGTCTCCTGACAGTGCTGCTGAGGGGAAAGCATCCGTCTCTGGGACAGCCCTTCAGTGTGGTACCAGGTGTGGACAGCACACAGAAGGTCCATGCAGAGAGGAAGATATTAATAAAGAAAGGGGGAAAAAAACCAACAACTTTGGATCAACAATTGATCCAAATTGGGCTTGCCCTGGAAACACTAAGTTTTCCCTTTAGTGCACAGCTTTTTATTAAAAAACCCTATTCTTTATTTTATTGTATTGTGGTAACAACACTTAACATGAGATTCACCTTCTTAACAAGTTTTTTTTTTAAGTGTACAATACTATATTGTTAACTACGGCTGCAATGTTGCACAGCAGAACTCTAAAATCTATCTTGCCTAACTAAAGCTTTATGCTCCTTGATCAGCGGCTCCCCATCACCTCCTCCCTGCTCTGCCCCTGGCAACCACCATTCTGCTGAGATAACTGAATCCCACAGTTTCAGTTATCTCACATAAATGGAATCTCACAGTATTTGTCCTTCCGTGACTGGCTTATTGCACTTAGTATTATGTCCTTGAGATGTATCCATGTTGGTGAATATTATAGAATTCCCTTCTTTTTTGAGGCTGAATAATATTTCACTGTATATATGTACCACATTTTCTTTATCCATTCATTCATCAATAAACATTTACATTGTTTTCTCATCTTGGCTATTGTGATTAGTGTTTCAATACACATGGGAGTGCTAGTATCTCTTTGAGATCCTGATTTCAATTATTTTGAATATATTTCCAGAAGTGAGATTGTTGGTACGGTAGCTCTATTTTAATTTTTTGAGGAACCTTCAAACTGGTTTTCATAGCAACTGTACCTAACATTTTCCACTCCCACCAACAGCATAGTGTGAAACGCTATTTTTCAAGGTATATTTTATATCTCTTTGAAGTGTGACTCTAAAACAGACATCTCAGCCAGCACTCAGAATACCCTAATAAATCCCAAAGTTTTACCTGGTTGATATGAAACTCTGTGGCCACTACCGCACCACTCACCAGAACCTTCCCACTTCCTCTTTGGAATTCTCAGGAAGTTGAGACGAGTCAAGAACACTCTTTCTTGACTTACTCATAAATTCCCCTGTAGCCAAATGCCACCCAGGTGAGCCATCACCATTTCCTCCCAACGTCCATGATGATCATAACAAAAATTTTGCCCAAATAGTAATGAGTAAGTCATAAAGAGAGCATAAATAGCAAATACGGATGATCCTTCATTTGCATTTGTGTTTACTGCTTCTGAGATAAGTCCAGCTCAAAAATGGTATGTCTAGGAACTCAGTATTTTCTTGGCAAATCTATAGTCTAAAAATTCTTCAGTACACTTGATTTTTCTTTAAACAAGGTGACTAGTCAAAAATAAAGTTAAACAGGGTTTTACTTTCTAATGAAAGTCATTTAAAAACTGTTGTTATCATATAAATTTCATTTTTATTCCTCTTTTTTATATCTAACAGAACTTTCATTTTTAAAAAAATCAGCAAAATAAAGGCAATCTGCTTAATCATAAAAGAACCCCTTCCCCTAGGATGTCAATAATTCTCAAAATTGCCTTTGATATTTTCTAGATATCAGAAATGGGTAATGTAGTATTTTAAGTGGCAGAAATGCATTAGTACCATGTAAGTACATGATCCTTAATGTACTAATCTCAGCAATATGTGTAATAAGGACTTTCAGTAACACTTTAAGTGTCCTCTGAGAAATGCTAATTTACAATGAAACACCTATGGAAGTACATGTGACATCTACATGAATACCAAATGAATTCATTTTGATCAATGCTATTACAATGAATCTAAAATGAATTCACAATGATAGAACATTTAAATTATTACCAAATTTTATTTTAATATTACATGTGCTATGGAGATTAGCACATATTAAGAATCAGATTGAGCATATACACACACACACACACATACACATATTTAGACACACATGCACACATTCCAAAAATAATTGTCTCTACTAATTACTTCATTAGCAAGTTCTCTTTCAAAAAGAAACATTCTATTCACACACATGCACACACACACACACACACACACAAACACACACACACACAATCTTATATATGCAAAATGCTTATGTCACATTTACAAAATTGCATATTGAATATCAACAAACACAAGATTTGCATTATGAGAGCAAGCAAATAAACAGGCTTTGTGGATGACAAAATAATGTTTCCAGATCTACATCTTGAATCTTCCTGTCTCTTTCATAATGGCAACGGTTGGTAAGTTGATTCCTATTACTTGTTAAAAATTCACAAGTGGTTTTTGTGGTTAATCAAAGATAATCAATGATAGATGGATAGATATATGGATGGACAGATGAATAGGTGGATAGTAAATAGTATGATATTTAAATATGATCTCTGACACACTGAAGTTTTTATTTAGAATTTCCAAAAAGCCAGAATTTGTAGGGAAAGTATAAACTGTCTATTTTTTTTTTTATGATTAAAAAAAACTAAGATCCTCAGACTATGGATGCTCAACCTTGACTTAGGCTGAGTCACTGTAAGATACGCAACCAGATATCAATCAGTAAAAATGAACCTTGGAGGACTGAATCTCTGGTCCTATTTAGAGTTTTAAGGAGTTAATATGAGCAAGCCAACAATGGCCTCCCACACGAAACCAACAAGAGTCCGTACTGACTGGGTCCCACCTCAGATCACGGGATATTTCATATAGATACATCAAATTTCTGTCAATGCTATGAATGATCTGCACACCTAAGTCAGACTTCATCCAAATGCCTCTAACCAATGCCTGTCCATCTGTATCAGTTCCTGCATTCTCGGCATCATTCACACGCCTTCCCTCTTCTTTGTCTTCATTGCCACACTCCTAGATCAAAACTCCATCATCTCTTGCCTGGGTACTTGCAATAGCCTCATAACTGATCTACCTCCCCGACGCCCCACCTCCAATGAGTCCTACACATTGCCAATCCATTTATCTTTCTAACAAGCATGTTGGATCACGTGACTCCCCTGCTCAACATTTCTCAATGGCTCTCTCTCTCCTACAGAATTAAAAGAGAACACGTGTGGGGCATATCGGGGTTATCTCCCTCCACTATCTCCTACATGTTCTACATGCTCCAGAAGTGATGAAACACTACTGTGTCATTTTACGTGATCCCTCCACCTAGTATGTTCACCCCTCACCTACCTGCCTGAAAAACACTGCTCGTTCATTGAATTTCAGCTCAGAAGCTTCTTCCACGAGGCCTTTCCTGTCCCCTGCTGCCAAATGAATCCCAAAGACTCCACAAAGGCACTTTCCCACAGAATTATAATCCTCTGTTAACATGTCCATAGAGTAACTAGACTATAAAATCTTGAGCCAAGTACAATATTTTATTTATCTTTGTCTCCCAAGCCATTGCCCAGTGTCTAACACATAATGCTTATTCAATGGATGCTGAGTAAATAGACTTGTCTTCTAAAGATTCTATTGTCCTTTCTGTTGTGTATTCTTCAAGCAGACATTCAGAAATCTGTGCTCACAAATTGCTCAGTAAGCACCATTCTGATTTTAATTGACTCGGTGTGCACATTCCAAATGTGTGTGGGCAAACGTGTGAACTTGAAAGTCTAAATCATTCTCTAATACACCAAACCTCCCAGGAAATCAAGTTACTATAACATTAAACTAAAAATAAAAATAGCAAAGATTTATTAATCACCTGCTATGTGTTGGGTTTTACGTGAATTACTTTATGAAAGTCTCACAGTTGCCACATCACATTACTATTACTATCCCCACATTACAAATGAAGCAACCAGATTCCAGAGAAATTAGGTGAATTGATCAAGGCCATAGGTTAAGGAATGAAGAAGGGGGATAAAAGGACAAACATGATTGGCTTAAGTCCTAGGCTTGTAACCTGACACCATTACCTTTCCTAGATGTTGCCAGACGCTTATGCTGTTTCTGTATTAGAAAATCCAGTAACTCCAAGAAAGAGATTCCATAGTTTTATGTATAAGTCTAAAAGTCAAAATAAGCAAGGTCAATCAACTGTAATTCCTCTATACTTAGTAAAGGAGAGTTCCTTTGGCCTTAGACATTTTGGATAAAAATCCTGTCACACAGGAACTGACGTCTCGATAACTAGAAGGTACAATGTAAGGGTTTCATATACTCTGGCAGATTTTTTTTTCTTTTCTTTCTTCCTTCCTTTCTTTCTTTCTTTCTTTCTATTTATTTATGTATTTATTTATTTATGCAAAAGCTTGCTACCTAATATTTTTTAAACTCATTTTCCAATAATTTCCAGCATTCTTCTATTATTCCCCTTTTCCTAGAAAGCAAACTGGTACCAGTTCTACTGTCTGCTCTGGTGGAAGAGAGCTCATAAATCTGACACAGCTAGCTTCTGGAATTCACTTGATTTTCATAATTGCATTTTTGCTTTTTTGCTTGGCCTAGAAAGAATCCTAGGTGGACTGAAACTAGGATCTTGAGTTTGAACATTTTTGTAGAAGAGAGGAGAAAAAATAATGTTTGCTTGTTTCTGTAATGAACTTACCTTCCAGCCAAGTTCAAAGGGGGACAGTGGAAAGGGGCTCACTGCCAAAACTTCAGGGACACCTCTCTATTACAGCAAATATTGCTGGAAACCCTAAGGCCACTTCTGTCCACAGGCATGTGGGAGTCTCCTCCTTTCAGCTAAGGCCAACTGACTCCTATTTGCAATAGAGCAATGGAGACACACTCTTATATATTTTATGATGAAAGCAGTAGTTTTTGCAAACATGCCTGGAGGCTCAGAGTTTGCCAATTAAGGTCTGTTACTCCCCACCATCAGAATCTCCATTCTTCACCAAATCAGTAGGTTCTAATATCCAACAGAAGAACTGGATTCCACAAAGCTGCCCATGTCTGGAGATGTTTCTAAGCAGAAGACTCATTTATGACTTTGGCACTGGCTAGAAAACAAAAAATAAATGTACATCCTCCAAAGAAGGAATTGTAACTTTGGATTGGGTATTTCATGAATGCTGTAATAAGATACTTGAGGTATAGGATTCTAGTCCTGATTCTTTTTCTCCACTTCCAAAGTGCCAAAAAACTTCCAATTCAAATATTACTCTCACTGAGACGTCATCCTCTAAATTCACTGCTCAAATACATAATGTCTGCCCCCCCCCCGGTTCCCACGGTGCTTAAGTCCGATGTCCATTGTCCTACTATCCACTCTATACTATAATTACATGCTCACATAACTCTGAAGCCACTGGGGACAGGAACTGTGTCTTCTTTGTGACTAGTCCCAGTGTCAGACACACAGGATAGGGGTCAGCATAAAAGCCAGATAGTAAATATTTTAAGCTTTGTGGACAATATAGTATCTGTTGTAACTGCAAAATGGCCATTATAATGCCAAAGCACCTATAGATGATATTAAAACAAAGGAGCCTGGTTATATGCTGAAACCTTCTTCATAGAAACAGGTGGTAAGCCAGATCTGACCCAGGGGGTCATAGTATGCCACCTCCTGACACAGATTATTCAATGAAAAATATTTAAAAAAAAATAAGAAAAGAGGGAGGAAAAGAGAAAAGGAACAAGAAAGAAAGGGAGATAGGGAGAGAAGGAATGATTAAAGAAAGGTGGGGGAAAAACCCCAGAAATAAACAAAGAATGAGACAAAATTTGATATGCTTCCCAGATGGTGAAGAGTGATTTCTAGTGAGTTTCTCTTCAGCAAAACATTTAGTCCATGAGAAACAGTTCTAATTAGAATCCTCCTATTATATGTCACATCATATTCTCTACATGTAAATCTTCCAAACAATTCTCTCTCTTGGCAAATCATTATTTCCCATTTATTAAGACAAAGCATGGTTGAAGGGCTCCATTGCTGGCTTACAACTACAGCCTGCCTACAGGTGTCATATTTTATGCACTGAAAAGAGAGCATTGTTCTGCCACTCTCCATGCAGGAACTATGAATGCCTGAAAACAAATGACTTTTGACTGCTGATCAGAACCACACTTTAATCAGTTACTGGTCTATGATCAATAATTAATCATGCTATTCTGTCTAGGTAATAAATAATGGGGAAAATAGCAATGAATATATAGTTGGCCAGATTCTCCCTGGGGCAAAACAGAAAAGAACTAGCAGGAAAGTCTGTCTGGATAATCCTGTGGACTCCTAATATACAGCTTCAGCTGAAATTTCCAGGAGGGTTGGGGCTGTGAGCAGAGGAAGAAGACTTGTCACCATCAATACCTCCACAGGCCCCTCAGGCCTAATAATCCCTATTGGAGCAAATGTATCTGTGCTAAAACACCTGAAACAGGGGCCTGCAACAAAAAGACAGCAGGGCACCAAGGGACAGGCCAGATGTTCCACAGGGACAGAGGCGCTGCCCCTCCCTTGGAAGTAGGGGCAGTCGGGTAGCCGAAGAGTACAGATGCACCTTGCTTTATATTGCAGTGCTTACTGGCCAGAAGTTGTATGTCAAGAATAATCTTATACACTGAATCCTATAAGAGTACCCAGCAACTCTGCTCTTTTAAAGTTTTAGATGAAATATTTTATAAAGAGAATAATTATGCTGGTTTTCTATGGCTGTGTAACAAACCCCTACAAGTTCAGTGACAACACAGCACACATTACTTATCTCGTAGTTTCTGCAGGTGGGGGTCTGTGCACAGCTTTGCTCACGTGGCTGCAATCACGGGATCAGTCAGGGCTGTGTTCCTTTCTTGAGCGCGGGGTCTTCTAAACTCACATGTTGTTGGCAGAATTCAGTTCCCTGTGGTTGACTGAGTGACAATTGTGGCTTCTTACTGGCTGGTGCCATGAGAATCATGCCTTGATTTGGCTTTTTAGCCCATTCCCAAGGAAAGGAATAGGGAATGAGAACATACACGTGGGAGGAGACCCACAGTGAACTACCATCACAGTTCATGTAGCTGGTGCTCTTCACTGCTACTAACGATGAAGATCTTGCTTAAAAAAAAAAAAAATTAACAGGTCACATGTTCTTCTTGAGCAAAAACATCTAGGCAAAAGTCTCCATTGTGGCGTGCCACCCTATCGTCAGACCTGATTTATATTAAGGTCCATGGCCTTTCTTATGCTAAAGTAGATGGATCCACCCTGTATTTCGATGTTCACATTTTTTGATACAAAAGTTAATGGTACTTTTTATGAGACACCCTCAGTTATCAAAGAAAAGCGTCATTTGTACTGTGATATTAGCAAATTTCCCAATCTGTTTAAGTAAGCTGCTTCGTGTCAGGTGTTTTCTTTTTATTAACTTATTTCTCCCAGGACTTCAGCCTTCCTACACCAAGAACACACAGCCAAACTCATAAGCAGCCTTCCTAATAAAGCATGACACCTGGGCCTGCCTCTCTTGGCCTCACAGAAGCCTTGTCAGGATGGCCCACGTTGGTCCTGGAGCAGCTTCGAGGCCTACAAAGCACCAGTGTCACTGCCACTGTACGCAGCTCCAAAAGATGGGAAGGGCTCCTAGATTCACTGAGCAAAGGTGATGAAGAAAAGCTTTGAAGACTATTTGAGTAACTCCCTAGGCACCCTGGGAGCAAGTCCATAAAGGAAACCAATGCTTTACTTATCTAATAATCATCTATCTATCTGCCTATGTACCGTCCATGTGCTCCCTGTCTACTTTGCTGTCAATCAGTTACTGAAGGGCTCACTCCCAGGCTTTACGACGAGACATCTGAACCCTCTTTAAAACTGCAGCATTGGGCCCCAGTCACCTTAGAACTACACACCTAAAAACTGTACCTTTCACAAGCACAGCTTTTATCAGCTCTTCTCTTTCAACGTCGTCCTTGAATAAAGCAAGTTGGTCTACGGGTAGGTTCCCGCCAAACACCTCATGATGTCGCTACCCAACTCTGCCATGTTAGACACCTGAACTTTCAAAAGCCAGCGAAGAAAGAAGAGATCTCAAAGCAGTGTGAACTACATTAAAGTGGACAAGTAGATTCAACTGCGAAAATGCTGAGCACCCCATTCTCTCCCCAGCCTCAAGGACACTTCTGCCTGGTCAGGATGCCTTTCTAAAACCTCCTGGAAAGAGAGGCAGCATCCACCTTTTGTAAAAGGAAAAGGACTGGATAAGATGATGTCAGGTCACTTTTAGCCCTAAGAAAGATAAAAGGTTAACAGGAAGCCATCACACCATCCAGAAATTCAAATGCATAAGCATCTACAAGGTACCACCTTTGGTTGATGGGGAACTAGAATGGAGAAAGGCAGGCAGACACATGTGCACACGAGCTCCATACTACACAGAAGCACCCACATGGGAGAAGCCTACTTGTTTACTGGCCACCCTGACTGGCTGCCTCCCTGGAATGAGAGAGGACTTGCAGCCACTTCGGAGGAGGGTACACAGCCAAAGCAAACCAAACACAATCTGCTTCTTTGTGAATTGCAAGCAATTCCCAACTGCCTGAGCTAATGGTACAGAGCAGTAGAGCAGATAACCCAATACGGTGGATAATCTCAAAATCATTTTCCATTTGGCTTGTGGAATGAATTAAATGATTTGTTTCGGCTTCAGCAGATTTACCTTCCTAATTATGTTTTTTGTTAGGCTAGAAACATTCAACATCACAGGATGTTGCCAGGGATTTAAAAAGTACAACAGATAACAGCCATGTGAGAGATCAGCATAGAGGTCACCCAGGGTCCGTGACATCTATTGAGTGCCTACTGTGTACCCATTACTCAATGGGACAGAAAGTGATCAAAGACATGTCTCCTGCAGTCAGGATTGTAATGTAGTAAACAAGACCAGATCAAGAGCTATAAAAATATACCTTAGAGATAGTTGGTTATATAAATGCATGTAAAGCATGGTCATTTCTAAACTTGGGATCTCCCTAGATGCTCTACAAATGTCTTGAATAAAGGAATGAATAAATGAACAAGGCATATTTGGAAAGATGTTGGATAAAGAGCTCCAAAAGTAAGCATTCCTGGGCTGCCAAGAAAAGGCAGCTTATTGTTCACTAGGGTCTGAGAAGGAGTTCCCCTAAACGGGAAGATACTAGAGACACGCTGCATGTTCCTCAAGGCTTTGCACAGCTGGAGAATAAGGCAGATTCCCCACCTTGCCTGCCCTTCTTCCCTTGGCTTAATCTTCATCATCTTTTACATCCCAACCTAGTACCTCCTCCAAGAAATCTTTCCAACCCCAGACTACATTCATCCCCAGGGATATGCATTCTTAACATCCTATACCTCACTTCAGAAGCACGTCATCCAACACCAAGTAAACACTAATCTTTGCAATATTTGTTGAAAGTCTGCTTCCTCTGATAGAACATAAGCTCCCTGGTGGCAGGGACAATATTTTCACTTATATTTTCAGCACTTAACACAGTGACTTGCATACAGTAAGACTAAATAAATATTTATGGAGCAAGGTATTGAACTGAAGCACTGAAGTCAGGAAACAAACTTCTAGCTGAGCCCTCAGGAAAGGGTAGGAAATACTTAAGTGAAGAAAAGAGAAGTTTCCTAAACTCTCAAGAAAAGACTCTGCCTATGCAGCCACACAGAGATGAAAATAAACAGGGGGCTATCACCAGATCACTAGTAGGCTGCTTCAGAGAGTTGTAATAAGGTTTGGGAACTATTTAAAAACAACAACCAAAATTTATTGAGTGTTTCTCAGAAGATAGTTTAATGGATTATCTCATCGACTCTCACAGCAACCCGATGAAGTACTTATCATCATTTTACAAGGAGGGATTGAAGCTAAGAATTTAAAGTCATTAAAACTATGGCCACTATTTGACCCCAGGCCTATTGATCTGTAAGACTCCAAAACGCATGATTGTCACCATTAAGAACATGAGGTACTGTAGTTACAAATATGCTGTAAATTGCAAAGCAGTTGGCAGCTGTAATGTGTGTGGGTACAGGTAAACACAAACACCCAAATTAACAGACTAACTAGCTAGCTAAATAACTAAGGAATACCCATGTTCACTGCATGATGGGTGAAAATCCAAAATACTCTATTATCTAAGGGACAGAAAATCTGGGTCTGTTGATGCCCAAATAAACAGGTAACAATGGAAGAATCCATTAACTTTGTCTCTAACTAACTGGTTTAGGGCTTTTTTTTTCTTTTCTGCTAAGGCTTAAGGCAACAATAAATATTAAAACTAATGTGGTCTTTCTCAATTAAGTTCAAGGCTAATTTGTCCAATTGAAAATGATTGTTAGAATAGATTTGATGCAAGTGTGCAAATCCTAATACGGCCAGAACTGTCAAGTTGTTTTGGTATAAAGACATCGAGGCCTCTACAGACCCTCCAAGAAAAGAGGGTCTAGTCTGTTGTTTACCTTTATATCTATGGTGCCAGTACAACACAAGTATAATACATTTACAATTATGGAATGAAAGAGTGAATGTTTAAGATTCAGTTAGTTCCAATTCTAAAAGATTAAAAGGACATCAAAAATTCTGGATATATTTACTGTCACTATAACTGGGCAGAACTAAGAAATGCAGAACACTTTAGGAAGCAGTACATGAAATAGATTGGGCTAAGTTTGGATTACTAAAGAAAAACATTTCAGTCACTGAAAAAACATTTATTTTCCAACAGAACAAATATAAGAAATAACTACACTAAAATTTTCTTTTCCTTTGTACCTGGTTATCTTCACATCCCATTGACACTTCTGATTGGTGGCTCCTGAACCATCATCAACTCTCAATTAGCATATACTAGTATTTTATTAATAAAAATCAGCATGCCTAAATTTCCTCTCAGGAGCTGGCGATAGATTTTCATTTTTTTAAATAATGAGAATTTAAGAAATGATTTAATACATCTGAAAAAGATGCCATTGACAATCCTAAAACTTCTGTTTGTCCTAATGACAGCCATTACCATTATCTCGTACACAGGTATGCCAGGGTAGAACAGAGTGTTTTTTGTTGTTGTTGTTTTATTTTTGTTTTTGTTTTTGTTTTTGTTTTGTATTTGGCAGCTCCTGGAAACCACAGGAAAGAAACAAAACAAAACAAAACAAATAAGTTACCCTCTCAGGAAGCATTCCTCAGATATTCTGGTTTTTGAGACAAGCGGAATTATTCCCCACTAATTTATACACCAATGAAACTGGCCGGTTGGCAAGTCCACAATTAATGTGAATGCCAAGTGGGAAGGCAGCTTTGTTTCATCTCACAGAACACTTCACTGAACAGCAGCCTCCCCAGCTGAAAATGCATGCAGTGTCTCTCTCTTTTAACTTGCAGCAGACGCTGGCATTTCTTCATCTCTATTCACTCTATCATTATGATGCATTATACAATGTAATGATGTAATACACCGGAAAGCCGAAATGTGCGCGCCTTGCCAAAAATAATAATAAGAAAAGTATACAATTATTTTCTGCTATGAAAGCCACTATCACTATCATTTCATCCTTCCTCAGCCAAAATGAAAGCTTCCCTAATGGCTCAGAGTCTCTTTATGTTTGTGAATTGAACATGAATGTGAGAAGTAGGACGTCACCTCGTCTGTACTGAGTTAGAACTTTTAAAGGATATAAACAAATTTATCACTTGAGCATGGCGGGCTGGCTCCCGAATCTACTCCAGCAGTATTTTTGATGGTGTGATTTCTAGTGTGATGCTAAATGCTACCAAGCCTCTATTTGTTAATAACAAAATTTCCTAGAAAGGGTCTGCCTTTTCATGTTTCATTAACATTAACCTACAATCACAAGCCACCGTTCTGGACAGGAAGCACATTTCAGGGGAAAGTCACCGTCTGCTGGTAGCTGCGTTCGTCGTGGCTGATTAAATAAAAAAGAATCAAAGTAATAAAATCTCAGAAATAAAGCCAACTAATTGCTACATTTCCCCTCCCCCTTATCGAATGCTATTTTGAGTTACCGAAGCAGAAAATTATTTTAAGAATCAGATATTTTTAAGACATCACAAGAAAATATTCCCAAAAGATTGCAACATTGAGCAGACTTTTTCCTCCAATTCCTTCTGGTTAAGCCCCTCCTCTTTTGTCCTCTCCAATTCAGCCCTCCTTCCATGCTCCCATGGATTTTCTGGGTAGATTTTTTTTACAGCATATCTAATGTTATTCTTCATTATTACCAGGGATCCACCTCTTATAAATAGGACCAAACCCAATGAAGGAAGCTACATCCCAGACTGCCCAGCTTGCCGGCAGCAGCTCTGCCCATTTGGACTGCAAGGACATTTCAAAATGATATGTTCAGCGCTGTTATTATATTGTAATTGAGAAGTGGTTGACGAGATGGAGGCCAGAGACGAATCTGAAGGGAACCCAGGGACCAGAGGAGGGCCACGCAGCCTTCCACGGCATGCCGTCCCCAGCGCTGAGAAAAGTGTCTGTCAGCTCTCACTCGCACAACCCCAGCCACAGATCATAAAGCTGCTAAGTGGGCTGGCCACCCGCTTCGTGCTGAAAATTTGTGGGATGCCATTTTTTGCCAGGCAAAATTAGTAGGAATGCTTAACGTAATTAATTTTTATACTAAACACGTGTTGTTATTTTTTTTTAATGTACAATTACCAAACCATCGAAACCACAGTAGAGCACAATCAGATGTGCCTGAAAACACATAATTGACATAAAGGACGTGCAGAAAAATAACGTGAAAACATAAAATAAATGGTTATTGCTATTTAGAATCTGCATTTAAAGAGTGAAATCAATCATAATTATGCATTATTAGCTAATAATTGGGTGGAAGCATAGAGGGCATATCTTGTTTATTGTTGCTGGTGCTGCCATTGTTACTGTTATTATTATTTTCAGTGGAAAATTTTACCAACCTGAGATTGAAGAATTCCCAGTGATTACTCAGTGCATACAGCCTCTAGACTTTTTTCCATCATTCACTCACCACTGCAACACGGTCACCTCTGGGGAGGCCCCAGAAAATCCCAAACATCTGATAAAAGCGCATTTGCAGGTGTAGGGCATGTCTCCTTGTCCAGAAGAGAGCCAAAGAGGGGCAGAAAGTAAACGGGTACGGATTCTTCAGGCGGGGTAGAAGCAGCCTGAAGCAAAAGGCAGAGCTGTGCCCGGTTATACCGATTCCAGCATTCTCTCTCTTCCTCTGTCTCTGTCTGTCTGTCTCTCTCTCTCTCTTCCCACTCCCCTCTCCCTCTCTTCCCATCTCCGTGTGTGTGTGTGTCTGTGTGTGTCTATGTCCCCGGAAGTAAAAGGGTAAGTGGCTAGGTTTTTCTTAATGATTATTGATGGTCAATAGTTGTGTATAAAATAAATTGTATTTGTATCACTGAGCAAAGTTTCCTAAAATTCAGCACTTTCAAACTTCAGGCTTCAACCCTCTAGTATGACAGCCTCAAGCTACCCAACTCCAGTTCCTGCACTTTGGGGAATGTGTCAAATGTCCTGTGATCAAATTCTTATGCTATGAAACCATGAAGACTAAATGACAATACATAAAACAGTTGTGTCCTTAAAGTGTCAAAACAACCAATTTTTTGTTTTTTGTTTTGGTAATGTAACGTTCATGAGAAATTTTTTGTTTCCCCCCCACCCCCAACATTTTGGTGTCAAAGGAACAAGGCCCAGAGAAGAAAATGACCAAAACGGTAAAGACAAGAATAGATAGCAAAAAAGAGAAGTAAAATTGGTTAATTAATCAAATTTAAATTTGTGTTACATGTTTTTAAAAAATAGTCAACTGGATAAATCCAACCCATTTCTTCCGTGTACTAATTCAACAAACATTTATTGACACTATTCTAGGCCCTGGGAATTCAATGATCAAAAGAGACAAAAGCCTTTCCTCTCAAAGAGTTTTTACATTATGGGTAAAGAGGGTGCCCGGGGTTGAGTGGGGGAAGAAGACAGACAACAAACAATTACTAATATATAGAGTAAATCGGTACGTACCTTGGAAACACATAAAGCACAGAAAAGAGGGCAGAATGTGTATGGAAAAGTACAGAGTTGTCATGCAATTTTAAATAAGATGGTCACTGAGACCTTCCCAAGAGGTAATATTAGATAAAAACTTAGTCAAATTATCCATTTGAACAAGTTTTTCCTCTTCAGGGGCAACGATGGTCAAACTGATCCGGCTGTCTCTGGAAAGCATAACCTTAAGGAAATCACTCAAGGGATTCCAAGGAAGGTATGCACGGACTGCAGCTCCTGGGCAATAGTACAAGTTGAAGTGAACAGAAGCAAAAATAAATGAATGGAACTATATCAAACTAAAAAGCTTCTGCACAGCAAAAGAAAACAGTAAACCAAAGAAGCAACCAACTGAATGGGAGAAAATATTTGCAAACTACATCTCCAATAAGGGGCTAATATCCAAAACATATAAAGAACTCATACAACTCCACAACAAAAAACAAACAACCCAATTAAAAAATGGACAGAGGATCTCAACAGACACTTCTCCCAAGAAGACATACAAATGGCCAAGAGATACATGAAAACATGCTCAACTTCAGTAGTTATTTGGGAAATACAAATTAAAACCACAATGAGGTACTACCTCACACCTGTTAAAATGGTTATTATCAACAAGTAATAACAAGTGTTGGAGAGGCTGTGGAGGAAATGAAACCTTCATAGACTGCTAGTGGGACTGGGGATTGGTACAGCCACTATGGAAAACACTACAGAGGTTCCTCAAAAAATTAAGAATAGAATTACCATATAACCAGCAATCCCTCCTCTGAGTATCTACCCTGCAAAAAGCCTGAAAACAATTATCTATAAAGATGTATGTACCCTTATGTTCACTGCAGCATGACTCACAGTAGCCAAGACATGAAAACAACCAAATGTCCTTTGCTAAATGACTGGATAAAGAAGCTGTGGTACATATACACAATGGAATATTACTGAGCCAAGAAAAGATAAAATACTGCCATTTTCAACAGCACGGATGGATCTTGAATTATCACGCTAAGTGAAATGAGTGAGAGAGAAAAAGTTGAGAACCACATGATTTCACTCATACGTGGGATATAAAACTGAAAACAACAAACAGACAAGACTAACAAACAAAAACACATGGACACAGAGCACAGTTTAGTGGTCACCAGAGGAAAAGCAGGGGAAGGATGATAGAAAAGGGTAAAGCACATCAAATACATGGTGATGGAAGAAGAACTGGCTCTGGGTGGTGAGCACACAGTGCAATATACAGATGATGTATTATACAATTGTACAGTTCAAACATGTATTATTGTACTAACCAATGCCACCCCGATAAATTTAAAAAAATAAAATTTAAAAAGCAAAATCCTTACAAAGAAGAAATAAACACTTTTTTTCTCAGAGTAACTCAAACAGCGTTTCTCTCATTTGTTTTAAGCACTTAACAGTTGGTTTGTCTGAATTAGGCAAAGCAAAATAATATAAAGCAAAAATGAAAGAAAGGAGTAAAACTGTGGTGGTCCCTCTGTATGGGGTATGAGGGAGAAAGGAGCAGAATCTGGACTTTCTGAGCAGACAAATAACTGGTGTGGCTGGGTTTATCTTTTTAAGCCAGTCGTTTTCCAGGCATTTAGACCCAAGAAAGAAGAAGGACAGGATGCCTATTTCTAGTGACCATAGTTCCTGAGTTGTAATTTAGAACTCAGGACCTAATGAAGAATTCTTTTTCTGATCTGTGAATTCATTTATTTAAAAACCCTTTTCAAGTCATAAAACTTAAATCATTTTTAGCTGTTTTTTTTTTAATTGACTTTCTGGAAAAGAATATAGTTGCATAACTAAAAAATATACTTCAACACACACACACACCCACATCACTAAACACAATATTTGAAACTTTAAAACTGAAATAGATTCCAAAAACTCAGAACCTATGGTCCCTGTAAATATACCTCAAAACCAGTGTCATCTACATTACCCCAGGAGTAATGTAATTCTTTCCCAGAGTATGCACTGCTCCTGGACTCTTAATACGGTATTTATTCATTTAAATAAGAGGTCCTAGCAAACCCAAGCTCCAGGCACGTCCCTCCTTCGCCCACCCCACACCCAACCAATGGAGCTGCAAGTAGCAAAGGTCACTCTCTCCAGAGGCTCCTCCACAAGCCCACGCAGGACAGCTGACTCAGGGATAGGGGAGGAGGCAAGTCCACGCCCTAGGCGGATGGCGGGAGGAGCCCCAGACCCCAATCCCAGGCTCTAGGCATCCTGGGCAGACAGGGCAGTTCCTCCCTGAGCACCCAGCACAATGGAGAGGCGGAGGGCAAATTCCTTTCTGCAGCTACACTGAACGTGAGGGGCCTGGAGGAGAGGAGGAGGGTCTTCACGACCACCTCTGTTTTTGTTGTCATTGAGGCTTCCCGAGACCCTCTCAGAACCACAGCCGAACACAAATCAAAACTGTCGTATTTAGGAAGAGGATTACGTGTCCTACAACCTTCTCTAGTCTGCCTTTCTCACCTTCCTTCTACTGGTCTTTCCCTGCACTTCGTTTACTCCCTTCACCAAGGCTTTGCTATCTACTACTTACCTTGGTGTGAACGCAAATTTACTGGTAAGTTCTAGGGAAAATGTGCAACTAAAGTCTCTTCTGCCACTGAAGGAAAGAAAAGCAGTCTCCCATGGCAGGAATCCAGGGATCCGTACCAGTGTCGTCCTGGGGACTAGAAGCCTTTGAAATATATTTCAACTTCTCCACTTTGGCACCCACCTCCTGATGAGCCTGAGTTTTAATTAGCCTTTGGCAATTGGATGGAAATTTTCTGAAGATACATAAAAAATGAAGATGGGAATGATTTGTGAAAAACCACCTGACCTTTAACCAGGAATGCTGTCCATTTTAAATGGTTTGGAAGACAGGCAGAACCAATTTGGCCATGCAGGGAAAGGGTGTACTTTCACCAGACTAAGAAAATAAAGTTGCTCATTCTTCTCAGACATGGGGTTGCTTCTCCCTCTGCACCCCATGCCCTTTGCCACCTGATGAGCTCAGACCCACACAATTAAATGTGGTATGTTGCTGAGGCCGTCCTCATCCCAAATTCCCTTGCCTCCTAAGGGTAGGGGTAGGTGAGGAGGAATGCAGGCCATCCTAAGCCTTCTTTGGAGAATTTATTCACTGCTGACAGTGCAATGTGGCTTTATTCACTCAAGTACCTCATGACTCTAAAGCTTGATTTGATCAAAAATGTTAATTATGCTTCCCTTTAACATGATTTATAAGATGCTAGTGGCAGTGGGGCAGTATTCATGCAGGTAAGATACCAGTCTAGGGACTACCTCTGATTTCCATGCAATTAGGAAAATTTGACCCACCCAGGGGCCTAATAAGATCGCCACTTTCTTTCCCTCCCCAAAACGCACAATGAGCTGCTAACTGCCGTGCTGTATCTCCAGTAGCCAGTAACTTTTCTTAACTATAAAATTTAAAGCAACCAAAAAAATACCACCACCACATATGTATAGATGTGTCGTCTGCAAGTGGCTTTGCACCAACAAATGGGGATGGTTGCCAGCAACTATAAGTCTCTTCTAAATGAAAATCAAGTCAGTATTTCCTTTCTGGAGGGAAAAGTATGTGCTTTGGATATAAACCCTTTTTTCCCTTTCTTTCTTCTTTTTTTAAAATTTTTTAGTATAAACTCGCCCACATATACAAAGCCCTGTTTTGTACATGAGTGTGTATTTATGTGATTTTGTATGTGTGTGTGTGTTCATGTATGTTTTATAAATATACTTGGAGAGGAATAGCATTGCTTTAATGCCTGCAAAGCGGGTCTGTGGGAGGCTCCCTCTTTCAAAGCTGAAATGATGGAAAATCTGGAATGAAAAGAAGACTTAAGGACCTACAGATGCACAATGAACACAGAAATAGAAAGTGGTTTTTTTTTTATGCCTCCCCATGACAATCACAGGTATAGTCACGAAATGATTACACACTTCCCCTGTCTCTCCTATATGAGAGCCCATGGGTATAAACCCGTAGGTAACCACACTCTGATCCATCACTTCCTCCATCTGTGTAAGCCTCTTTCATAAACACAGTCCCTCAATTCAGAGCTCCCGCCAACCTATACTATTTGTGCTATAACATATGCCAGGATGGGGCTTCTAGGAAACTTACAATGTTGCGTTTTTATGCTGTTACAGCAGGAAGCATCTACACAGTACAAACGAGAGTGTAACAAGACCCCTTTAAAGGGGGAAGTCGGCAGCAAAATTCTGAACCCATTTTAAGGATGTAAACAGCAAAAGGGGTTTACAGCTATTCTGGAGACAAGAGACAGGGATTACAAAAGAGAAATGGAAGTCCGTCTTCTCTTTTTTTCAAATCAGAGCCGCTTTGTGTGAGGGTACACTGAGCTTTGACATGAGCAATGTTTGGGTCGGTGTTGCCAGCAAGAGAAAATTCGGTTTGTGCCACACTATATATGTGTACAGGAAGAGTGTTTTTTAAAATACAATAAAATGTTATCTGTGATTAGAAAAGAAAGATGAATTCTCCTGTTAAACCAGGTAACCCTAAAAGCATGTTAACATGAAATACTAAATAAAATGCTACTCATCTATAATAAATCTTATTACACATTTTGGCAATTTTACTACTAACATAGTGAAGGTTTCAAGCAATGTTTGAAAATAGAAATCTTAAATTGAATCATTGTTGCATGAATATATGCAAAATATTCATTTCTAGCACTGTGAGGGTTGAGTGCTTTTAAATTGGAGAAATCACTCATGACTTCACCTTTTCATGCAAGATAAAGTTGTATGTGGTAACATCATTACAATGTCATGAAAGGAGTGGAAATCATACAACAGTTCTGCCTAAAGCTAATATACAAAAAAAGGACTTCAATATTTTTCAATATTGTTCAATATTTAAAGGTGCAGTGCAAGGCTTTAAATATATTTTTAAAAAATCATTAGGCTTCAGATGTCAGTGAGGCCTTTACTAAGCTCGGAGACTAATAAAATCATTGATGAGATCTCTTTAATATTTAACAGAATTCATGTCTCAGGTAGTCGCCAGTTTTCCACTCCTATCTCTGCAGATGGGCTAAATATCGATTTTTGAAAATATATTTATGAGGAGGTGATTATAGATTTTCTTAACTATACCACTAAAATAAAACTATTTATTCAATAATACTGTCACAACAAGAGAAAAAGCATTATGACATTGAAATAGGATTTTCTATCAATTCTTTAACAGAAGATAGCTTCAAAAGTAGCTAACACATTTATACACACTAACAATCAGGGAATTCAATCAGTGAAAACAAATGAGCAGATTTTCAAATGAGTTGCTGAACCATGAATCATCAATAGAGCGTTAGGAGAATTGTGAGAAACTGAAAGACTTTTTTTTTAATATAGAGGACAACAATAATTGTTGTTGCTCATGGATCTCTTTGCTATCCAGTGATAAAGAAAATGAGAAGCCAAAGTTCAGACTCAAAATCCTATGTCGTGTGTGTGTGTGTGTGTGTGTGTGTGTGTGCACTGATAGAAGAACAGCTCTCACTTAATTATATTATTTTTAATAGTTACTCTGTGGGGGAATATCATTTATTCTAAGGTAAAGTAAGGCATTCTCGGGCTCAACTTTAAACCCTGTTTATGTGTGAAATTGATAGCTCCATTTCTGTTATCAAGTCACTAGTCCAGCACTTTAAAGTCATGGTCTGTAAAATAAAATTGTCTCCCTTTTGAATGTCAACCCCTAAAACCAAATATTCCCATTTATTAAAATAAAAATGTAAATTTATAAATTATCATCCTATTTTTATGTAAAAGCATTCTGGAAAGTACCACATACCATTGTCACATGGCAAACAGCCCTCCCTATCATTGGCTGTTGCTAGGCTACCAGGAAATGGAATGGACCATTGCCAATGATGAATTAACTGATGAGCCAGGATGACAGTAATCTTTGTCACTGGATGCAGTAGCTGTCTGAGCCCTGTCATTTTCTGCATTTCATGTTAAACAGATATACCTAGATTGTAAAACAATACAAAGAAGAATCTGAAAAGAAAGAAGTAAACTTTGACAATCAGAGGGCAGTAGCTTTTTATATATACACATGAGGCTTACTGCCTTCACTGAAGAATATGCTCCAACATTCATTAGCTTTTCTTTTTTAAATTAAAACCTATGAGCAAATGAAATTTGGATTTACATCCATAAAGCAGACTCAAAGGGATACCTACAGAAAGGCGCTTGGTAAACTGTCTCTATACAAAATCAAAATACCCAGGTGAACTATGAAAAATTCACAAAGTAATGAGAACATTTGGAGATGATGTTAACCCTCAGCATGTGTGTATATGTAAAAGTATCCTTATTTGGGGAATTGTACAGACAAGGATGACTGACTCAGTCTGGGTTTGGGGTCTTTGAGACTTTACAAGTATAAAGAACCAGCAACTGAAATACCCAGTGAATAACATCATATCTACACAGAACACGGATTTTTCCATTTGAAGAAACTAACTAATTCCATCACATTGATTTTTTTTAAATCTAAAAACATACTGAAGGGGCAAGTGGTTTTGTTCTATTTGTAGATTCAACCTTAGAGCAATCATGAAATCTTACAAGGCTGAGGACAGGGACTGGGAAGGTCTGAGCAGTAGACTACAAGAGAAGACAGAAGTCAAGTGGATGTATGCTCAAAGGTGTGAGCACACATCACAGCAGAAACCCACTGGAATAAAAGTGGGGGGAATAAATTTGTGGACCCAACGCAGACATGAGGCCATCTAGGAAATCAGCACAGAGAGACACCATCAACCAGGAAATTATACAGCAACAAACATGGCTTGACTCTAAGGCAGGAAGCCTAATTTCCGTAAGTCAAACAAGAAAGGCTGGCTAATCATATTTTTAAGAAATCAGAGGAAAGTATAAAGGGGGAAGATCCAGCAGTGGACCTTTACATGCTGGGAGTAATCAGTTACAACAAACACAAGGAAGGAAGAGTATGAAGAGATAGAACGTCAGATGGGGGCAATTAAAGGTTAAAATGATATCTTGCCCAACGATTTCTATATCTAGTTCTTCCCCAAATCATTCTGGAAACAAAGCTCAACAATCTGGATTGAAACCTGTGCCTATAACACACGCCCTCTAAAAATTTCAGGAATGGCACACTAGTTACATAACTTCCTCTACCTGACTATCCAGCAGTTCACTCATTACTAAGTGGATTAATTCGCTAAGATATAAAAAGTAAATGGAAGCAAGTGAGTGTAGGTATGCATATGTCTGAGTGAGTGTGAGTATGAGTGTGTGTGTGGGGGGGGGGGGGGCGGATTCAGTGGTTTTAAAACAAAGAATATGCCAAGGAGACAGAAACTCCAGGGTCTTGTTAGTGCCTGTATTAGTGAGAAGATGAATGGCAGGGAGTTCTTTGGACCTAATATTTCATAGCACTCAAGGCCTGTTCTGCTCTTTTTTAACATGTGGATTTTTGAAATGATAGATCATAACTATAGACCCCATGCATGTGGATGCGGATTGCATGTACTTAATATTTCAAGAGAAGTGTATGCAACCTAATCCAATCACTCTGAAAAATGTGGAAAATGGAAATACATAAAGAAAGCTGCTGGCATAAAAGAGAATAAAGAAGAAATATTGATGAAGCTCTGTATGGATTAAGCAAAATATATTCATTTAGCATTTGAATATATAGGTATATGCATGTATGTATTCTGATCTATATATGTCTATTTATTTAATACATACACAGTTGGACAATTAATTACATGAACTCGTCCTAGAAAAAATGCCACATACCTCATTGCTGAATATCACTACAGTCACCTTCGAAGCACTCCCCTTAGGAAGCTATGCACTAACACTAGTGGCTAGTTCACCCTTCAAAGCAATTTTGGAACTCTTTTTCTGGAATGGTCATCAGAGCTGTCATCATACCCAAAATCTGACAATTAAGTTCACAAACTTGCCACCATGCACATACAACGGCAGCACTGTACAAACAACTGGTAAGGTGTCATAACAGCGCTGAAGGCCATCCAGAAAAAGAGTTCCAAAATTGCTTTAAAGGGTGGACTAGGCACTGGCATCAGTGCACAGCTTCCCAAGGGAAGTACTTCGAAGGTGACCATAGTGATCCAGCAGTGAGGTATGTAGCACTTTTTCTAGGATGAGTTCATGAAATTCATTGTCCAACCTCATATGTATCCATATATGAGTATACTCAATAACCAATGCATCGAAACAAATCATATCAGAAAATTTCTTTTCTTTGAACTTAAAATATTAATAGCTACCTATCTTCCATTATGAGTTCTTGTCATCTTCTTTTTAAAGATCTGCAGAATTATTGAATATTTTTAATGAGACCATGGTCGATACTTCAACAGTATTAGTAAATATTGGAAATATAGCCTAGTTAGTGAATGAAAGTATTGACTTTTGGAGCCCGATCTGGGTACACAGGTATGAATTTCAGCTCTGCCACTATTACCTCTTAGTCTCAAGCAAGTTACTTAACCACCTCTTGCTTCTGTTTCTTCATCTATAAAATGGGGGAATGAAGAGAGGGTAACAATAGTACTTCTTATTGGATGCCCTAATACTTATTTTTTAACCACTTAGAAGAGCGGTTCTCAACCTATGGGTCATGACCCCTTTGGGGGTCGAATGACCCTTTCACAGGGGTCGCCTAAGACCCTCAGAAAACACATATCAGATATTTACATTACGATTCATAACAGGAGCAAAATTACAGTTATGAAGTAGCAACGAAAATAATTTTATGGGGGTCCCCACAGCATGAGGAAGTGTATTAAAGGGTCATGGCATTAGGAAGGTTGAGAACCACTGCCTTAGAACAATGCTTAGCACATAATAAGCACTACAGAAGTGTTTGTTAAATAAATAAATATACACATACGTTACATTTACCCAGGCAACACTATCAAAGAAAGTTTTGAAATTTTCTTTCCCATAAAAAGAAAAATGACTTGATACTGGCAAACCCACAACCCATCACGAATATGGGCTCATGTTTCGTTCTCTGTCTTGGTAAGTTAGTCCTGTGGACCTAGAGCAGATGGTTGGCCCCTCTTGGGTTGGCTTTCCTGACACCAGGATGCTCTCCAACCACCTGTCTCCTGGGACAAATTGCCAGTCAGCTTGTCTACCCTAGATTGTCTTCCTCATCTTTCTCACACCACTTCATGGCTTAGCATAAAGGTTTTGCAGACAGAGAGGGAGGGAGGGAATGAAGGAGGGAGGGAAAGAAACAAAGAAAGAGACACCCAGAAACAGAGGAACTTGTTCCAAATAACAATGAGAAACAGTAAATGGAATATGGCATGGAGGATAGAAAAAAAGAGAGAGGAGGAGGAAAAAAAAAGCCCAGGCCAAAGTAGAGAACCCTATCCAGCCAGCTATCTGGCCACAAAATAGCTGGGACTTGCGATAATTCAAGAGGGAGACAGACTGTCCTAATGGATGTTAAACAGCAACATTCATTCCTTCATCAATATTTAGCACCTAAGAGGGACCCCTGATTTTGATTAAAATATTCAAAAATTCCTGCCCCTATGGACTTTACACTCCACAGAGAAAGAAGCTAAATAATAAATAACCTAAATAAGTCAAATACACAGTGTATCCAATGATAACAAGAACTAAGGGGAGAAAGCAAGCAAGATTAGCAAGTGGTTGGGTGCAGGTGGGGGGCTCGTACTGGGCACTTACCTGCCCTAATTCACAATTCGGTACTGCACTTCCATAGGGAAGGGTGATGCTCACAGCACTTACCTCTCATAAACACTTCTCCCCATGACAGAGTCCTGCCCTGACCTCTCCTTTACCACAGACACACTGGTCTTAATCAGAGAAGGAAGGATGGACAGACCCAGGGTCTTCCGATCGTTGATTCCTCCCCAAAGGGCCAGACCCAGCGCCTCGCACTCTCCAGAGGGGATAGCTCACTGAGCACGGCATCATGGGAAACTCTGAAGCAAAGTCTGTCTTCCCACATCTGGAAGAGCCCCCCGCTCGGTCTGCCGGAGTGCCCGCTCTCTGCAAGCCTGCCTTCTGTCATCTGCGGGGCCCCTTCAGCAGAGAAAGCAGTCAATAAAAACAGATGAGCATCCCCAAACGGAGGGCAGCGCGCCCTCCTCTCGCAGGCTTCGGAAGATCATGAACGAGCTTCCCAGCACTCTTCTGTCACTCTCCTTCTGCCGTGGGGTTTTTTGTTTTTTGTTGTTTTTTTTTTTTTTTTGACTTTATTTTTTTAAAGCGGTTTTAGGTCCACAGCAAAATTAAGTGGATGGTACGGAGATTCGCACACACCCCTGCCCCCACATGCACAGGCCCTCTGCATCAACATCGCCGCCAGGGCAGAGCAGTTGGTACAACTGATTTTCCTACACCGACCACGTCACGATCTCCCAGAGCACACAGTTTATCACTCTCGGTGGTGTACGTTTTCTGCATTTGGACAAATGTATCATGAGGAAGTATATCCATCACTATCGTTACCACACAGAGTAGTTTCACTGCCCTAAAAACCCTCTGAGCTCCTCCTAGTTATCCTTCCCTGCCCCAACTCCTCCCAGGTTACTTCTCTTCTTGGTGTTGTTTTACCCTCTTTTTCTCCTTATCTTCAGAACCCCACAACAGTAGATGGTTTGGGAAGCATCATTAAGTTTGAAGTCCGAGGAAAAGAATTTAGGTGTAACGCGAAGGGCACGGCCACAAGGGGAGGGCACCTCAGTCACGCCCTTGAAAAGCTCACGGTCCCATTGACTGGATGGATGTTTTCTATGGTTACGAACACAACGTCTGGACTCCCACACTGGGTTCAAAACACCTAACCCACGCCCTTCGTGCTCTGTGACTCTAGACATATTATATTATTTAACCTTTTTGAACCTCAGTTTATTTATTTATAAAACTTGGATACACATTAGGTGGTGAACTTATTATACATCAAGTTGACAATGCACTGTAGAATTGTATGCCTGAAACCTATGTAATCCTTGCTAACAGATGTCACCCCAATAAGTCTAACAATAAAAATGAATTAAAAAAAAAATTCTAATGATTAAAATAAATAAATAAATAAATAAAAAATAAAACTTGGATAATGAAAATACCTCCCCCAAGAGACAGTTTTTAGAATTAAATGAGATGATCCAGGTGAAGCATTTAGAACAGTGTCTCATAAACTGCCAACTTGTAAAATGTTGTTATTGTTGTTTACACCAGGCAGGAACTTAGGGGTAATGGTCTCTTTTGCCCTGCACAACATGCCTTCAAGAAATAAGAAAAATGGAGGCCAGTGGTTCTCGCAAATGATGTTGTTGTAGCATGATTACATTTAAGCTTGGCTACACTGCATTCTTATATTTTACCTCGCGGAGCAACCTGGCAGTATGCGTGCATGGCGAGCCTTCAGCACCACCCAAGGTTAGGTCCTCTGGAGAGGCTAAGGACTGACACGGTAGGGACAACATTTAATGCTCTTAAACTGTTCTCAGAAGACAGAGAATACACAAAGGTGTCTCTCCTTTCAGGAGAACTAGAACACAGTACTCTAGGCATGCCTGTCTATCTCCAGGTGGACAGGGAAGCACTTTTGGACAAAATTCAGCCCCTCATAAACCCTCAGCCACGTATTTCTGGGCCTGAGACCTATGTGAAAAGCACTTATAGGAATATACAATATGCAAATAGAATGTGAAAGTGGGATCCTATTTTTTACCTCATAGGCCATATTGGTCATCTTGTGGTACCATAATAATACTGCTCAGAACCTTAGAACAAAAGGAAGGAACCTGACGTCTCAGCGTGTTCAAAAACAGATGCTTCCCTCTCGTGAGAGTGAATTGGCCGCCTGGGTACAACTCAAGTCTAGTGAAACAGCAACTGAACTGAGCAAGTTCCATATGATCAGAGCACAGTGGTGCTGCCAGGAGGAGGAGGAGGAAGCTCCTAGGTGTCAGAAGAAGTTGCCCTCTGATCAAACTTTCCCCACGAATTTCCCTCAGCAAATCACAGAAATGTATTTAGGATTATCAGAAATGCAATTACGCTCTGCAAACAGCCTTACAGAGATATCTGAATAGCGAACAAAACTTTTCAAGGGTCTTCAGGACTTTCACGGCCGGGTGCACAAAGCCATGGCACCTGATGGTGGCTGTGTTCGTGCAGGAAAATCACATGGGTTACAGTGGAGAATGGTGACTCTCCAGAATAGTCTAGGGTTAGAGGAGTTGGGGACTGGAGAGAGCATTTGGCTGAATTCAACTTTCTCTATTCCCTGGATCCTAACAAATGGATTTGCACTTGAAAACAGAAATGAAACCTTCCAAAAAAACACCGTCAGACTTCAGGCCAGAAGAAATGGAATTCTTAATCTTGAGACCTAAGATCAGGTACTTCTGTTTCCCTGGTCCTCTGCAGAAGCTCCCTTCTCTCTAAAAATAACCAGGGCATGGTTTTTTGCATGAGAATTTTGTTTCTCTCTTAAGTAAAATGACTTAAAAATCCGTCATTGTACAGTTAAGTCCACCTTTTTTTCCCAAAGACAATCCTTAACAAGAATTGATTCTAGAGATACAAACCTCTCTACCTCTAACCCATTTCTTAGGAGATGTCACAGTGTCCTGAACCAAGCAGCCCCGCAGGCCTGACCGCTCCTCCCCAGCCAGGAGTTGACGTGTGACCCTGGCTGCAGCAGACTTTCTCTCAGGATTTTGAAATAGGGACAGCAGACTCTGTACTACTTTGATGTGGGGAGTATCAGCTGAATGGTCATGTGGATTTACAGGCTGAGGCTACCAACTGAAGGCAGTCAAGATGGGCCGTGTGAAAGCAGATACATAAACAGAGGAAGTGGTCATCAAAGATGAGGATAAAGCATAGAAACTAAGAGAAACAGAGAGAAGTGACGAGATGACAAAAAAGTAAGTAGATGCCCATTTCTACTCCCATTTCTGTGAGGCAAAGCTCTCTTGGTACATACAGGTTTCATAAGATCCCTGTGAAGCCTTTTAAAAACACATGTTTTACTTTCAGCTTATTCAAATAGATTTTCTTCCTTGTACCAAATAATTTCTAAAACCAATGGTAAGTAGTAGTATGTAGACATAGCATGGCATAAACTCTTCAGTATATCTTGTTGAAAAGGTTGCTCACCATCACATAAGAATTTCATTGCATTAATGCTGGGCAAGCATATAAACAACACAGGAGTTCAGAAGACGTGCAATATTGAGACAAGTAAATGGCTGCGAGCTAGCTAGGCACTGAACAGCTCACAGTATTGTTTCATGAGAAGTTAGCAAGCACGTCAGTGCATTTGGGTACCACAGTGGCAAGCACTATGTCAGTCGAGAGAGGGAGACAAAAATCACCAAGGATGATGAATGCTAACTGCTTTCTTCATTTATAGCACGACTGTCTTCAGAGAACAAAGTTAAGCATCCCCCTGGTCCCTGGAGACAACCTCTCTGGACTGGGACTTAAAGAACTGTACAAAGGCTTTTACTTAGAGGAAAGATGAAGGAAGCATGCTCTTGCCTATCATAAAGAATCTTCCTCCAATTTACTAATCATCCCATCAAAAAACAGATGAGCATTCTGTCGTATCTGGGTATAATTAATGGATAAGCATGTATGCATAGCTGTAAGTAAATATGGTATGGATTTAATTGTCAACATTCATTGAGTGAACATTTAGGGCATGGGAGATTTGATTTTGAGTTCTGCCACTTTATTAGCCATATTACTAGTGTAAGTCTTAGATTTCACATCAGTAGAAAGAAAAAAAAAGGTAATAATACCAAGTTTGTTTGGTCAGTGTAAGATTTAATTGACAATATTTGTAAAACATAGTACACAGTAGGTATTCAAAAATGTGCCAGGAAATCTTACTGGATTCCAAGTATTTCCACAAAATAATCATGAGTAAAATCCTCAACGTAACCACTGTAACATAATACTCACTCTTAGATGGAATTATCTTAAAAGAATGCCTTCCTGTGCTGTCGAAAGTTTTGTGTGATGCTTTTATTGCTATTTACATTACAGTGTATCTATGTAAACCTAGAATATCTTGAACAAGTAGTAGTAGAACATAACGAAAGAGCCTGGGCATAGAGACTTCCCTTGCCATTATGTGGTTGTCTGTAAAAAGTCAACTGGCCCATTGCAAAGTTCAAGATTTTGAATATTATAGAAGTGTCTATTAAATTAACTTTCTTGTGCAAACAGATGATAACCAAACTGGCACTTAATAAACTTTCTAAATCACCTTTCTACTTTAGCTCACCCCAAACAGTGTTCTCCTGACTTCCTCAGGCCCCTGTGTTTTAATATAAAAAGCCATGTTTGCTCACCCTACCAGAGACTACAGACACAATTTCAACACTGCTTTATCTACTTCCCACTAGCTGTTTTCTACTTTTCCTCTCATAAAACACCACCAAGTCACGGATAACACCACTGACCCTTCTCTAAAAGCCCACCCTGCTATTTTTTAAAAAGCTAGGGAGTGATACTTAATCCTATTCCGAACTGAGCAGTGTCTTAGACACCGTTTTCCCATTAGCTCTCCCTTGCTGCTCAGACAAAACGAGAAGCTTCACTTCCCCACCCCCAACCTCCACCCCAGTGTCCCCAAAGTCTGCGCAGGAGCTCATTCCCCAAGGATCTTCCTTCATAAAAAAGGCAACAGGGAGCGCCCACTAAGAAGCTTCTCTCTGACAGCAGACCAGAATGTTAGTGAGAGAATCCAATAAGGTATACATGCACATCCAGCAGTGGTGGAAAGGGTAACAGCTTTGTGTTGGGCACAGGTCAGGGGAACTTTGGTGTGCAGAACAGGTGGGCTACCTGACAAGCAGCAGGCAGCCTTGCTTTTGACTACCGCCATTTTAAATCAGGATGTTTGGCAAATCATTAGTGTCTGCTAGTTATTAAACAGAGGAAAGTTCAAAAGCACATGCATGTTTTTCTCCCAGCTTCCCAGGTGGTAGCTGTTTCAAGCAGCAACCTTTTCACTTTGTGCAGCAAGACTTGTAAACTTCCCGTGGCTAAAACGGTGTTTTCTAACCAGGTGCCCACAACGGAGCCGCAGCCTCCTAAGAATGGCAGAGCCCATATTGTGAACGTCTGTGTAAGGAGTTGCCATTCCCTCTCCTTGCAAGTTTATTATTGAAATTACTGAAATGTACACAAATGACTGCATTTGAAGGTGAAATTTGGTGGAAAAATAAAGATATAATAGAATTCTTTCTTAAATAATTTCCTGGTGTGATGTCTGTCTGAAAAAATGAAGTGAAATTACATGATGTCAAAAAATCATGTTTCAAAGTGATTGACAACATGTGAGTGTTTTGCATTGTGAAATGAGGTGGAAAATTTTAATTGCATGATGGGAGGACATAATATTTATTAGAACCTTGTAACTACAGAGGATTGCAATGAAGAGGACACAATTTTAAATTTGGCGTTAATACGTCAAGTCTAAGTCTTAAATGAACATGCAGGAGTAAAATTCTTTACCAAAGCCTTTCCTTAAAGTGTATGATTAAGTTTTCAGATCCCAATAACATAACCAGACCGACGTGTGGGACAAGTCCATGTCCTAACAAAGAAGCTCGCTCATCTGCATACGTGTTTAATTTTAAACCATAATAGCACACAACACATGGGTCAGAGAGAGAGAAAGATGATCCTGGAGCAGGACTCACATGAGAAGTGGCTGTTTTGCTGGAAACCCAGGACTTGTAAAGAATTCAGAGTGTAGGAGAAAGGACTGGAAATTAAGCATATGGGCGAGAAAACGATACAGAAAGGAATATATAGAATACCAGCAAAACAAGAATCTAAGGCCAAATCACTGTTAACTCGACCCTGAATGCAAATGACTCAAGTGAGGATGGCAAGTGACATCTACGTTTGTTGGTCTACTTGTCGCCTTAGAAGAACACGGAGCAGTCATTTACTAAACAAATGATGAGTGGCTCAGCTCCTCCTAACAGATGGCTCTATAACCCTCAATACTTTGATAAGAAAGAAAAGAGTTTTGCATCTCCATAGGAGAGAGACAGCACTAAGGCCAAAGCAGAAGCAGGTCTCCCCAGACCCTGCATCTACTTCTGATGCCCCCAGAAGTCAACGGCTGTACTGTCAGATTAGAAACTGTAGGATCACTTCTCCTTCCATCCTGCCCCACACTCCAGCACTCCAGGAAATGTTGCCTCTCCATCTATAATGGCTGCAGCAATCAAAACTCAAAAGAGGATTTCTTTTTCTTTTTCTGGGGAGTTATTGCTGGGGACATCTAAAATGCCAGTGTCAATATTATTAAGATCATAAGAAAAGAGAAATAAATGTAAAGAAAAGTTGTTCTGACACCAAGCAGGAGAATGGCAAGGAAGCACTTACTTACCTATCTCTCTCTCTCCCCCTCTCTCCCCTTCCCTCCCTCCCTCTTTTACTCCCCTTCTCTCTCCCTTTCTCAGGTTGACACTGGCACTTCACATGAATATGGCAAAGACATAAATCACCAAGTTGGAAATCCTACAGGGTCAGTGAATGGGTCTATAACTAGTGGAGCAGAAGAGGTCAGAAATTAAAATGGTTAGCACTGAGTAATAAGAAATCTGAGCGAAGCTTAAAGAGGACTTGGAAATAGATACCTTATGGCCTCTTTCTTATAGAATTGAAGAAATGAGCTGAGAGTAGAAAAATAAAGATTTGGCCAAAAAATAGAACGTCACCCTCTTGTGATAAATTTTTCTCTCAAAGGCCTAAGTTTTATGATTTCTATTTATCCCAATGTCTCAGGTACTTGAAAGGCAGACATCTAATAATACGCATACAAATAGACTCCTTCTTTTAAAGTACCTTTTCATTTCTGGATATGATTAGTGGATGAAAAATTTCTACCCGATAAATACAATAATATGTTTTCATATAGACTCTTACATTCGTTAGCCAAAATAATTTTCTTTTCTGGTGGTAAGAGTAACCATTTCAGTACATTAACACCTCATTCAAGTATATAACATAAGATCCAAGATTTTTTAGATGCATTTTCCCCTCCCAGACAACAGACAGACTTTAAATGGTATGAATTCAAAACTTCAGAGGCTTCTGAATTGCAAGCCACCAAAGACTTATCTTCCACCTGCTCATATTGTTTGCTGCATTCTGATCAGAGAGGAAATTTGTGTCTCTGAACCAACATGTATAAAGAGCGCAAGAACATCACAAAGTAATTACAAGTTTATGACATCATCTTCATATTGCAAGGAAGAGAATGAAAGGCCCAAGAGAAACGTGCGATTTCCCTTTCGGGAAAACATTAATGGAGGCTTACAATCTGTTTTCTTTTGTTGGGATGTTACAACCAATAATACACTTTTATGTCTATAAATAAAGACAAAAGTTGAATAAATCCAGCAAACCCCTGAGCCTGCAGCTTGGAATCTTGATTCACATTCAAGGCCAAGATTTATGAGTCACTTGCAGAGAATAAGTTGAAGCTGCAAGATTTGGGGGGAAATTATTCCACACGGCGATTATTTGGGGGAGTGATTATGCATGCACACCTGATCACGGTGTCACCTGTTCCAGCTCATTCGACATGATAAAACATGGCAATTTTCTCTATTTCCCTTTGCTTGCACAACAGAAACTGATGCACACAACCTCACACCATTTATTTTTAAATGTGCTTTCTTGTCAGGGGCATCCCTCCTGGCCCATGTTAGCTCTGAGTTCTGGAGGTGTTGTGCAATGATTTATGCAAATGTCTTGATGACTGTAAAGGGAAATGAGGAACACCAACACTAATGACCAACAGTGGGAAATAACAGCTTTTTGGAAAGTTGTTTCCCAGCCACACAAGACGGGCTTTTCTCTTGTTAGGTATTTACCCCTCCACCCCCACCCTCCACACACTCACTTGACAAGCTCTGACTTAGAGTTGGGGCCATTGGGAAAGACCCCCTGGTTTTTTCTAGCCCAACTCTCCTGCACAGGAGCATCTTCAGAAAAGGTTTTCTCTCCTTTCAGAGGAGCTCCCTGAGTGTTTAGCTCCCCTTAAATACTTGCAGCACTTACAGTGATGGGGCCTCAGCACCTCCCCAGGCAGTTCACTGCAGTGCCTAATAGCCCTTACTGGGAAGAAATTTTTCCTAATGTCTCCTAACCGACATTTTCCCCTTCCCTTAGTTTCAAGCCGTTACTTCTTATTAGACCATTCCCAACCACTGCAAGCAATCCCCTTCTTTCCTTCGAATTATTATTGCTCAAATATTTGTAGACAGTTAGCATAGGCTTCCATCTCTCCAGCTCCTTTTTCTGAAAGCTCTAAATGTTATGTTCCTTTAACCTTTCTTTATAGGTCATCTCTTCTAATCCTTTTATCTTTTTTGTCACCCTTCTCTGAATTCCCTCTAATTTACAGTATTGATGTTCTCTTTATAATGAGGTGCCCCAAACAGTACACTGTGCTCCATAAGTGGCTGGCAGGAGAGGCACGATTATAGGAACTGCATTTTCTTACAAGCAACACCCCCCTTGTATGCCGTGGGCCCCCAGTAGGGCATTTGTCTTTTTCACAGCTGCACTACATTACCTAAATACACCATCAGTCCCAATTCCTTCTCCCATTTGTCTCTTGAAGATGTATTCACCTAATCCTGTGTTTTACTTTTCTTCCTACCCTCCCCAGGCCCCCCAGACTCCAAGCCAGGATTGTTCACAACTTGAATCCAGGACTCCTTGGGCAATTAAAATAAAGTTTTAGCTTCTTCTGTTATTAAAGCTCTAGTCTAGAATAACCTAGATGAAGGTAATCGTTAGCTGTGACCCTTCTACTCACAACACCATCAGATTGGGTTTATTTTTATAGCATTGTTAGAGATTAAGAGCAAAGCTTCTGTCTTCATCACATTGGTTTTACTGTGGGTTAGGACCTGGGGTGCCCCACTTCATTTCCTGAGACCCAAGCAATGAGCACAGAATCATTTCTAGTAAGTTCTGACTCTGATTAAAAAACAATCTTTATGAAATAGAAGCTAATAAAATTGCTTTCCTAATTACCCTGAGCTAGTTCATTTCCCAGCAAATATAATAAAATAGAGTTACTTGGCTCCGATTCACAAACTCGGAACCCGAGCTCATTATTAAGGCATTTAGCAGGGAAAAAAGCATGTGTGCATAAGATGCTGTCCCATCAAGCAGAATGCAAGAAACCTTTTGAAGTTTAGACCTTTGAAGTTTGAAGTTATTGCTGCATTTTTTTTAAATGCAGGTATTTCTGCTAGGAAAAATATATACATTGGGGTCATTTATATTAATGGAGCAGAGTACCTATACTAGTGTAATCTTTTTTTTTTTTTTTTTTGAGAATAGCAAATCTTTATTTTAGAAAAATATTTAGATCCCTTGCATTGTACTTGCTAATGTGCAGGGCTATTATACAAGGCAACAAGACTTTTACGTAATAGAACAGAGTAACTCATGTCCCAAGGCTATTTCTGCCATGACTTATGCCACTCACAAATCTCTTTCATCTATTTAAAGCGTGAGATTCTGATGACTATAAATGTATGAAAATGTTTGGGGATTGTTTTATTTTCCTTTAAATGTCCTATCAGTCATTAGCATGGACACGATTTGCTAATATTTCTAATGCATGCATGAATACTCCACTAACGGGGGTTTAAAATGCTCTATTCCCAAGGGGAAAAAAATACAATTACCAAAATTAAGAGAGACTTTAAGAATACCATATCTATTAACTAAAGAGGAGCTATTTACATGGCTGGATCACACAGGTTAAAGAATAAAACCTCTCCCCTGTTCGGCAATATGACACACCCATTTTGTGTGACATTGCCAGTCGAGTCACAGCTCAGGGTAACTGTAACAGTAAACTAAACAGAGCCTGGACAGACTCAGGGATGAGCCAAGCTCCTGTAGCCAGTAATGAAGAAGCTAAAATCTTCTTTTCTCCTCTTTGGGTATGTGCCTAAAAGGAACCTCTTAGAGCTCAGTCTCCTAAATCTGAAATGGGGAAAGGAATGGCCTCTGTCTAGTGCAGTTCTTCTTGGGAAATTTTGTGAAATTCCACCCCCTGGGCAAAAACCATGGCTTTTTGTCAATATGCCCCGGGTGGAAATCTGACATTTCCATAATGATATGACAGATTTCCATCTGGGAAAACTGCCTTCTGTTTTCACAATGAATTTGAAGCAAGAATAAAAAATCTTTCACTTTGTCTATAAAACTATTTAAAAGAAAAAAATCTGCACTTTTCGTGCCTCGAAATAATGGAGTGGATATTAAATGAGAAAAATCTGTAACTATTTTGAGTTCAACCAAATCATCAGTAATACTTAGAAAAAGAAGAAGAGAACTATGTGAAGAATAAATCCTTCTGGACAAATTTACTGTTTTTAGAGAGTAGCAGATGAAAGGAATAACGTGTATCTACCACTAAGTGAATGTATCAACAGTATACAGCTGGAATTCAAGAAAAGATTGGCAGAGGGCATCAGTAAGTCCATTTTGTGATACTGATTCTATCTAATTGATTTCAATGGAAGTATATGGATGGAAAATTTGTTGAAAGATGATAAACAAAGAATAGCAATGAATGAAAAGCAAAGGGGATGACATCAGGTTAATGTGAGTTTTTATCTCATTTCTTATTTTTAGAAATGCAGGAGAGAAGCAACCAAGACAAAAATGGAATATGCAAATATACTAAATAAATGGTGCTACAATTGCCAATAGGATATGAAAAATGAGATTTCCTTAGAGAAGTAGGAGGTGAAATAGAAACATAAGATGGACCTAGAAAAGCTGGAACCAGGACATTTTATGGGGAAATTATCCAATACAAAACATGAATGAGCAGCTCACTGGCATCTGAAGACTGATCCAGTCTCAATCATTTCAACTGCTTGTTGTTTTGTTTTGTTTGCCAGGGTTGTGAGTGGGGTCACACTCTCGCTGGCTTTCCTGGGTCTGACTTGTAAAACCCAAGCGAAAATCAGGGGATCTGGGGTAAGTCGGCTTTTCTTTTTTCTGTGCAAATTTAATTACCCCAGAATCTGAGAAAAAATAGACTATTTTCCTTAATGCATTAAGGAAACTTGCATATGCTCCTCACCCTCTTTGAAGTCCTTGAGCTGCTGTGGTCACTTTTTGTCGGCTGTGTGGTTTGTTGATGCTTTCAGTGGGATCTGTAGAGTAAGACCAGCCTTCAAGCTTGAAGGCCGCTGGCCAATTGAAAGTAAACAGAAAAGAGGAGGGAATTGCAGAAGAAATTCGAGGTGAAAGGAGTGGAGGCAGCGATTTGCTGAGGAAAGGCAAGTGTGTCCTGATGATTAACACCAGGTCGACATGCTGAGAGAAAAACGACACAGACACAGTGAACGTGCAGCATCCGGTATGCCGGCACGTCCTAATGAGCACTATGGTCAAATGCCCTGGGTTTGCCATATGTTGTGGCCATATGCATATCTGGTGAACCAGATGCCCTGCTTCTCCCCCCCCATATTGCACCATTTTTCTCACAGCATAAAGACATGGCTTAAGTGAGAAGCAGGAGGGGGTAGGGGGTAGGCAATGATAGCTTGTTATTCCAGAAGGTTGTTGGATAAAAAGAACATCAGTATACCCATCCATTCTCTAATTCTGTTTTCAAATATTTAATGAGCACCTACTAGATTCAAGAGGAGCTTAAATAAAATCAGGGGCGATCAAATCTTCCTTGAGTTTATTAAGGAGAGTTCAGAGACTCTCTGTGCACCTGCCACAGTCTGTCTCAGTAAGCCCTCTAGTCATTTGGTAAAAGGGTCTGATTCAGGTTCCATTTCTAATATTCCTAAAGTCTCTAAGGATTAATAGGTGGCCACAGATGCATGGCATTTGTTCAAGCTGTTCCCTCGACCTAGAAGACTCTTGCCCTGCCCCCTTCCCAACTCTTCTTCGACGCCCACTCATTTATTCATTTATTGAATATTTATGACTGTCTTCTAAACTGGGAATACCAGAGTGAGCAAAAAGGACACAGTCTCTGCCCTCATTGAGCCTACAATCTAGAGGCATTCACAGTATGTGAGTCATAAAAAATTTGTGTATTACAACTGGGAGACCTTCCATCAAGACAAAGTGCCCGGGTGTGAAACAGACAGGGTCAGTCCTGGAAGAACCAGGATGAGTCAGTTTGATGGCATCTTCCGCAAGGAAACATTGCTGATTCTCCAAGCCAAAGGTGCATTCTCATTCATACCCTCCCCCACCCTCTCCATCTCTGTCTCTGCTGTAGCTGTAGACATCACCAAGTCCTTAACAAATCCATTTGTGTTATTTACAAATCTGATTTTCCTAACTTCCAAAGCACACATCACATTTGCATGCTTTAATCACTCAATAACTATTAGTTGAAGTACAACATCTCAATTACTCATTAACAGAGAAAAGAAATATGAATAATATAAAACATCAGATAATCCAAAAATCCTATGGCTAAATTTTGCCATGTCTCAGGCTCATAGAGATACCACAGTACTCACCACAAGTTCCTGTTTGATCGCCACAAACTTGTGAGCTCCTTGAGGGAGTGATTGGGTCTTCATGAAGGAAGTCGGGTTTGAGCTGCATTTAGAAAGAAAAATGTGGATTAGCCTAGCACAATTCCTGGCACTTAGTAGAATCTTAACATATCTGTGAAACAAATACTGAACACATACATGAAATAATTTCCATCCTCAGGTATCTCTCTCTCTCTCCCTCCCTCCCTCCCTCCCTCTCCCTCCCTCTCTCTCTCTCTCTCTCTCTCTCTCTCTCACACACACACACACACACACACACACAGACCAATGCTGGCACTGTGCCTTTTGCCTTCCGTGTGCCTCTCAATTGCTGGGTGCATAATGGATACTCAACAGGCTTGATTTAGAGATCAAGCCTGGGCCTCAGCAATGCACCACCCCAAAGGACAGGACTCTCACTGTGGTCTACGGAAATGGAGCACCATACAGATTACAACAAGAACAGCGCCCTTCCAGTTGTGCAGCACTGAGGTCCTGCATCCAAATTGCACAAGTTCGTGGCATAAATGGAGCTACTCTTCTGAATCCGAGGCCATAAAACTGCCTGGTTTGTAAGTTAAAATGAAACCAAATGTAAAATAACATTTCAAGCATCTTCTGACTCTCTTTGAATTAAGTCCAGTCACCCTGGAGCACCAACACCAAGGCTTGGAGATACTACCTAAGTGAATTTCTGCTGGGAACCATAGTCACATGTTTATAAATCAGCCCTGTAAACAGTTCCTTACATATGGCGAAGACTCCAAGATCGAATGTAAGAAGTTTGATTTTGCTCTAGCCATACACCTCCTGAGAAAGAAAAGGATGAGGAAATTGGCTAAGGAAAATGTCCAGAGGTTTAATTCAGGTATAGTCCAGGTAGTTCTATGTTTACCTTTATTCATGTCCATTAGAGGCTTAGCAGAGAGGAAGGTCTGCATGCAGGGGCCACTCCAACTCCCTCAGAAGCCTGGAATTATGGATAATGGTCTCTGAGTAGAATTTTCTACTCAGGAATGCAAGAGAAACCAAGTAGAGCCTCAAAACAAAGAGAGTAAGTCTGTTTACCAAAAGGCACAAGTTGTATAGCACAACATTGTTCTGTAAGATAATCTGTAGGAAACTAAAATTAGAATAAACAAATCAGGTCTCCATTCCACCTAAAATCCCCAACATGGTATTTCCATTTCTCAGGTCCTGGAATTCTGGGTGGCGTGAAGTCCAGACCCATTAAGCCCAAGTAAAGATGGGATCCAGGCCCCCATATCTTCTATTCCAACATTCCATCCAACCAGCAAAGGTCTCCATAGTGAACAGGATTCCACAGATCAAGCATCAGCCCTTTCTGGGGCGGATTCTAAAATCAGCCCCCTGTATATGTTCTTCGGGTACTTGCAGAACGTGAGAGACATTGCATTTGATTTTCTGTAAGTGGGTCATTTCTCAATTCCTAATTTAGAAAATTCACTCTCAGTATTTTCTTGTACTGGGCATCTGGCAGGGAGTTGGGTGAGGGGTGTGTCAGAAGAAATATTATGCCATAAGTTTAAAAACATATTTAAATTATTCTCTTCTATTTTTTCAGGTCTTATATTATGTATCATTGTAACTGAGTTGGTTCCTGAACACTTTCATTTGGTTTCTTAATTGGGCATTTTATAGATCTGGGGGTATATATTCAATATGTCTAAGGAGGAAAATCTAAGTAGCCAATAATTTCAAAATAGAACTGGAACCAGGAGACTCTCTTACACCTGTAATCCTTCTGTTCTACTTTGCTGTATTTTGGGGGGGACTGGGGGGGTTGGGGGTGAGGGGCAAAGGAGGGAGGCAGACCCAGAGTCTGCACCAGCAAAATAAATTAGAGAACTGAGGGAGCTAGTGTTAACAATCCAGTTTAAGAATTTTGGGTGACCTGAATTTTGCAGACTGGATGTCTAATAGGCACTCTGACCTGTTAATGGTTCTATTCTCCATGCTCCTGTCAGCATGGGGTCTTCTAAGTTATGTCTCTTCAGAGAGTTTAGGTGTGGGATCCAGTTGTTAACAGCACAGCCTTGTATGCAGAGTAGAAATACAAAGAGATGCCCGTCCCTCCGTTGAAACAGCCAGGAATCTAACAGCCAACGTGCTGCCCAAAAACAAAGAGGATATTTCTAATGTGTATCTAGACAAATGACCAGCTGTAATCACATGGCCCATTGGCATGTAGTCCTGGTCCTAGTATTGTACCAAGGGCAGCATGTGAGTGAGGTCCATCACTTGTAGAAAGTAAGTGCAATGAGTCAGGGTCCCAACAGAAAATGGAGTTGTCACCAGATGGTTCAATGAGGAGACCTAAAAAGGGGCTACTGACAGAGTACACAGAGGAAACAAACAAGGCCCAAGGAAGGAACAGAGAGGCATGTAGAGCTTCAGGTTCCCCTGAGGGGACCTAAGGCTGATGGAACGATGGTGGGAAATGGTTTCCTGAGACCAGCAAAAGCTGAGCCAAGGGTGAAGGGCCATGAATTAGGAGCTGCAATAATGCAGGGGTGCAGCTACCATGGGAGCTGTGCACTCAAAGAAGTGAGGGAGTGGGCATGTCCATGTTCTCTCTCCTCCCTCCCTCCCTCCCTCCCACCAGTCCATACTAGTACCTTTCATTAGCCAAAACCAACCAGGAGCCAGGGTCAGCCTCCTGGGACACAGAGCAAGATGTGAAGAATACAGAATGAATTCAGGGGTGGGAGGCAAATGGAGAATAACTACTCTAATTAGTAACATTCTTTAGATCATAGGCCATTGAACTATGACTGGTGCTAAGGCACAGTGCAGTTAGCCCCACACATTCTGTTATATGTCCCCATACGCCCCTCAACAGCACAGTGTATGAGTACGCTCCCCTGAACAGCCTCTCTCCCAGTGACTTCCCACTCTCCCATCCCATCCCTCCCCTTAAAAATTAGTCTTTGTCAAGGCCCTGCTGCCCTCATTGTCCTCCCCTAAGTCTTGATTCTTTTCTCTACTCCCATATCCCTTAGCAGAATGTAATAACACCGACTGTTAGCAGTTGACAATTATTGTCTGTATGTTTTTTCATCTAATAAATAGGTAGTTATTGAGCCAGATTCAGTACCAGGCACTATACTTCATGCTGAGGATCCAAGGGTTTAATAAAAAGGCCAGTCCCTGTACCTGGTGCTCTCAATCCAGTAAGGTGAAGAATGTGAATGCAGTCGTCACACACACACACATATGCAATTGCTAAGTTTTTTAAGTGCTATGAATGAAAAGTACAAACCTGCTTTGAGAATGTATGGCAGACAGATCTAGTCTGTAGGTTATCTTAATAGTTGGCTCTCCTAAGAAGCGATGACAGAGCTGGGATGTGAATGCGAAGCTGGAGGCAGCTAAGCAAATAGAAGGCTGAGGAGGTGGAGAGTGGGACTCCCAGTGGAAACAGCACATGCAAAGGCCCCACGGCAGGCACGGTTGTGCTTTCTTTGATGAACTAATGGAAGACCCATGAAATGGGCCCTGGAGAGCCAGACTCAATAAAGCTGGAGCCTCATTCTGACACACCTATGGCCATATTTGACCAAGTGTCTAAAACCTTAAAGTAATTTTCCTGAGAATAAACATGAAGTGGTAGCCTTTTTCTCTAATGCATATTTTACCACTGAAAAATTACAAAGACAGCAGGAGTTCCCCCCAAATCACCTTCCCAACAGTCCTGCTGAATTTTACTCAATAGCCCATTTCCTGGAGGCAGAGAAAATATTCAAGTGATAGAGGTCTCTGAGATATGTGATATTCCGTGAGTTCCCCATATTACCTGATTATTCAAAGAATTGGAAGGCTAAAGAATTCAAGTTGCTTAAAGAACATTTAAAAACTGAATGTAATTGCTTTTTCCTTGTCTAGATTCACTCTGTTTGCTCACAGGCTCTTTTGGTTAGTTTGGTACAAGGTTTGTTTCTGCATTTACCCTAGAACAAGTTTTGTAAGTGAGCAGGGGCACAAGACCTGGTAGACTTTTAAAAACTACAAGTATATCTAGTACCACCTAGACTTACTGCGTAATCACTTCCTCAGTTATACAAATGTCTAACCACTGTGCTGTACACCTGAAACTAACATAATACTGAATGTCAACTGTAATTGAAAAATAAAAAAATATATTAAAAAAGAAAACTACACGTCCATAGAAGGGGAGAAGGATAGCAGTGAGTGCTCCCATCCAGCGTACAGCCTTGTTTTCCCCGAGCTCCAAAGAACAAAGTTCCCAAACCAAAGCTGTTTATTACCTTGTGCTCCCCCTGCTGGTCCCAGGCTCACAGAACCAAGGTGTTTATAGAGGTGAGTCTCTCCAAATTCTACCCACACCTCTCCCCCACTTCTGATCCCAGCACTTCCAGGAGGCCTCCCAACCCCAACCCACAACTCCAATACCAGTTTCTCCAGTCCTGGAATTCTTCCACTGACCCCCTGAAAACATGGGTTGTCTTTGCCACTTTTTACAGCACTTAACTGCAAATCCTCCTACTCGGTGCTATCTTTCTTTTTACCAATATGCATTCTCTTTGCCTAGTCCCTAAGTTTTCCCAGGTCAGTGACCATGGTTCTGATCTATTTTGAACCTCAGGGCACCGCACTCAAAATGAGGCAAATTGTGGTGGATTAACCACAAAGAATGATTTGGTGAGCTTAAAAAAAATTAGCAATTGAGAATAAAAAAATGTGGCCACATCATTTAAAAGAGGATACCGCAGGTAACGTACTGCACAACGCTGTGTCACCAAGTGTTCAATCAGTACGTTAGCTGACATTTTGTTTCCTTCTCCTCCCTCTCTGCTACTTCTTCCCCGTTGCTCATGAATACACCCAAACTTTTTGATCAAAGGCCTATATATAAACATAGTGCACACACACACACACACACACGCACGCGCACACACACACACTCACCCCCCTAAACTCTTCCCTCTTTAGAAGACAAAGCTCTTTTTAAATACAACGACTATGCTGTGTCCAGGAGAAGATCACAGGCCTGTGTGGCACACAAGGCCAGCCTGCTGGAGTGCATTCCCATTTATCTGGGGTTCACCCCCTTCAGACTTTCTGTTCTAACCCCAACACCTCAGGTTATGATTTATTTTTTGCTGATACAAGCTCTGGGGGTGTCCCCATGGAGACATAAAAAGGCTTCTGGTTTCTACTTAATAAGGAAACCTGAAAATATACAAGACTCTAAATGCATGGCCTCTGAGAGAATGTTCCCACGGGCCACATCCAGGTGTAAGAAATAATTAGGACGGGCACAATCACACCTGAACGAAATTTGATGTTACGTTTACATGCCCGCAAAACACTGTGACAGATCCCCAACTTAATTTTTTAAATTGTATCTTTGTCTTTCCTCCTTTTGCCTGTATAACAATATAATTGTTTTGAGCACTGGACTTCCCTACTAATATTATTAGTAGTAGTATTAGTAGTATTTTATTATTACTATTACTTGATCTTCATAACCCCAGCAGTAGGCATGGGAGAGAGGGTAAGTAGCTTGTCCAAGGTCACACTGCTATAATAATTAATGGCACCACCAAGGCTAGAATAGAAATAGCCCTCTTTACCCAACTGCCTATCTTCCTGCAGACCTCTAATGCCAGAATTATGAATTACAAAGTAGGGGAGAGCTGAGTCAGGGAGAGAATGTACCTAAACTTTTTGAGGGTCAACAATACCTTGCTAGTCCCCAGATCATCACTCAGCCCCCAGGTTGAGAATTCATTTCCAACCAGAGTGCTTCTATCCATGTGGCTTGGATAATGGTACTTTCTGTTTACCTGACTTCCCACAAGAACTGAGTAAGCAAAGGGATGCATATAAAGTACTTGAAGATCCCCACGTCCTAAGTGCTATGCTGATGATGTCAGCATCCATTTCAAAGAAGACTGTTTTGTATCAAACAATTATAAATACCGGTGGCATCTGTAATGTCTAACCAGAGCAACCTACAAGTTCTGTTCTTATCTTTGATTTTTACTTGTTTCTTAGCCAGTAATTTAGATTCCTACCCTGACCTTAATGCACTTTTTATAGTTTAATTTCCTTTTTGTGGTGCTGTTTGGGGTTGGAATTTAAAAAAAAAAAAAACCAGTATGATTCAATTGAAATCAGATTTCCTCTAAAGAAGTCAAACAGATCACTCTGGGGCCCAATCTGAAAACTCTGCCCCATAGCCTGTGGTCATTCCATGGAGAATCACATAAACCCTTTGTTTCTACTTGACTGATTCGCCTCAATGCTTCCCAAAAGCACACAGAATTTATTAGCCTCACCCATTAAAGTTTTGTGGGTGGGATACTTCTTTCAGCTCCTATGTAGTCCTTCCTGATAATGTTAACTCACTTCTTTCCATGGATAGGACTGCCAAGACATGAACACAGAGATACGCATCTCTACAGAATCTGTTCATTGCAGACAAGGCCAGACCACAACACTTACAAAGCAGGCCTAGTGCCTCCTTCCCAACAGCTCTCTGCTGAGCCCGTAAGAACACATGCCAGTCCCAGGAAGAGTACCCTTTCAAGGCCCTCCGGGAAACAAGAGCCCGACACTGAGACTCAGGCATGTGCTTCTCTGGCAGCAGGGAGGGGGTATGTAGCCCACCCCTGGACTACTCATTTTCTAGAAGAGAACAAGATGTGAAAGAAATGGTGGGGTACAACCCCAATGAGTCTGTCAAGGACAAGATGTTCATCGGGGACTTGGACAAGATGATAAACCTGCTGCTTTCCGTTTCGGGGCATCTGGCCCGTGTGGAGAATGTCCTCAGTGGCCTTGGTGAAGATGCCAGAAGCAGAAAAGGAGCTCTAAACAAGACGAGGAAGGTCCTGGCCAGGGCAGCACAAGGATGCTGGGGAGCTCCAGGAGAACCTGAGCCGAAGGGAACGCGTGGTATTGGACGTCCTGACCAATTATCTTTCAGGGAAGCAACTCCAGGATTACGAGCATTTGGTGACAATGAACCCAACACTCCTCACTAAGTAGCAAAAGCTAGATGACAAGATTGAAGTGCGCTAGGTGCAAGTCAAGTGTCTACTGGAGAGTCTCCCCTCGGATTTCACTCCCAAGGCAGGGGCCCTGGCGCTGCCCCCCGATCTCCTGAGTGACGTGACTCCTGTTGGGAAGTGTACTCTCTGTGGGATTTTCCCAACATTAACCTCTCCACTGTCACCTCTTCTAAAATACCCAACCAAAAGATCACACTTTCTTTCAACACTCCTTAATCTAAAAAACGTTTCAGTAAAAACACTGTTTAAACTGTATGGGTTTGGGACGGTTTTCTGAATAAAAGGTAAATATTTTGTCCAAGGAAAAGCCTGTTTTTTCCTTCTCACCCTACATGATTGATCTTCTGGGAGCTTGAGTGCTGCTGGAAACGTACCCTTTTCTATTATTACTTTATAGTGGAAGGAGAATTAATGAAACTGTGAGAACTGAGTGGAGGGTGTCTGACTGCTTAGTTTTTATCAGGCTGAAGCAACAGAGATCAGTGTGTGTCACCCGTAGCAGTCTGCACAGCGACCTTGCACGCCTGTGGGCAGTGTATCCTAATGACAGGTACAAGCCCTCCTTAATGAGGGATCTGCAACATGAAGCCTTAAAAAGAAACACACACAGGGGAAAATGGTCAAACCATGAACAATGTTGTTACTCCTATTTTTTAAACTGAAAAAAATCATTACTATAATTGTGGGTTAACCACTTATTTGATTCTATTTCATGATGACATAGACATTATTTTTGAGCTTTGTATTTTGTGAAAACATTAATGAAGAATTCCAAAGACAGTAAAATAAAAGGGAGGGGGCAGATGAAAGAAATGGTGGAGGGTAAGCGGACCGGGGGTAGAGAAAAACCCCCAGAGAAAGTAATCAGAAGGAGGAAGAAGAAAGGTCTAGAAGAAGGGGGCCACAATAGGTCCTGCCTCTTTCTACTACATACTTGACCTTAGGAAAATAGCTTAATCTCCACCAGTCTCCTGTTTGTTTCATCTGTCAAATGGGAAATACACTAGGAACCTACCCCAATGTGCTTATGTGTGTGTCAAATGAATAACATATAGGTAGCACTTAGCAGAGAATTTGGGGATTGGTGGGGTGTCCATGTTGGCTTTGGCAGTGATATAACAACACTATTGTACAAACAGCCCCAGGACCCCCAACATCCAGGGTAAAGCACTGGAGATCAAAATAGAGAGGCAAGAGCATGCTGGGGACAAGCCCTGCTCCCATGACACTGCCCAGCGTGGGCTCTGGGGACACGCAGATCTGGGTGATGTGTTAGTGAGTTGCTGAGATCAGACGTGCTGCACATACACTGTGCTAATGTTTTCTTTAAAGTTTTCACCAATGGACCAAGGCCTGTGGAAGAAAAGTTTTCTAGTATCATTAGCACTGTATGTCTTCCATGACGCACAATTATTTGTTTGGAGGAGGAAAAAAAAGAGCTTTGAGACAGTAAGGTAAGTTGTGGATTAACAGGAGAATTTACAACATTTCCTCTGAGTAAAATACCTACATTTATTGAATCATTTTGAAAGATCCTTTCTCTAGGATCAAAATGCGTTGGCTCTTGAGAAAGGGAAGGGGTGCAAGCAGAGGTGAGCATTCCTTTGAATTAAGATTATTTACAGAAAATGAGGCTATATTTAATTGCTCTAATTATTTTTGAATGAAGATCTTCACATATCTTTCAGGGACTCAGTAATGGTTACTAAAAATTTTTTGCATATCTGCAGTTTGCAGAAGGCAAAAATTTCAAAAGGTACAATGCCCTTTCTTCTGTCCTACATCTTCTTTTTAAAAATCCCCCAGGTGGAAAACACAATAAAATGTACCTATTATACAGAAGAGGGGCATTCTATTTTAACGTGTTTTTTTTTTTGTCTTTATTATAATCAATTTGTACTACTGTACTTTAAAATCTAGCAACAGGTTTCCAATACTCAATCTAACAATCTCAGTATATTAATTAGTTTTCAAGACCCCCAAGCAATAAAAATCTAGTCGTTCAAGGTCACAGTTTGACTTATTTACAATTGACAAATAGCTTGGCAAACTCTACACCGAGCCACTCCATGCAATAGAAAATATATTGTCATTCAAGTTAACAAAAGAATCTTTCTTTGCCATGTCACTACAATGGCCCTGCAAATGAACATCGCCTGAATAAAATCCTAACCACATTTTCACTCTCATTAACCACAGTAGGGTATCACACAATTTGCCTGGCTCCTGCTTAGACCACTGTGCACCATTTTAGTAGCAGCAGTTTGATGGGTTTTATGGCAGGTGATATATGGAGTGGGAGTTTCGGGAGTCGTAAACAGAAGGCACTGTGTATCACAATGTGGTTTAGGGATATAATGACTGTGTTGTAAAGCAAGGGATGACAATACCGCACTAGGCTTGGGGTACTGAACCAATAGACCAAACAGCTCAACATAATTCAAGTAAGAGTGAAAAAAAAAAACCTAGAAAATGGGTGTGTGTGTGTGTATGTGTGTGTGCGCGCACACGTGCCCACACCTTCTAGCTTTCATTAATTACTTCAGATGAATTTGAGTAAGAACTACTAAAACTGAAATAAATCTGTGTCCTGCTGAAAAGACAGAACATTTCTCTTTCCTTCTAGCACAATTTTTTCCTGTTTTCTTCTGTCCAACTATTAACCATTTTCACTGTCAGAATAATTAAGTAAATAGCTAGTCCTGGTACAAGAAAAGGAGTAGCAGAAGTTTAGGGAGATTGATGCACCAAAGAGAAATAACTCACTCCAAAATAAATTCTCTTTCCTTTCCAAGAGAACCCATCCCCTATGGTAGGAGATCAAATTCAGTCTGACCTGAAAGAGAGCAGGGAGACTTTCGTGGGGTTTAGCAAATCTCAAGGTCCCTTCTGTTAACATCTCTGCATTAAGACACCCAAGATACGCCCCCCTCCCTCCACCAACTCTAAGTAACTTGCAGTCACTTTGCACCAGAAGGCCGAGTCTGGTATTCTCCAAAGAAAAAATGGCAGCATATGGCCTCTTTCTGAGAAAACTATGTTGAAGCAACAAGTGAGGACTTGTGGTTACTAACTTGCTATGCGGCCTTGGCCAACTCACAAAACCTCTCTGAGTTTTCATTTCCTTTTACACACCATCCTATCTTACTGATCTTCCACAGGGATCACACCAGGTAGTGGTTTGAAATTTTATAGCATTATGTCAATGCCCTTATCACCTTCATTGTCATCACCGTCATTATCACAGTAGCATAATGTACTGGGATATTGGTGTGTACTTTGTTCTCACTGGTTTCCCTCTCTTTGATTCCCAAAGAGAACCAGGCTATTTGTTCCCTTACTTTGGCTGAGTATTGTAAAGGTAGAAAGTAGAAATTGCCTGCAGAGAAGTCCCTACTTTTATCCTAAAAGTTTGAGTTCCTTGAAACATAGGGAAAGAAGCAAATGCCTTTGAGTTGGGGTTGGCGGGGGGGGGGGGGGGGTTCCCCAGATTTTGAGGGGACTGGAGAGGAGCAAGACTCCAGGGCTCTGCTGCAATATCCTGGGGAGGTGACAGGGCCTATGATAGAAAGTTGGCACAATGCACCAAATGAGGGTGACCCCAGACAGGAGGACTCTGGGCCTTGGCACAAATGCGTTGCTGAGGAAGCACTACATTCACCAGACTTTAAGGAGCCGAAGCAGGTGAGGGTCTGAGCAATACCCGGGGTGGAATGACACCAGAGGGACCTCGAGAAACATCTTCAGTCCCACACTCCCCACCAAAATGGATGCAATTATATTTCTCATATGAGTTAAATCAGATACAAGTGATTTATATAAAATAATGTTGCACACCTGTACTTGTGGCCTAAAGTTCAGCTCTATTTTACTATCACACTGGATACCTGTATCAGGATGGCAGTGGACCCTATCCATTGTTTAGGTCATACAGTACCAATCGGCAGTGATATTCCTATTCCTGTTTATTTCACATTTCCAATTTACTCCTTCAAAGATTTGACACAATTGAGGATACTGAAAAACATTATACCACCTCCCCTGTCAAAAACAAAAACAAAAACAAAAAACCAATGACAAAAAATCCCTGCAAAGGAAACATGAGAACAAAGGCCTGTTCTCAGCTTCCCTAGGAGGAGGACACCTTCCTTTGGAATGCTGACATCCCAATACACATTTTAAAATCCCCATGGCATTGCCTCGTGCACCATTTATATTTGCAGGGCTAGAATGGAGACTCCGTTCACTGCCCCTCACGTCCTGATACCAAACTCCAGCCAGGCACGTAGCCATGGCCTATGTGGAGCTGCTGAGGCTGTCACTTCATTTCCTCCCTCCTCCTTAACAAGGAAATGACTGACCCACGTGTACCACGTACCTATTTATCAACAGATCATAAGCCCAGTCTTCTGAGATCCTGTGACAGGTCCCATTAGCTGTGAGCTACCCAATAATGTGTATAATCAGTTGTTAATGGCACTATGCTATTCCGTGATAACTGGGCCATTAGTGAGTGTCAGCGCCGTGCCCCACCTGACTTATTTCTGGCTTCAGAGAAGCTGCACATTTCCATTCCTGATGGCTCCCCCACAGGTGAGAGGTGGGGTGGTACGTTCCTAAATTACCCATCTCACACCTTGTGTCCCTTTATGGTCTCTGCTTGGGACTCCTTAAATAAACAGGCTTAGAGGTGCTTAGGTTACAAGGGGAAAATGTGCCATTTGAAATGATAAAAATCAAGTCCAAAAGCAAAAGTCAAGTCCATCTAACTCGCAACGTAATTTGAGTTACAGCAAGATAACTGAAAATTTTCCTAAAATTCCCAGTCTTTCTAAAAGCCAGTCTTTTTACGCCATTTCACACACTAATTCCTTTTAAGGGCCCAGGCATAGGTGTTCTTCGTGGATGTGGAGAAACTTTAACACATTCATAGACTTCAGAGTACACACACACACACACACACACACACTCACACACTCCTTTTCAGACACAAATGACTACACCACTGAGGTCTGGGTTCAATTCTGCATGCTTATTCCAAGACCTGTTCAGTTGCCTTTACGTGTGTTACACATCGATTTTATTTAAGGAAACAGGAGGAAAAAGTATAAAAAGCCTCGAGCAAATGAAAAAGTGCAAAACTCCGTGCAGTGAGTTTTCCCTCTGTGCTCACAACAGAAATCCATGCCCATCACCCCAACAGGACAGCCTCCAACCTCAGCCCAAATTCAGACGCTTCAGCAGTGGTCCCAGCCTGGATCGTCACAGGCCCCAATTTGATTTATTTGGGAAAGGAAAGTTTCATTGAACCTAGAAATCTGTCAACCGAATCCAGCCAATGCTCAAGTGATTTACATGCGCTCTACATCCCAGCACTGCCTATCAAAGGCCCTAGAGCTTTTACTGCTGCCTCCATAAAACAGAAATTTAGCACTAAGGACTTGCCAAAGGGTCATCGCGTGTTGTTGGAGGGAAATAAAGAATGAGATATTTGTAAAGTGCAGGCAGAAAGGATGAGGCTCAGCTTACATTCTCCCTCCAGGTCTGGCTGCCAAGGAACTGGGGCCTGGGTCTATTCTTTCCGGAGAAGTCATTTTCTTAGAAAGACTGAGGAAACAGAGGTACTCCCAGGCCTTGGAAGGGAGGAGTCCTGACCCAGCCCAGTGTCCTCGGGGAATATCACAGCCTGAGTCCAAATTCACTCCAGAGTGAGAGGACTTTGGTTTGGCACATCACACCATGGCAGAGATGGGGTGGAGACGCCAAACCTGTGATGGTGTGTGGCCTAAAACTTCCAAAAACAGTGTTCAGAATCCTCTCCCAAGGAGAGGTGGCTCGAAGACACGTTCAGAGGTCTCAACTATATACTAACACCAACAGAAACTAGGCATCCCAGCCCAACTGCCCAATAGGAAAGTGGTAGGTAAAATGAGAATGTGGGGAATTCCTCCTCCCTAGGCAGTAATTCATTCATTCATTAGGCAAAACAAAAAAACCCATTCAGTGTCCACTATGTGCCACACATGGAACTGAAGATGCAGAGGTGAACCAACCAGAATGCAGTCTTCAAACTCCTAAACCATGTAGGAGAGTTAAGACCCCTCATGGTGTGAAAGGTCAGTTTCAGGAACGGGACCAGTTAGCGAAGATATGATCTCAGAAGGTGGCAGCTGTCAATGCGTCCCAATGAACCTCTGTTGTTATGTAATCCAACACCCTGATTCTGCCTGAATCTCTGCTTGTTTATTAATGCACCTATATTCATGCATGCATGCATGTATTCAGTCAACCAATATTTATTGAGTACCTAGCATATACTAAAAGCCAAGACCTGAATGCAAGTCTTTTTGGCTCCAATACCATTCACTTATCCACCATGTTAGATAGCTAGAAGATCATTTGAGAAGTCAGCAACAACAGAAGCTTGGTAGAAATTCAGACTCTCAGGTCCCTCCAGACCTAATGCATTTTCAAAGGAACCTCAGATGACTTGTACAAACACTGATGTTAGAGAAACACTGATGCATACCATTCCCCAGGCTTCAAGCTTCAAGGCTCCTTCATTTTCCAAAATTCACGGAATAAATGGATAAATAACCATTAGAATGCCAGTCTGTCTTAAACTAGCATCTAACCAGGGGTACTGACACAGTAGGAATTAGCAAAGTATATGTTGAAGGACCTGAGAATCCTTTCAGACCATCTTCAGCCATCACTGTGACCAGACCCAAACCTTTACAGCTGCATCTTTAGCATCCCCAGCCACACTTCCCCAAACCTTTAAGTACAAACTTGCCTTTGGGTGGTCCCACCAAATTTATGCAGTTTGCCATTAGCATTTGTTACCTTCCCCTCTTCCCCTCTCTTTTCCATAACACCCCACCTCTAATACACCCCAGCATGAGCAATCAGAGCCCTCAGACACTAGGCTTGTCAGATAAGATAGATACAGAATGCCCAGTTATATTTGAATTTCAGATAAATAACAACAACAAAAATTTTTAGTATACATATGCCCCCATGCAATATTTGGGACACACATATAAAAATATATTCATTGTTTATTTGAAATTCAAATTTAACTGTGTAACTGCATTTTATTTGCTAAAATTGGGAGGTGAAAAGCTTATGAGGAACAAGATAGTCACAAGATCTCTGAGCATAGCGCTAAAGGGGAAATCATAAACTTATCACAGAGCAGAGTGCACTCACCACCTTAACCAGATGATCAAACTTAAGATCACAGGCAGTGGGAGTCCCAACCCATGTGACTCCTGGTAAGGAGCAATGTCAAGCACATAGTACCTCCTATTAAGCATTCTAGACATCAAGGTGTGATGGGAGCCCTGCCAGGTATTAAAAGCTCACTTTCAGTTATAGGAAATAACAGGACAGAGACACCAATCAAATGACACCAACAGAAAATGATCAATCAAGTTCAGATGATGGGACATTCTATCAGGTAGTAGTCCTGTTCTCTTAAAAAAAAAAATCTATACTACTAATACAAAAAAGGGTAGGGATATTGTTGGACTCTTCTAAATTAAAGGAATCTAAAGAAACATTACAAACAAATGTAATGCATAAACTTTGATTGCCTCCTGGTACCAAAATTTAATGAGCTATACATGACATCTTGGAGACTTAAGAAAATATTCTTAGGTATAGTATAGTAAGGGTAATATGGTTATTTAGAAGAATGTGTCCATTTGCAGAAAGTGCTTTCAAAAGTATGTAGGTGGAGTAGCATATCTGCAACTTATTTTCAAAAGGTTCATTGTATACATATGTAAGCATGTTTGTATATAAACGTGTATGTGTTAAAATATTTGCAGAGAAAGCAAGTAACAGCTCGTGAAATTTAGTGGTTGCTGTACAAATCTTCCAACTTTTCTGTACACTTTGAAAGCATTCATAATAAAAAGATGAGGAAAAACTCTTCCTCAAGTCCCATCCCAAAGCAACCTGACAAGTCAGCCTACTCAAAGGGCAGTCCTATCTCTAAAATAATAGTCGTGACTCTACAAGATCCTTATGGTACCACAGAGGATTGGGCCTAGAAGAAGAAAAACTTTTCTATATCATACCAAGAAAGTATTAGTACCACAAATGTAAAAAGCATAATCTGAATTTTGCTTGAGCTTCAAGTTCATGGACTCAAAATTAAGATGCCTTAGGTGTGTTCCTCGTTTTATAGGCACAGTCTCCTCCACCTGCCAGATGGTCTCAACTGTAGTACATATATATGTACTGGGGACAAAAGGGGATAAAAGAGCTCCCATATAATTAAATCAGTTGTGCATCACTTAGAACCAAAGTATAGGATACTCAGTGACTATGAATGAATGACTATGTGATATGATTCCTATCTTGCTGACAGGGTAACTTGAATTAGTCACAAACACCTTTTCATTCCCTTGTCATGTGACTTGCTCTGCCTCCCCAAAGGCAGAAATGGCTTCACTACCCCACTGTCAGGTGTGGCTGTGATTTGCTTCTGTCAGTGGCAGGTACACGGACCTGATACACACAACATCCAAGCAAAAGTTTTATAAGTGACTACAAATGTCAGCCAGTTCTTTGCATTTTCCTTACATCATTACACCATAGAACAACATGTCCAAGATGAGGACTACTCCAGCCAAGGTCCCAGAATGAGAAAACACATGAATAGACCCACAGTTGACCTTCAGTTTTGAGTAGTGCCTCAGCCCACCTGCAGCCCTACTGCAATGTGAATGAGAAAGAAATGCTTTACAGTGGAAACCACTGATATTTGGGGAGGGTTGTTACTGTAGCAATAGCTGACAGACACAGAAGATAACTATATGTGCTTACCTACCTTGGTGGACTTACGCAGATCAAACGATAGAACACCTGAAAGGCAGATAGCATAGCACCTGACATATAGTAACTGCTCAGAAATTGTGACTTATTATGATCTGGACATTGGTCTCAGCCAAGGTCTGTTTCTCTAGGTGCATCCACTCCTATGCCAAGCACATTGACCCACCATAGTGCTGATGGTCTGCAGGAACCTCTGACACATTGATCACAGCTCACCACAGACCCCAGCCCCCAATACTTTCTACACTCTCTTCTCTCTGCATGGCCTCTGTGTGCTATCATGACCTGGGCCTTCTGTGTTTTATCCCTCTGTTCCTGTATGCACAGTAGTCAGCTGTCCTCTGCAGGGCACCTGGTGGTGACAATGACTCACTCTTAACTTCTGTCACCCCTTGGTACCCACCTTCTCAGCTGGTACTCTATTACTGCCTCACTCCAGAATTACAGATCTGATGAATTTCCATTAGAAAAAAAAATTCACACTCTTTTCAGCTGTACTATTTCCTAGTATTATTATTTTTTTTACTTTTACTGTGGCCAGGGTTCATGGGTGACCCCTAGGTTTTAGTAGAGCTTTTTATTATCCCAGATCTACTCCTTCACCAGACAGTCTCCCTGTGGTTGAGACACTTCCACCAGACTTCCTCACTGCATGTGCATGTACACGCACGTATGTGTGTGCACGTGCATGGGTGTGTAGAGTTCTCTTAAAGACTGTCATTCTCTGTGATCTGACATCTGTTGAGCCAACCCTCCTCAATTCTTCCAGTCATGTTTGCCTAAGTCTGAACCTCAGTAATGGGAAGGATTTAAATTCCTTCCCATGGCCCCATGTAAATCCACGGATGTGGTCAGATTGTACCTGGATGATGTACGTGAGGGAGTGTTTGGTTTCAAGGTCACCAATATCTACACACACATCTCAGCTCACCCAAGCATGACCTCTACTAACCAAGTATGGGTTCTATATTCTATCTTACAAACTAATTTTTACAAGAAATTGCTTTGAAATATTAATGAGTTCAAGTGGAATAAGACCATGCTATTGAAGGAAGTCTCCAGGCCAGAGACGCTGGAATTGAGCATCTGATTCGACAAATCTCCAGTCCTAGCTCTGTGGCTACCTGGCCCAGTTGGCTCTCGATCGGCCCCTTCACATCTTTGGACTTCAGCCTCTATCATCAGATTAACAGGTTAGATCAGGGTCAGCAAATTACAGCCTGCAGCCAAATGTGGCTTGTCACTTATTTTTCTAATTAAGTTTTATAGAACACAGCAACTCTCACTTGTTTATGCATTGTCCATGGCTGCTTTCTTGCTGTAAGAGCAGAGTGGAGTATTTGTGACAAAGACTGACTGGTCTGCAAAGTCTAAAATATTTGTCATTTGGACTTTAAAGAAAAGGTCTACTTACCCTTGGGCTAGGTGATCGATAAGGTCTCCTCAAACTTAATACTCCGTGATTCTCTAATTCTTCTGTCCTTTCCAGCTCCATTAAAACTTAACAATATTTATGAGAAGGTGTCTGAATAGACCCCCATTGACCCAATGTTTAGAATGGCTGATGCTGCAGCCATTCCACCAAAAATATGGCTCATCAGGCTGAGCCAGGGAGCTGAGCTGAAGAGGAAGAGTTTCTCTCAGAAGTGAGAGAAGCCTGAGATGGTTGTAGCCATTTTAGCTTTTCAAGGAGACCTTGTATTTGATACTCTGTGTGTGTGCGTGCGTGCGTGCATGTGTGTGTGTGTGTGTGTGTGTGTGTGTGTGAGTTCTATGTAGCCAGTTCCTTTCACATTAATAGAAGGCACACGGTTCCTTCAAGAGGGAAAATATCTTTCAGAAACAGCATAATTTGCTCTAGTGGATAACAAATAGTTGGAAGTTTTCTCAGTGAGCAACCATTGTATCTGGTTTCAAATTCCTTTTTCAAGCCAAAGAAAATGATGATGATCTCTAAGCCACTGCTGTTTTTTTGACACAGACCTGAACTCAGCATTCTAAACAGGACTATGCAGAATTGGATGGCATTTCATCTCCCTCACCCATCTATCTTCCCCTTTCCTGCCCATTTGCAAAGGCTGCAAAAGTACTGAGTGCTCCAGGAGAGACTTGGTTTTCCAAGCCATGCAAGTCATTATGAATGGTCTTGTGTCCAGGTAAAGGTTAAGGAGGTCTTTTGTTGTTCTAGTTTAACTTGTCCCTGCCACTACAGCCTAATCATTCCACATAATAACAGGCCTGATACACAGGCCCGAGTCAAAGTCACAAGTCAATAAATCTATTCCTTCCTCCCTTTCAGGCAAAGTGTTGAATAGTACTGAGTGTGCAGTGTCACCAGATACCATAGTCCATCACATCAAGGTCGTCTGGTATACAGCATATAAAAAAAAACAAACCCAACTTTCTTTTCAGTGCCTTGCACATCTGAGAGAAACATCACTGTCTCACATACAAGGGTGGAGGAGAGAGGGGTTGAGAGGCAGATTGAATGATCTGGTTCATAGAATCCTGGAGTCATTGAAAGTGAGAGCCAGGAGCCCTAGACTTCAGCTACCTACGTTGTCCTCCTCATTTTATGAACAATGAGGCTAGAAGTTGGGGAGGGATGTGTCCAAGATCATGTGGCCAGCACCTTCCAAGGCTGACTCCAAGTCCAGTGCTCACTGTCAGGGGAAGACAGGGGAATACAAAGAGAGAAGAAGAAATGGACCCCTTTCTAAAAAGAAAACATTAGCTAATTCTAGCTCCCCGACACACACACACACACACACACACACACGCAGTCCATTCTCTGCACTCAGATAATGCCCATCAGTAGATAAACTGTGTGAAGTCAGACACTGACTTTGTATCTAAAGGAAAACATCCAAACATCTAAATGCCTTGGTTTCCTTATCTGTAAAATGGAGATAACTGGTGTCTATTTCAAAGGGTTATGGTCAGGGTGAAACGCATACGATGGTACCTGACTCATGGCAATGGCTTAGTAAATGACAGCTCTTATTGTCATCATTGGTTTCACCAGGGCCATGGCAGCTGCTGTGCATTAACCCCTAGCCCCCTCTTCCTGCAGCATGCAGACAAGCTCTCGGCTGCTCCCAATGAGACAGAGTACAGCTCACCCAAAACCTGCTGATAGAGGCTCCTTGGAAGTACACAACCCTGAGTTACAGTTTGTTTACTTTGCTAAGGGACTTCCAGCTCTTCCAGGTTCATAAATTCCTTGTGGTGGATGGGAGAAGGATTATAAATTAACTTGAATAATAGGACTACATTTGTGTACCTTCCAGAGGTTTAAATCACTTCAAAGGGAAGAAAAAAAAAAGTCACACTTCTCATCTCCTGTCTCTATATTTTCCCCTTAATTAGCAGTTGGATTAGATACCCTTGGAGGTGAGGAATTAAAGACACCAAGGAGAGACCTGAACCAAACATCAAGAATTTCTACCCAGGGACCAAGAGACCATCTTTGCACCATATCTGTGTAATGGATATAATAGTATGGACCAGACGCAGTGGATCCTGCCAAATACCTTTCTGTCTGGCAAAGCCTGGGATTCTCTAGCATAATCACCACCTATTATGGGAAAGAGTACCCCAAAGGGGCATGTACACCTGGTGGAGAGAACTGGGCTTCCTCTGAGGAATGAAGAATGTGTTTAAAATCTGCCTAGCACAGTACCAGGCACACAGTAGGCAGTCTTTAGAAACTTCTCATAAACCATTCCTTGCCCATTTTTCACACTTCGGAAAGCCCAGCCCTAGAGAAGGATGCTTTCAAGGAAGGCACAAGACAACCGCTGGGCATTAGATGCGTAGTAAAAAGGAGTCCAAAGCTCTGTTTTCCAGGCATTGACCTTGAGCCAGTCTGAGCTGAAGAAGTTATTTATTGTCATGACATGCTGAGATACTACAAGGATGGATGGAAGAATGCCCATAAATACTGTCTTAACATCAAATAGCAAAACTCTTTGACTAGGCTAGAAATTACTGCATAAGAGTTACCATTTTTTAAAACAATAACACACTGGCTCCCTAACTTAAAAGGGGTCTTGAGCTCCGCCTCCTCCCTATGTCCAGTCTCTTACTCTCCTTCCCTTTTAATGTTTAGAGTTTATCCTAAACTCAAAAACAAATAGTTACATAAAAGAAACCAGCATTTATGGATTACTTTAATTACCTTAAGTTTTAAAAAATTTAAATTAACCTATGACCTCGTGAATTTCAAAATCCAAATTCTCCTCAAATGGTCCTACCAAATAATGCAGACTTTTACACAAATCTAAGTATCTCAGACATATGCAATATACAGAATATCTCATGTGGGTCAACAGAAGGCATGAGAAGGAAAAAAGAAAAATACACATCATCAAATGCTGGTCAGGGCACTCCTTTATTTTTCAACAATGGAATCAGCCTCTGCACTGGTATGTGATATTTCCTCCAAATAAATTTTCAGGATGAAAACCTTAACTTACATTAGCAAGTATGACACTTGATCCACATCAAAAAATATTTGAGCCATCCTGGAATCTGAGAAGCTCAAGAGGACCCACCCCCCAAAAGGCCCATTCCCAAACCATCTCAGAAAAAGCAGCAAAGACAAGAGTTGTCCACCCACTGGGCAATACACAAAGAAGAAATCCTCTGCATTGTGATGCATAATAAACCTAATAAATAAGCACCTTCATTTTTTCTCCCAATCTGACTAGCACCCTTCATCTACACAAGAGCTTATCCCAGTGTTTCGTTTTGTTACATATGTTCTCTATTTGCACAGCATTGACATAGGTCCCAAAGTGGAGGGTAGAGGGGACCACCATGTAGCTAGCACAGTCTTATACCCAAGAACGTGGTGTTCTGAAGAGGAGAGAATTTACCTTTTCAAAGAGGAGGGTGTTTCAAAAAATAAAAAATACAAGTAAAGAAATCAAGGTAATAACTAGTAATGGAGTGATGGTTTCATCCGGGCACTACACTGTGCAATTATATGCAGCAGTTCATTCAAGAAACAGCATAGGTTAATGGCTAAGAGGTTAGTCTTGGGATCTCTACCACCAGGTCAGAATTCCAGCCGTACCTCTTCCTGGCTTGGTTACTTCAGACAAATTTACTAAACCCTTTATGACTCAGTTTCCTCATCTGCAAAATGAACATAATAGTAATAACTACCTCATAATGACAATTTGCGTTAATATAAGTAAAGCACATGTAACAACGCAAGGCTCAGAGTAAGCACTTGGTAAATGTGTGCTATTATTGATCCTTACATCATCCCTCTTATGAAGATGTAGATGAGGATTGAGCCTCGAGAGTTTCAAAAGCCTGCCAGGTCCAGTGCTATCTGTACCCATGCGGCTATTGATGGCTGCACTAAAACATTTCCTCAGGCTTCCAGCCCTCTCTGACCTGCCCTACTTTTGCTCAACTACGTCCTCAGAGCTCAGGGCCCATTGCAAAGAAACCTGTCGGGTTCCTCTATTCCCCACCACCACTGCTAAGTGCCCATCTTGGGCAATCCCACTGTATCTATTATATTCCAATGAAGCTGTCCCTTCGTGTGGGTTCCCTCTACTGGCATGGAGGCTCTTTGTATCAACAGCTCCCAGCATAATGCCTTGCACATTGTAGGCACTCAGTAAATCTTTGCTGAATGTAGAAAGAATGAGGTAGGAATGACAAAACTGAATTTCAGCTCAGAGCTATTAGTCCCCTCCCCCAAAGTTCTTTCCTGCATGGTTTCTGCTCTTAAGAAAGTTTCCTGCAGCTGCACGTGAAAAATGTCAGCAAAGGATCTTAGTGCAGGAGTGCTGAAAGAGAGAAGAGTGCCCAAGCTGGGCAGAGCAGTCAAGGAACATGCCATCCACAAGTCAAGCCAGTCCCTGAAAGGTGTGGAATTGGCATAGGCAGAAGTGTGAGGGCAGGCTTCGACACAGAGACGAGGAAAAACACACGAGACTAAGTAACACTTTGGGTCCCAGACCCAGGAAATTAGAAACCAATGGATCCCATTCCCCTCAAAGACAGCCCTGAATTTGAACTCTAGTTTCAATGGCTGAATTGCTCAATGGCGTGAGACAGTCCCTTCAGCCAAGATATGAATGTCTATGACACAGGCATATGCTATTTCTTACAAGGTCATTGAGAGGATTCAAAATAATATAGCACTGCTGACCCCAAGTAGGTGTTCAATGTTAAATGCCATTCTCAGCCTTACACTGAGACCACACCCCGACTCTGAGAATTACTAGAAAAGGCACATCACAGCCACATTCTGTCTAGGAATGCACACCCACTTCCACATCTCCCTGAACTCTTTTCTAGCAAGACTGTTAATAGCTGAATGTTGTGCTTTCCCCAAGTTCTGGTAGACACCATGCCACAGGTTTCTTTGAGGGAAAGGTAGTTTCTCCTTAAACCATGACACACCCCTGGAGAAAAGGGGAAAGATACCCTCCCCCACCCAGCCACCTCCACCTCACACCACAAACACCCCCCCAAACCAACAGTCAGGGACAGGGAGCACGAACAACACTGGCTGAGTCCCTCCCTGTCACTGCTCCACGAAGTGGCTCTGTGTGTGTGTATTTAGCACCATTCGCCGGCAAACAAAATGGAGTGGTGTAGTTAATTGAAAAACAGCTCTGGCCTGCCTGCCATAATTGACATTAAGTACTGTTTGGGGTAGGAAATCAGCCATTTCCAATTGATATTAAACGGGAAATCATTTAACATCAATGGATATAAACCAGGCGCAATTGTGCTGAATTAGGGAGAAAGGCTTTGGCTCACGTTAGAGAATGTTTCTGTGAAGTGGGATTTTTCAGAGTAAGTGAATATTAAGTCAGCTTAATACCTGTATTAGAAAGAAGAAGAAACCACTTCTGCATCTCCCCTCGGGCTTGGAAGAAGGCTGCCAAATGAGCTGTTGGAAGAAGCCACATTCTAAGGTGGTCTCGCCTTTGAAAAACAAAGTAGAGAGAAGGTATAATCTGGGAGATCAGATGAGAGGGGGAAGAGAGTCTCCTGGGAGTTTACCCAACACTGTCCACTGCTGGGGGGAGGGTGGAGCCCTGGGAAGAGACATCCATGGGGAATCTCTTGGCCTCCCTCTGAGGGAGGGCCGTGGGGACGGTGCCCCGATATAAGGGAAATCCATAAAGATAAGGACACATCTATGAAAGGGGAAGAGATTCAGTCCGTCTCTTCCTAATTCCTTTGCATATCACGGACCGGCTCGTTTCGGCACCCCACGGCTTCTCCCCAGCCTGGGGCACCATGGTGCTGACTGTCCTAATCAAAGGAGTGAAAACTCTTGTTCGTGTGATTACGACCATCATCAAATCGGGGCTTAGACATCTCTCCACTGTTGTCCAAAGAGGAAAAACTCCAACTCTGACTTGTGATCCTCCACTCCCCAAAAGAACAGGGATCAGAGGGGAAAGGAGAGAAGAGGATGTGTGTGAGAATGTGGCTGCAGAGAGAAGACGGCGGCCGGGTGGGCGGCGGGGAGTGGCGGGGGTGGCGTGGGGGGGGAGCAATGGACTGCCTGGGGCGAAGGAGACCACAGCGGGCACCTCACAGGGTACTCAGAGCCCAGGGCTCCATCCTGTGCGGGAGGAAACTGAAGCCTGCGGGGGTTCTGTGACACGCCCCAGGCCACACGGCCACTTAGTGCTACATCCTGGTCTGCAACTCCTCGGATTCGCTGTCCATTTTTCATGCTTTATGTCATCTCACAAACGAAGACATGGCAACGGAGCACAGAGAAGAGGAGGAAGAGGAGAGCCAGTAGGAACGGATTGGAAGAAAGACTGCCTTACCAGCACAAGGCTAGTAGGCAGGCCCAGATTTCCATCTTAGGTGTAAATTTTAAGTCTTACCTCTGAAGGGAAACCACCACGTGTGGTTGACATTGCCCAGGACACCACCTGTCAGCCCTGAAAACCTTCTGTCCGGAAGGGTAGCATTTCTAAAGGCAGGCCTCCGCGGGCCTTCAGCTCCTCACCTGAGAGGCTTCCAAGGCCAGACCTTCACATCTGTGGCATTTCTGTGGCTAAAATAACCAGCAGGTTTCATCCCAAGGAGTACTCGTGATACGAGTACATGAGTGCGAAGGCAAATGCTGAGGTCTTGCCCTTTTGCGTGGGTTCTGTAAAGAAATGAGATTTGTTCCCTCTCAGGTAGAGAAGCTAGCTAAATGAATGTTTATAAAAATTATGTATCTCACAAACATCTCCTCCAACAGGAGGGAGCCCAGACAAAGTGTGGTGAACAGGACCAGTGAAACTCAAAGAGCAGATGGAAAAAGTTTTCTCGTAGCCCACCCCCCTCCCTTTTTTGGGGGGGTTTGGGGGGTGAGTTCCCTGGCTGGGAATCAAACCCAGGCCACAGCGTTGAGAGCGCTGAAGCCTACCCGCTACATCACCAGGGAACTCCGCCCCCCCCATCCCACCTCCCACTCCCTATTTTAAGACCCAAAGCTATCTCCTTTCTGGGGCTGTGCCCTAAAAATGGAGCAACAGATACAGGTCTGCTGGCAGAAAATTCTCCTGTTCTCTTTCCCCTCCCAGGAGGCAGAAGAATCAGCAGGGTACTACACTGGGGCCTCCTGAGGCAATCAGCAAGGTCTGTGCTGGCATAAGGCGAGTAGAGGGGTGAGGAAGCTCTTTGAGGTTTCATTATCTCAGCTTTCTTACCTTGGGCCCGTAGCTATCCCAGATTGTTTCACAACTACGCGCAAAAAGGCTTTGACTCCTGGCTCCCTCACCAGCCCTTTCCTTACATGGGACAATCATAAGGGTATAACAAATGGCCAGAATATACTTGGCTATACTATGACCCCCTTTAGAAGGGGGGTGTGTAGCAGGCGCAGTATGGCTATTTCATCTGCTTTGTCAAACACCCTCTATATGTAAGATAAGAGCTAATTTGTTCATTCATCTATTCATTAAGTCAATCAGCAAGCATAGCATTGAGCATATACCACTCTGTACCAAACAGCACAGGGGGCCAGAGCATTCAGAGATGAAAAAACACATTCCCTGCCAACGTAGATAATTCATTGACTCTTATTCTATACCCAGCCACCACACCTAGAAACAAATACTGACAAAGCTACCTCACTCTGTGCTCCAGTCATATTTCAATTCCTAAAAAGCTGATGGACTCTCCTGCCACAGGACCTTTACATATGCCATTCTATCTTTCTGGAAAGTTTTCCCCTGCTGTCTCCTCAGCTTTCAAATATTGACTCAAGCATCACTGCCTCAGAAAAAAACTTTTCCTTACACCCAGCCTGGTTCAGCTGTTTATAAAAATTATGTATCTTCTTAGTCTGTGATCACACATATTCATTTGTGTATTGCTTAATGTCTATCTCTTTCCCCCAACTAGACAGTGAACTTGGAAGAAGAGGACTGGTGATTGTTCTTGTTCAGTGTTGAGCCTCCACACCAGCACAAAGCCTGGAACAGCCTGGGCACTTTGTAAATACTGGCTGATCCTTGCTAAATGAACCAGGAGGAAAAAGTAATAAAACATGTCAATCAATAAAATCTGCATTCTGGTTCTTCATGCTAGATTTCTAGGTTGACACTACTTATATAACTGAATTGAAAACCTCATCATCACTCAAATGCCCACCTGGATTCCAGAAAGTCAGTGTGAAGATATAAGAGAGTGGACGCTAAACCAGACCTGGCTATGTTCAAACCCCACCTCTGCCAGCTGCATAATAACTGTGGACAACGGCTTAACTTCTGTGGTAGGATGAAAAATGGCTCCACAGAAGATACTCCATGTCACATCCTGGGAACCTGTGAATATTACCTTATTAGTAAAACAGGTCTTTGCAGATGTGATTAAGTTAATAATCTTGAGATGTGGAGAAAACCCTAGGTTATTCACATAGGCCCTCAATGCAATCACATGTACCTTTATAGGACAGACACACATAAAGAAGACACATAACAGAAGAGGAAGAGACAATGTGACCACAGAGATAGAGGTGGGAGTAGTGTGGCCACCAATCAAGAAATGCCAACAGCCACCCGAAGCTGGAAGAGGTAAAGAACAGATTCTCTTCTACAACCTTCCGAGGGAGTACGGCTCTGCCAATGCCTTGATTCCAGACTTTTGACCTTTTGACCTCTAAAACTGTAAGACAATACATTTCCATTGTTTTAAACCACCAGTATGTGGTAATATTTTAGAGCTGCAACAGGAATCTAATACAACTTCTCTAAACCTCGGGTTCCTCATAAATAAAATATTGACAATGACACATACCTTAGGGGGCAGTAGATCCAGTCCCAATGGTCGTGTCTTTCAAGATGGAAACATTTAGTTCAAAAAGGAAGATTCTGTCAATCATTTGGGTCTTTACCTCACTTTTCAATAGCCTGAAAATAAGACATGACTCCTCTTCCACTCACAACTCGGATGCCCCAGTGTCATTCCCACACTACCATAATGTTGTCAGGAACACCACACACATGCAGTTTGAAGGGAAAGATCAGGCTCACTCCTAGTATTGCCAGAACCCAGCCTAGCATATGCAATACAGTAGATGCTCAGTAAATGGGTGGTGAGTACCTAAGCCTGGGACATTACAGGTTAGACAAGTTCACTCACTAAGTAGAACAAAGAAGGACAAGGATTTCCAAATGAAGAAACATAAACCCTTACTGTTTATTCATATGAGCAGAAAGTCTCATCCTTAAAGCATCAAGCTGAAGGACAATGATGTTGACACTGTCTAGACTATTCTTGCCCCACGTGACAAAGACCCCTGCCAGCATCAAGGTGGCCCTAACATGATCAAGTAAGGGTTATTCTGCTTATATAGAGCTGCCTTTCCAATTGCTCTTAAATTTAGCAAGAAACATCCCTTAACAATTCCTGGATGACCCTCAAAACATTAAGAGGTTTTGTTTATATTTTTGCTTTGAATTTGAAATGAAGATATAATGGGAGTTTATCTGTTAAAATCAAAGAGGTTAATTTCACTCTGAGAGTGATGCTTATTCAAGAGATTAGTGTAAGTTAAGCTAAAAGTTAGTTCCATGACTCATGTCCATTTTCACAATTTCTCTGAGCATGATCTCCATCTCGAGGCAGGTAAGTGAGCTATTTTGAGAGCTGCCTATGTGTGGAGGTAGGTTAATTTCCTTTGATAGTATTTCAGTAGGCTTAAATTTGTTGAAGTGATAACCTTAGTGATTATAACTACTAGTATAATATTCATTATAAATCTATTTTAAACATAGGAGAGATGTTTTATAACCATATAAATATGGAGCACTAATACCAAAGCCAACATAACAAGTCCAAAACTTTCCATGAATGTCTGTTTGCAAGAAGAGAGGTTGTTTTCTTGCTTTTTAATTTTAGGGTGAATAATAGGCGTCGGCTGATTTGAAGCCGGATCAGCATACATGAGCCCAGACAGAGAGATGAGGAGGCTTTAATTTAAGATTCTGGAAAATCTCAAGCTATATTTTAAGAGTTGCTGTCTTAAAGACCCAGAATCACATGATTCTTAAAGTTTTTATTTTTAATTTCCTTAAAAGATATATGGGAAAGGTAGAGGAACCCACAAAACACCCTAAAGCACATTAGTTGAATATAATGTTCATTATATATATTTACTCCAGGGAGCCATAGTTCTCCAGGGAAGAATTAAACTCTTTTCAAGGTCATACTCATATATTTACTTACTCATTCCATACACGTTTACTAAAAGTCAGCTACATGCTAGGTACTGTTCTAAGCAAAGAAGACACGTTAGCAAGCAAAGCCCTTTTTGAACTTACATTCTAACAGAGAAGAAGATAAAATGAATTAATGAATTAATAGGAAACTATCAGAAAAGTATTAAGTGCTATGAGGAGAATAAAACAGGGTAATTTAATGGCAGTTTGCTGGGTGGTCTGGGAAGGCCTCTATGAGGGACTGACACTTAACCTGATCTCTTACCATCCCCACTTTTCTCTAAATATACCTAAATCAAAATGGGAGAAAAGAGAAGGGATGTGTGCTAAGTTGAGATCCAGCATTTGACTGAGTCACGCCAAAAGCTTCATTTGAAAAACCATCATGATAGCCAAAAGGGCCCTATTCACAATTCTCCCACTTAATAAGCCACAGACAGCATACCTCTGCCCCTCACATCCACTGAGGGCTCTTTGTAGCCAGAGAGTCATCTCCTTCTCATGCCTTCATGAAAGGCATTCATGCTAAACCATATATTACTAAATCCGAAATGCCATCAGTTGTAAGACGTAAACCAATTCTGGAGATTCTAAAGTGTTAGAACATGAATGTCTTAAAACCAAAGGAACAGAGTAAGTCTGACCCTGTACTTTGTCTTCAGACTAAGTTGATGTATTTATTGCCTACTGGCAATCTCAGTACACTTCACAGCTTCACCCAATTGAGTGGGTTTCATCCTCCCACTTCCTTTCACACCTTCTGAAAATTCTTTAAGGCACCATGACCATTCTCACCATGGTCACTGGGCAGTATTTCAGGGCAATAGGAATTCTCTCTTTCATACTCACCGAACTGTCTTATTATGGTTCTGAATTCCTCTCTTGAACCATGTTTCCCACCCAATTCCATGGTGTCTTGTCTCTCTCCCTGTGCCTTCTGCTATCATCCTCACATCAATCTTTAGACTTGACAGCACCAGATTCCCAAATCTCCTCAACCCCCTGCTGTACGTGGTATGCTGACTCAGACATTCCATCTGCCCAGCTGACTTGACCCACTACTCTCCTTCCTTGGTTGCCACCCTTCATGGGCAGCTCTCTCATCAGGCATGCTTAGGACACAGAACATGAGCTGGGTTCTTCTTTACGTGGAATCACCAACTGCTATTCCTCCCCTTCTCCTATAAATTGAAATACTTCTCTATAGATAAAATACCAAATTCCTTGTCCTGGATCCAAGGAGAACCCTTAAGTAAAAATCACTAAAACAATCTCTTAATTTGAGGCACCAAAGCGTATCAAAATGCAAGCACTTAATTTAAAGAATAGGGAACTTACTCTAAGGACAAGGAAAGCATGAATAGTGGCTGCATGAGACTAGACTCTAATGCTGAACACCTCAGAGTCTTGCATAATCCAAACAGAAAAAGTACTAAAATATCAATAGTTATCACCAGTTTGTCAATATGTTTATATACTTGGCACTTACCCTCTAACAGAAAATCCAAGGTATAGTGAGAGATTTTTGTGAACATTTCTAAACAAAGGTGAGTAAATTGACTGAATGATCGAGTAAGTGAAGATCAGAAAGTAGAGGATGCACCAAATTCTTCTCCATTAGATCTAAAGTCAAGTGGAGCCTGGCGGGCACAGCTGCAGACTTGGGACCTCTAGTTCTGGCACGGCCTCATCTGAGGGTGCTGAGCTCTGATTGCACCAGGTATGTTTGAATGAATGCTGAAGAGAACGGAGTCACTGAGGACATTTTTAGGAGCAGTCACCCCCGGAATACTGATGAAAAATAGATGGACATTCCCCACAACTGCATTCCTGATGGACCCAAAAAACTAAGATGGTCCAGTGAAATAACAGCTCTTTCCTGAGGGACAACTTTGAATGACTGTTGGGTATTGAATGAGACTCCATCAAAGTGAATAAACAAATAGGGAATCATGACATCTAGAATGTGTAATCCATCCATTTTCTTTATTTCTATAAAAGGTGCATGGTAATATTTAAAATACAAATTGTGATGATTTCCCTTTTTATGTCAAGATAAAGAAAGAAATAGAGGAGAGTCATTAAATAGGAATAATGGTGATGGGAACTGTGGCTGTGATTAGCACTACTTGGGTTGAAGTTAATATTGCTTCTCCCCTGCAATATTTTTTAATTACACTCCTGATTTTCTATTTGGAGACATCATAGATCTGGTAAACTGTCACACGACCACAAGTCAAATATGTGTTAAATATGAGAAAATGCTGCCATTTTTATCTGATTTGTGGTTCATTCATATACCGTTATCTACTTTTAATTAAATAATATAAAATACGTGTGGTCAGCAGTTTGACTTTTCATTTCCTTATAATAAATATCAGTAATTCAACCTGATTGTTCCCACCAACCCTAGAATTACATGTTAAGGATACAACCTTCCCATAGTACTGATCCAATAGCGGGATAATTTAAGCTCCTGTTAAGTATAGCCACTGTCCAACCATATCTCAAACACACACACACACACACACACACACACACACACACACCAAAGAATATGGCCCATCAAAAACAGTGTGCTTCACGGTAAGGCAACAGCAGCAGCCTTCATTGTCTGATTTCCCCCTGTTTCTTCCCTTTCCCCAGTGTCATATCCCTTGTTGATTTATAGTCTACTAAGTTCATTAAAGATCCAGTGTGACTCCCATGGAATCGCCTAAGGCACTGGAAGGAAGAACTTTACTTACAGGTTGCTATGGACTTAGACAGCTGACTACTTCATTAAGGCTGCTCTTCCACTGGGCAGTGTGTGTACTGGGTGCCATGGAAGCCACCTGCTTCTTCCTCAGCCTCCTAGCTGCATCTTTCTCAGATTCTTCCAAAGAACAAATACAGACCGAAGACAGGAAAGTGAAGAAAGAAAACCAAAATACTTCCAACCCCTATTTTGTTATTACTGTTACTATCATCATCAAATCTAGCAAATTTATTATACAGACCTATCTCACAGGGCACTGTTCAGTCTGCATTGTTTCTTTCCATTGAGAATTAAATGATAGGAGAGCTCTACAGAGGAAGCCTTGGATGCTTGGGTAGGAATAGAGTCCTTGCTGAGAGAATACACACTCAGGCTCACCCCAGAGGAAATGAACAGTGTCCTAGGGAATTTATTTTCCAAGCATATTCTTGAAATGATCTGAAAGATGGAAGTTTTCAGGATGAGGCAGCTCTATACACAGCCCAGATGAAAATAAAAGAGGCAGGCTAGTTAGTTAAAAGAGAATAACCAGGAGGTGAGCCTAAAAGGAAAAGCCTCTTGTAAATAAAGTTGATCTATTTACAGTTAAATGTGATTGCACACAAAAAAATATTTTCAGCCAAACCTTGGAACTTCCGCATAATAATAATAATACTTAGCACTTATACAAGCACTTTACATCTGCAAAGTGCTTTACAAACATTAACTAATTAATCGTTAACAACACCCCAGTGAGGTAGGTAAGTATTATTCAAGTATTCTCTTGAATGTTCAAGCCAGGATTACAGTGAATCCAGAGTGGGTTGTTGCGTGACACTGTGTGTGTGTGTGTGTGTGTGTGTGTGTGTGTGTGTGTGTCCTGCTCCACTCTTACTAAATACAGGATTTTGGAGTACCTTATAAATGGAAAGACAGCTCATCTGGGGAATGTTTGAAGTCTTTCCAAAACTGTGGCTTTGGAGTTTCCCTAATAGAACCAAAACAAACTCTGAGGTGGTTTCTCCAAATCTCGCAAGGGTTTGCAGTAATTGGGTAAGGAGTGGTTTACACACAGAAAGCCAACCGCCCCCTCCCTTCCCACAGTCTTCACTTCCTGGTGTTTTGATTCTTACTCTCGTTTTATAATAAAGACTAAAATCTCATTTTTAGGAGGATTTTGCTCATTAGTCAGGGGAGGAGTCAGAGAAGGTAAGCACATAAAACACAGCCCAGCATAGATGAGCCTGGCATCCCAGGGCATAGGTAAAACCCAGGCTTGGAGAGCAACAGTTCTGGCACCTTGGGGTATGTAGGTGCCAGCGTAGTGAGTCAAAGAGCTAAAGAAACCAGAGAAACAAATCTCAAATGTCAAGAGAGGGCCTTGTTGGAGTGGGGGCATCTGAGTTGCCCCTACAGAAGGGTCCAGGTAGATGTTCAAAATGCCCAGGGCAAACAACACTTCCACTATCCTTTGGCTGAAGGCATTGTGACCTCAGCAAATGAAGGCCACTGTTAAAGCACCGGTCTCTTTCCTGGGTCAAGTAACATGCTGCTAAAATGACCTTGGGTTTTTCATTGATTTCTTCATTTCTTCATTAATAATAGCTCATGTACACTGAGCATTTCCTCTGTGAAGGGCATTATGTTGAATTCTTTAGTTTTATTTGGTCACTTAATCTTCACCACATTCCCCTCGGGAATGTTCAACTATTAGCCTCATTTAAAGATCAGTAAAATGAGGCTTAAAGAGGTTAAGTAACTTGATTAAGTCACACAGCTGGTAAGAGCTGGGACTAAAACCCAGACTTGTAGAGTACAGCCTAAGTGTACTCTATATTTTCTTTATTCGTTTGCTTACTCTCTGAGTATATGCCTGGCCTAAAATTAGGTTCTGAGTATAAGAACTGCGCAAACAGATGTGATTTTGCCATGGTAGGAAGACAGACATTTAAAAACACACACACACACACACACACACACACAAATAAGAATGTCATTTCAAATTGTAATCAGTATTGTAAAGGAAAAATCAGAATGGGGTGAAATATAGAGACATAATTAATATGAGAGAATCAGAAAGTCCTCTCCAAGTAAATGACATTGACACTCGGGCCTAAAAGATGACAGGAGTTAGCCAGGCAAAGAAGGAGTAGAAGAGCATTCTGAGCAAAGACACGGCAGGTGGGAAGGCCCTGAGGTGGGAAGGAGTTCAAGAAGCTGACAGTCGGCCAGGGTGGGGAGTAGATGGTGATCCAGGGGGACAAGTGCACAAGACAAGGTCAAAGAAGAAAGCAGAGGCCTCATCCGCAGGGCTTTATGTGCCGTACATATCAGTTAACATTAAGTTCAGCTGCATATAACCAAAACCCAGAGTAACAGTGGCACAGAGAAAAACACCTCAAAGAAATTCAGAGATTAGCGGGCCGGGGTTAAGATCACAACTCCAAGGCCTTTAGGACTAGAATTCTTTCTATCTTTCTACACTGCCACCCAGCATACAGCTTTCATCTGGTAGGTCCCATCATGGTTCAGGAAAGCTTGTAGGGATCCAGCCATCACATTTGGACCAGGCAATGGGAAGGAGGTATGGCAGACAGGCCAGAAAGGGTGCCCTAAGTCAGCTTCCTTGAAGGATCCTTCCCTGCACTCCCAGGCAACATTTGCACTTACATATCTTTGCCCAGACTATTACACTAAAGGAGGGCGAGAAATGTAATCTTGTAACCAGGCAGATTCTGCTACTCAGAAAGCAGGGGGAGTGTGGACATCAGGAAGCCTACTAGTTATCCCTGCCGCACTGTGAGGCAGAGCTTGGCTTTTATTGCCAGTATGATGCAAAACCTATACAAGGCTTTAAGAAGGGAAGTAACATTACCTAGGCAGCATGCTTCAGCTGCTTCATGAGAGCAGATTGTAGGCAGAATGGTTAAGAGTGGTAATAGGGACATGAGCTAGGCGCAATCATGGTGGTCCAGGGAAGAGATGCTGTGGCTGTGATAAAGGCAGAATCATTAGAAATGGGAAAACCTGGGGGAATTAAGATGTATGTCATAGATAAAAAGAACAGAAATGTTTATATATTTGATTTGGGACTGAAGCTATGGGAGTTTTCCAGGCTAATGACTAAATTGGTGGCAGATAGAACCATCTGGCTGGAGGTGCCACTTACAGAGATGGCAAACACTAGAGAAAAAGAATATTTAGGTGTGTGTCAAGAGGGAGAGATTTCAGTTCTGGACATCTTCAACTTAAAATGCAAGTGATTTACACAATTAAAGATTTAAAATTGATAGTTGGACATACAGGCCTAGAACTCAAAAGAGAAATTACAGCTAGAGACAAATATTGGGGAGCAATTGCACATAATTGATATTTAAATCACTGGGAGCATAACACATTCTCTTTGTAAGAGAATAAAACGTAAGAAGAAATGGGTGCTGTCACCCTGAGGAAGACAATAATGGGGACCTGGTGAGGAAAGAGGGGCAGCAGAGGAGGCCAAGAAGCATGATCAGCAGTATAGAAGGGAATCCAGGGAGAGGGGAGCCATGAACCCCAAGAGGAGAGAACATTCCAGAAGAAGGGGCAAGTCAACACTGACAAATGCTCCTAAGAAGAAACAAGAAAAATGAGAGCTGAATAGTCCATGTTAGGTAGAACAACACAGAGGTCATTGGCGACATCAGCAAGAACAATCAGGTGTTGGTGGGGGGAAAGACACAGGTGGGTGTCCTGAAGAGCAGCTGTGAAGGGCAGAAGTGAAGCAGCAGGCATTTGTATAAACCTCCTTTGTGTGGCTCACCGGTGAAGTAGATTAAGCATGGTAATACCAGGGAGGTAGTGGGGTCAAGAGAAGATATTGTAAGAGTGGGAACTATTAATACTTATTTGAAAGTCACTGGGAAGGATTTAGTAAGGAGGAAAGGTCCAAGATGCAGCAGAAAGAAGGGTTCACCAATGAAGATCACTGTGTACAACTAAAAAAGGAATGAGGTGTAAAGCCTACATGAAAGGAACAGTCTTCAGCTGAGGGATGTACACATTTTTCAATGTTCTGTCACACAAGTGAAAGTTGGAAGGGACAAGAGTGGAATCAGATGTGTTTATGGTTATGGTGGAGATAAAATTAGAGTTTTCTCCAATGCCTTCAATTTTCTCTGTGGAAATGCAAATTACAACTACAATGAGAAATCTTTCCCATTCATCAGATTGGCAGAGATAAAAGAGATGAGTAGCACGCTGTGGTGGTGAGCCGGAAGATACTGGCATCCTCATGGGAGGGAGCATGAATTGGAGCCATCTCTATGGAGAGCAATCCAACAATATCTATCACAACTAAAAATGACACACCATTGACCCATCCATAATATTTCTAGGAATCTATCTTGCAAATATACCAATACATACTAGTATGCAAAATGATGTAGGTACATGTATTCACCATAGCACAATTTGTAATAAAAATTAGAAATAACTGTCCATCAAAGTAGATAGGTTAAATAAATTAAAGAACATCTATATAATGACACATTATAATACTGTAAAGAAAACAAAAATACTTTCTATATACTCTACACAGAGAGTATTTAGGCTTTATGCTTGGAATAAGAGTAGCCCAATAGCTACACTAGAGAGGGGAGGGTTACAGGAAGATTTTTTTAAAATCATGTTTAAAACTGAAAGAGGATCCTTAGATATATAAATAATGGCAACTCTAAGAGCATGACAGTTTCATTACCAAAAAAATATCATTATCATTGGCCTTTAAGAGAGAGAGCTCCCAAAGGATTCCTGTGGGACTAAAGATGAAATTATCACTATTTAACTCACAATTCTAAGATTCCTCTTTGATACTAAAATTCTTGAATTTATATGTTTTCAATGACTCTAAGTTCCCCAAAGAATAAAAATGAACTCTATAAAATATGGCAAGAAAGTCTTCTACCTGTACCTCTGTCTCCCAGCAACTTGGATTTCCTGCTTATATTCAGATGGATGTATTCATGGGGCCCAGAATATTATACCTACTTCCATACATTTGTTCACGTCATTTGCTCACGTGGAAAAATCTTCCTCCAGTCTATCTCAAGTCAACATTTCCAGAGTCCACATCAAGCCCCACCTTCCCCTCCAAAGCCATCTGTCTAGCCACTTACGAAACCCAAGAACTCAGAAAGCATCCTGACTTCCAAGAACGGTTCCCAGCTATGTTGGCCAAGAGCCTGGGGAAGAAGCTCATTCATTCATTTCCATTGAAAAAGAAGCAAACGCTGGACTCGGGTCTCCCAAAAGGGTTGCCGGCAAGAAAAATGCCTCTCCTTTTTTCAGGGGAGCAATTTCAGGCCCTTGAAGATCAGGTTTAAGTCATTTCCTGACCAAACACCAGCACAGTTCCTCCACAACTCCAGCCAGCTTCAGCTCCTCTGGAAGACTCGAATGTAGTTTCTGAATTAATAATTCCTTCCAGCTTTGATATCTTCATTTGAATGTTCCAGAAGTATGAAGTATTTTTTAAAAGGAAATGAGAGGAGGCATGCTCAAGGGGGGCATTACAGTGGAGAGAGAAGAACTGTAACTTTCAAAGACGCATCTGGATGAATGAAACTAACTTCCTATGACTAATGGCCCCCAAACATTAAGCTAATGATTAAAATAAATTTAAAAAAAGCAAATCCCCAAGATGTCATATGCTGCTGGGCGGACTGATGGAAAGGAGCCTTGCAAAGAGTCCCAACATTGTGTGGGGAGCTGGAGAGGAGACATACATGAAAACAACAGAGAGCCATATGGTCCTAGCCAATGGTCAACAAGCAAAAATTCAAAAGCAAAGGACAGAGAGAACACTCCAGAGCTACAGAGCAATGTGTTTCTCCTACTCTCTCTCTTATTTTGGCACTTCTCTGGAAGTTCTCAAGTAATGGGGGAGGGAGTACAGAATAATGTTTCAGGAAGGCAATCTGCAGGCATTCCCCATGCCCACTTAGCAAGCTTTGTGACAAGTGGTGACCTCTATCTGCACAAAGATTTTCCATATCCAGAAAAATGAGTGTGTGCTAGGTCTGTGTGACCTCTCAACAGCCACCTAGGCCTCCAGTGATCCTATATATCCCCTCAAATGGGACAGTACCCCCAAGTCAAGAGGTGCCTGGAGGTGGGCAGGATATCCCAGAAAGTCCAGAATTCCAACAGAGACTCAATAGGGGGTAACTGGTGGCAGCAGTGACAGAAAGGCCTACATCTGGGGTGCAGAAGACTTAGTTACCTTCTCACCTCTTAGGGTAGGAAAATAGTAATTACTTGGTTTTAGGTACCTTTATTTTCAAATAGCTGATTGTGTCCCTTCCTCTTCAACATATTTGTAACTGTATAACACATAACCTTGATCTGGCATTTGAGGCCTTTTGGAAGGTCCAAGGAGCACCCAATATTGTTTCCCAAATTTACATGTATGGAGTCATTGCTTTCATTCAATTGTCAAACAGACCTATTACTTAAAATTGGTTTAAAGCTACTGACCTGCTTTTATGTGTAGCCAAGAAGTAATGTTCTTGGTTACAGAAAACATGAGATTGTGTTTTTCAGATGTATGAAGGACATGATAGCGGAACTCCTTTAGAATCTGGGGTTTGGGTTCAGAAATACCCACTTCATAGACTCTCCTTTTTAGAGTAAAAGAGATATGATATGGATTCTTCTGCCCAGGGTATACAACTAGACCTGAACACATGCCATAAATAAGGGCTCTTTAATGCAGTCTTATTTCTAAGTGAGATTAATGCACAAATTGTCCAGACTTACCCAGAACTCATCCCCATTACTTTACAAACATTATCAAATTACAGGCCTTGTAGGAGACAGAACAAAAGAATAATATATCATTCAATATACACACACCCTTATAGTCTATTGTATTTTATTAATATAATCATACAGTTTTAGAGTTAAAAGAGACCACAGAAATTTCCTTCTCATTGTGCAGAAGAGGAAATTAAGACCTAAGGTCACAGAGTTCTGCCACAAAGGGCATCATTTTCTGAATTAAGCTCTGGAAAAGAGCTGTCAAGGGTCTGAAGCTATGGAGAAGCTGGTCCTAGAGGACAATCTGGCATTTTCTCGGGGACAGCATGGCTTTATGGCCCTCCCTCCAGTGCCAGAAGGCTGCTGCCACAGGGCTGTGCTTAAGTAAGCTGTGCTGAGGGCAGCAATTTCTATCATGGTTGGTTGGCTGGTTGGTTGGTTTTTCAGTTTCAATGCCTTCTCTCCAATGACTGCTTTTATGAAACATGCAATGTATGAGCTGGCCAGCCAGTCACCTCCGCATAATGAAAAGCAGTATGTCCTTGTATCTGAAGGTGACAGAAGTATAGTTAGCATGGTTGTTCTGGTTTTCCTTCACCATCTAGGGGAAGCCTGTCCAACTGCGGCCCGCGGGCCACATGTGGCCCAGGACAGCTTTGAATGCAGCTCAACACAAATTCATAAACTTTCTTCAAAAGTTACGAAAATTATGCATGAATCTTTTTTTTAGCTCATCAGCTATTGCTAGTGTTAGTGTATTTTATGTGTGGCCCAAGACAGTTCTTCTTCCAATGCAGGTCAGGGAAGCTAAAAGGTTGGACACCCCTGTGCTAGCTAGGGTTTTGGTAGAAACAGGGAGTTCTGGAATCTTACACCAAAAAAGGTTGTATTTCCAGGGTAGCAGCCATTAAGGGTCTCAGAGGAGACCTAGAGTTACTTAGAGTTAGGTTGGTCTTTCAGGCTGCCTAGGGTATACAACGAGGCCTGAACAAATGCCAACATTTCTAGAATGTCCTTTGATTTTGGTTGCCTGATGTTTTCTTACTATTAGATTTAGGTTACATGTTTAAGGCCAGAATTACTTAGGACATCCCATCTGGAGGCACGTGCCCTCCTTCTTGCTGTCCATCTCTGAGCTTGCACTAGGACTAGGGAATGCAGTCCTCAGACACATTAGCCATACATTAGCTATACAGTAGCTTCTAGCTCAAAAGGAAGAACTATGAACCCCCAGAACTAAACCACCACCCCAGCTCCTCACTCAGGCAGTATAATTTTCAGTTCAAACTGAAGTTCTTAAAGGCAGCCCACAGCAAGAACACTGCAGGCAGGCAGCCGAGAGCTGACAGGGAAGAGGATTACACTCTTGGTCCCGGAGTCACCTCTGCCCAGGCCTTGTACCGTGTGGGGTTGGCTAGCATGGGGATGGAGGGAAGGGCCACCTTGCTCCCGTCTTTCCAATCCAAGTCTGGGAAGCTGAGATGCCTGCAGCATGATCCTCACCAGGGATGGGCAGCCAACACCTGTCTGGGTAACTTGTTACCAAGCACAGGTCACCCAATCAGTCCAGGGCTTGCTTCCAAACATTCGTTCCCAATCCATTATTCATCTCACAGTGTCGGCCAAGGAGAAGAGGAGATGCACTGGGAAGCACAAGATCACACTAGCCCTAGGCAAAACTGCAGAGTCCAAATAGCTCGTTTTCAGAGACCCCTGCTCTTCCCACACACTACCCCAATTTCAGAAATAATTTTCTCCCTGGGGCCTAAGGTGCCCAAGCACTTCTGAGTAGAGAAGGTATCTCATTCACATTAAAATGTTGGGTGCTTTCTGCCTATTCAGAGTATTATGCACAATTTAAAAAAAAAAAAAAAAAAAAAAAAAAAAAAAAAAAAAAAAAAAAAAAAAAAAAAAAAAAAAAAAAAAAAAAGGCTTCTTTTCTCCTGGTGCAATTATTATCCAAAAAAGCATGACTAGAGAAGGTTAGAATATCCAGAAGCAACAGGGGAGTGATTTGGGGCCCTCACAGCATCCTTCAAGTCCTACCAAGGAGCCCACCGACTGCCCACATAAATTGAGGCTGGTCAGCACAGCTTTATTATTAAACCCTCCACTCAGAGCTGCTGCTTTCTCTAGCAATCCCACGTTCCCGAGAGTTCTCGTCAGGAGCGAGGAGAAATATTTGCCAAGAGCATGTCTGAAAGAGCACTGGATTAAGCAGAATCCACTCCACCACTCAATCTTTAATATTGTGGTTACTTTTTCTCATCAGGCCTCAGGTTCTTCATTTAAAAAATGAGTGGATCTGGCTGATCATTCAGTTCTGAAATGTTATGTTCTGGCCTCCCGTGATTCATTCAAAAATATGGGAATGGGAAATAGCTCAAAATTAACATATCAGGTGTGTTATGTGCAGTGCTATTCTAAGCACTTAACCTGAATTAACTCCTTGGATCCTCAGAAAACATCTAAAGTCATTATTCCCACCATCTCCATTTTGCAGATGTAGAAACTGAGATGCAATCACTTAGCTAGGGAGTTGCAAAGCGAGAATTTGAACACAAGGTTACTGTTCATGTTTTGAACCACTATGCTATGTGACCTCTCAAAGAAGAAAAACAAATTACCATCAAGGAATGAGGTAGGTTGAGCTGGCCAAGGATGCTGGCCAGAACAGGTGGTCCAGCTGCCCCAAACATTGGGGTTCATGTACCACAGTGGAGTGTATGGCAAGAGAGCAGCCCAGTCCAGCCCAGCCTGAGTGGAGGGTTAGCTCCCTTACTGACAGCATAAGTCTCAGAAGGCCCGTAGACCTCTCTGAGCAGAACTAGCAAGTGAACTTTCATTGCACACATGCTGTGTAGCTCATGTGGTGCTGCAGCACCAAGCACAAGATGGGCAGCTCCAAACCAGGCCTCTCCGGGTTCGTGGCTGCAACGCCCGGATTATGGGAGGACTCGAGGCTTTGTGAGGTGGTCTGAGTTTCTTTCCCCCGGAACTCCTTGATGACACAGACACACAAGTCTCAACAAAGAACATTGAAGAAAGAAACTTCTTCTCTTTCTGGACAGCTGATGGCAAATAGCAAAGGTGTGTGTTTGATTGTGATGTGTGTGTGGAACTGTGCAGGAGAGAGAAACAGAGAAATACAGAAAGAGACAGAGAGCTAGAGAGAAATACTGAGACAGACACAGGGAGGGACAGATGGAGAAGTACATAGACACAGAGAAAGAAGGTCAGAAAGAAAGAATGCCAAAGAGACAAGACATACAGACAGAGATGGGATGGGGGTGTCAGATGAGGGATAAACATACAGACAAAAAATTAACTCTCAAATAGCCTACAAGCACATTGAAAGCTTCCAGTTTTAAAAATATCTAAATCCCTTTGTGGTGCTTGGGAGCCTCTATAGGTCTCTTAAAATTAGTGTTTTAGCTCCACCTAACTTTTGCAGGTTTTTTTTTTTTTTAATTTTAGTTACAGTCTGGCATAAAAGTGTCAGTTTGTTATGTGGGTGGGTAATGGTATGCTTTTAATTAAGGAGGCAGAAACTAAATTAGACCACATCAAGTGGCTACTGTTTCTTTAATTTCAGAGTGTGGGTCCCTTACCCTGAGTACCAGGAGTTGGACTAGACCATGATTCCCCTTTAATGGTTATGGCTGAAAAACTCTATCTCGTGACCAGTTTCATAATTGATTAAACACAACTGTGGACTCCCATGATCAGGAAGTGCAATTTTGCTGGTGTCGCTTCAAGTCTAAAATACCTCCAGGGTAATTACAGGCTCAGAGGCAATGCAGAAGGCTTTGAAGTAGGGAAAGAAAAGATTAGGGCGTCTAGAGGATCTGTGCCTGTTCATTTGTCCTTCATGGCAAAATCTTGAAAGCCTTTGGGGAAAGATGCCTCTGTCTGCAGGGGCTCCAGGGGTCTGGTCGACCCTGTCTGGCTGCAGACGTGGGAAGGATAGAGGTGTCCCAGGTTATGGCAAGCGGCAGAGGTCACTGCAGCTTCCCCTGGGAAAGGCTGCCTTTCCTGCTGGCTCGTAATGCAAGTTTCACACAGCTCTGATTCCCTTTCCTTGGGTTTGGTTTGCCAGACTGCCCGCAACTTGAGCCATCCACTTGAGGCAGAAGTGCACTCTGTCTGGCCAGCTAAATTATTTACCTTGATAGCAATTATCAAACACTACAGGCCATACTCTAAAGGCCTCTTTACGCTTCACGCAGAGACGATATAACCTGTTTCAGAAATGCAGAGAGTGAAGGGCTCTTTTTAATTTTTTAATTAATAATAGGTTAGAAGTAGGAACCATTATTAGTGACAGTACAAAGCAGGGAAGCCAGACCTGCATTGTTAAGAGGACTATTTAAGAAAATGTTAATGAATTGAATCTCAAGTTCTTTGTAGTCAACCTGGAGACAACGAATGGCTTCAAAGTAGAAAAGTAAAGAGTTATTAAATGTTGTATATTTATTGCACTAATAATCACATTGCCAGAGGCTGGGAGAAATGCAAATATCGGCCCAAGTCCTGTTTAACCATTAGCTCTGGAAATGCAAGAGATTCACTGGGGGGACGTTACTGAATGCAAACATTTGCCAATGCCACAGTGATGAATAGTTCATGGACTAGACCATAACCACTCCAATCCCAGGAAAGCCCATTTCAGCAGAGGACAGAATCATAACTTAATTTTCTACTGGCACTTGGAGAGAAACAAGGACGCTGTTTCTGGCAGCCGCCATTTTACACAGTCTGATGTTTTGTATCAGAAAACAAAAAACCCACCTTTCCCAGGTGCACAAGTTTTCCATCCCTCCTCGTGTCCTGGCATGTAGGAAAGAGCTCTTCCCAAGGCAGAGGCCCCGCTGAGGCAAAACCCACAACATCCTCTGGCACCTTTGTAATAGCTTCCCTCAAGGAATGATTCACTGCACTTGAAGCAAACCTCAGAGTAGACAGAGCATGGACTCTAGAGACAGAGCTAGGATTCTGGCTCTACCCATTCCCAGCTGAGTAAACCTCAGAAACTCATTTCTCTCTCTGGACCTCAGTTTCCTCATCTGTAATATGAGAAAAGTAATACTGACCTTGCAGGATTAGGTTGAGTATCATTGATACTTAAATTGTGCCAAGTGTCTAATATAGTGGCTGCAACATAATAAGTTATTTTAGAGGCTTCCCTAGAATCAGACCCTCATATGAGGACTAACATGTATTTGTAATTTGCTAAGAAATGCTTCTCATGCAAATCTGGAAGGGAAAGAAAAAAATAAGACAAGAAAAGGGAGATGGCCAGAAAAGAACTTGATTCCAGGTGAAGTCTCATAGAAGGTAGCTTTAGCTGGATTCCCCAGGGGAACTCTAGAATCTTTAAGTTATGCTTGACAGTCACCAGAAGGCAAGAAAATGGGCATTCATATTCCTGGGCTTGGCAGCCATTAGTCAAGGCTTCCCTGAGAAGACCTAAATTCCCAGGTACTTTTCAGTTCTCCAAACCACGGACAAAGCAGGCTCTGGTGATCTGAAGATACTTCTCCAGAAGAACAGAGCCAGTTGCCAACTGCTGGTAGCAAAGTAGCCGGAGTACACAAAAATGGTAACAAACAAAACAACAGCAGCAAGAAAACAGGCTCCAAGGGCATTAGTGCAGAGTAACATCATCATCCACTAGGGTGATCAACACATCACAGCCATGGTTATAATCAACATCGATTTTACTACCTACCATGAGGCTATCCCACAAGCTCTCTGTCCAGCAATCTTTCAGTTGACTGTGGACTGAGGGAGGAAAGGGGTTCATCACCTTCCTCCTCAAACTCAAGTCAACAGGGATGCAACTGGCTGGGTGCTCTTTACCACACTAAGTCCTTTGGGGAAAGACATAGTGACATAAAGTGTAGGCTTCATCCCAGTTCACTCGAGGGAGGACTCACTCATATGAAAACTGCAGGAGCTACACAAGGTAAAGAGCTCATTCTTGAGGCAATAGAACAAACGCAGGAAACAGCACAGTTCCTATTCCACTGTCACTGGTGAAGAAAAATGGTACCAGTAGGGAATGTTTCAAATGTGGGGTTGGCTAAGAGAATAAACAGACAGAGGTGATCGAGGGCCAGGTTTAGGAAGCAGAACATTGGAACAGCAAGCAGGCACTAGATGAAGCTCCCTGACCCCTCTCCAAAATGTCACCTTTGCCATTAAGAACTCTACATGACGTTGAAGCTTGGAGAAAACTATTCTTAGATCCTATAATGTAGAACTACCAATACTTAGAGGAGATCAGAACTTTCCAACTTCAAGTAACCTTAGAGATAATTTAATCTAAACCCCTGGTTTTAAGATGAGGAAATTAAGGCATGAAACATTAAACAAGCTACCAGGAGTCATGGCAGAACTGAGATGACAGCTCCTATCTCTTCATTCCCAATTTAATGCTCTTTGTATTGTTCCAGATTAAATCTATAAATATAAGAACTGCACATGCCTAAAAATAGCACCCATAAATACATACATACATACATACATACAGCATCCTTTCCCCACCGCGCCCCCTCCCCAGACCAGGAGTGAGCAAACTACAACCTGCAAGCAAATCCTGCTTGTTGCCTGCTCTGGTAAATAAAGTTTTATTGGAACGCAGCCATGTCTGTTCATTTACGTACTGTCCATGGCTACATTCACACCATAGTAGCAGAGGTGAGTAGTTACGGCAGAGGTTATGGCCTAAAATATTTATCATCTGATATTTGCAGAAAAAGTTTGCTGACCCCTGCCATAGCCCGTTAGGAGGTGGGCAGTACCAAATAAACCAACCTTCTACTTGTGAGAGTGAGACTGGCAATTCAGTCAGGTGGCTGTCCAAATGCTTGCTGAGTAAACTGAGTAACCTGGGACTGGATGGGGGTAGAACTGACGGGAAGCTCATATCACAGAAAAAGTCAGTCTTGCTTTTCTAGGTTCAGCCCACTCTGGGGCAGAGAGGCCTCACCACCGGGCCACGAGGTTAGAGGACCTTTTCAGTCCATTGAAACACATGAGTCAGTGAGGAGACCCTCAAAGTTGCCTTCTAGCTCCGCCATTCAAATGCCAACCAGCAGACCTTCCACCTCACTCCCTAGCAACATGCTGCTTATATTCCCCCATTGGTCCATGAAATGCCACATAAACAAAGGTGTACACAAGTTCCCTACTTCAGCACTACCACAATTATCTGTTTTCATTCATGGAATAATTATATTTATTTAGCAATGACAGTCCATAAATTTAATTGTTCTAACAAGAAAGCATTACTGGTATTTGCTCTCTATCTGGGCAGGCTGATTCTTGGACAAAGGGAAGTGTATTTCATCAAAGCACATACTCCAAAGAGTTGAAGGTGTACAATACTAGCATTCAGCCTGCAGAGAAGCAGTCCAAGGGGCTACAGAGGAAAAGCTTCCTCAAGCTATTACTTCCCCAGCCAGTAAGTATGAGTCTAAACACTGACAATTTAATCAATGTGATACTTTCCTGTGGGCGCCCTAGGGTTGGCTCAGAACCTGGGTAAAGCTAAGCTGTTTACAGATACCTTTCTGTTGTACTGCTATGGGGGAATATTTTACTTATGCACACCTGAGATGGCTTTCTTCTCCACATAAAAAGGAGATCCCTTGGGATTCCTGAAAGTCATATCATCACCAGAATATCACAGCATAATTATAATTATATACAATATATAATTTCATATGATAACATTATATATTATAATTAATAATAAATTATATTGTGTTTAAATTTTAACATTTAACACAGAAGGAAGTGAAGGGACCATCTGAGGACCACTTCCTGCATCCAAACACGACTCAAATTTCCCATGAAGCCCAGTATTCCTCCCTCCAGCATTTCAAAAGATGAGGTGAAATCACATCTGACAGCCTCAAGTGAGTCTCAGGTGCTACACACTCTCACACATTCAGAACCCTTCTGACAAGACAGAACACTGTGGTGAGTAGGAAACTAACACTCTAAAGTGGAGAGGGTAAGAAAATGTCCTGTCATATCAGTCAGAGGGGCCCCTCTGAGACCCACGTGTACAACAGGGGAGCCAACCCCTCTCAGAAATACTGATGAACTGTGACGTGTACAGCTGCTTCTCTGCCGAGACAAGATTGAGGCCTGGAAGTTGCTGATGCCTTTGGAGAAGCTCCCCCAGGAGGAATGACTTTTCAGAGGTGTTGAGTACCTGGCTGGAAAGCAAAGGGAGAAGTGGCCTGGGTCAATCTGGCCAGTGACCCAGAGTCTCTGGAATGTCTGAATGCCCATTTGCTCAAGTATGTGCATAGCCACATACCACATTTGAGTCGGTCGAATTAAATGAGCCTAGAAGATAATGGTAATGACCTTTTATTAAGCCTAGCACCATTTACACGTCTGGTCGAGGCTCCATCATTTGCCAAGAGCTGTCCTGGGAAGCTGGGCACTTACTCTACTGATGCTGCTCGAACAAGAAGGGTTTAGAATTCTTCACTGGGACTACCTGTCTGACTCATTTGCACATCCTTTGGAAAGCTCTTGAAAGTAACAGTTTTTATCTTTTGAAGGTAGATTTGATAGATTTGACTTTTGGAATGAATCAAAAAGTTGCTTAGAACAAAACGTAGCAAAGAGGTGAGTGACCAAGCTGGTGGATATCATGGAGAATGTAAAACGAGGGGAGGCTGTGAAGTGATGAGTCTACTTTACTTGGCTGGCTCAAACCCTGATTCTGAGTGGTGGTAGAAGGCCAGTTCTCCACCTTGAGCAATGGCAGCCTGGGCCAGTGAAAGACACATTCACTGAGATGTCACTTAGCCTGAGAGAATGTCAGTTCCATGATTTTCAGTGCCATCAGGAATATGAGAAGTCAAGGACACACAAGTGGAATCTTAAATAACGTAGTGAGCTGTAAACATCATAAGGCAAAGGACACCTACCAAAACCATGCCTTTTGTCAGAGGTGGGTAAGCTACAGCCCAGGGCCCAATCCAGCCCACCAGCCCACTGCCTGTTTTTGTAAATAAAGTTTTACTAGAGCATAGCCATGCCCATTTGTTTAGGTGTTGTCTACCCCGCTTTCACTCTACAATGGCAGCATTGAGTAGTTGCCACAGAGAACCCATGGCCAGCATAGCCTAAAATATTTATTGTCAGAACCTTTACAGGAAGTTTGCTGACTCCAGTCCTTTGTGATTGAGTCTGTTTTGAAGGCTAATTAAAGTGAACATGTAGTGAATAGCCTTTTCTCTCCAGTTTTCCTCAATGACATTTGGCCTTTTTATCTATATGGAAGGTAATAACATAGAATTTGGTTTGAGCATGTACGTTCATTAGTTTCCTAGGGCTGCCATAACAAATTACCACTATCTGGGTGGCTATTAACAACAGAAACTTATTTTTACAAGTTAGAAGGCTAAAAACATGAAATCAAGATATTGCCCAGGCTACACTCTCTCTGGAGACTCTAAGGGTCCTTCCTTGCCTCTTCCTGCTTCTAATGGTTGTCAGAAATCCCTGGTGTCCCTTGGCTTGTAGATGTATCATACTAATCCCTTCATCTTGACATGGCATTCTCCCTGTGTGTCTGCATCTCTGTGCCCAAATTTTCCTCTTCTTATAAGGACACCAGTCATATTGGACTTCGGGCCTACTCTACTTCTTTCTGACCTCATCTTAACTTGATTACACATACAGTGACCCTATTTCCAATTAAGCTCACACTCACAGGTTCGAGCAGACATAAATTTTGAAAGGATACTATTCAACACAAAACAATTTGGTGCTCAACACATGCTATATTTTTTCTTTTGTGATACATTCCTGACCAATTTCCAAGCCAACTGACCCCCTTTCCTTCCACAACAGCTCCAAGAAGCTTGTCACTGTGTCCTTCTATATGCCCATGTCTGTTCTCTTCCACTTAGAAATGTCTGTACTCTTCTCAACTACCTAATGTTGCTCTTTTTTACGTCCTCTTGAAGATTCACTTCAGGGAAAGCCCACTAATGGGCTTCCTCTTCTTTTTATTTCCCAAGTCTTCACAACACTAAGACTTCCCAAATCTGGGCTAATGGCCTCAGTGGCTTCTTCTGATTTGTCCTGTGGGCAAGACACAAAAACCCAGTCTATTCCTGGTATGAACACAGTCACTGTCTAGTAAAGAGTAGCAGAGCTATAACAATTTTCTACTATTCTCTATTCCCTGTGATTCTATGTTCATAATTATTTATTTTGCTATTTTAAATAATACTTGCCTTTGTCTAGTGCTATCAAAGAGTCATAAATGCTAAAGGAAATCGCTACCTGCCAAAAGACAGTATCAACAATGTTAGAGTTGCCAGAAAAATACAGGACTCCCAGTTAAATTTGCATTTCAGGTAAACAAGGAAAATTTTTTTAAGTACAAATATGTCACAAATATTACATGGGGCATACTTATCATTCCTTGTTTATCTGAAATTAAAACTTATCTAGGCTTCAGTATTTTTATTGGCTAAATGTAGAAACCCTAAATAGGAGTACCAAGGACTTTACTAACTGTACAACACAGTAGTTACCTCCCTTAGCCTGAGTCAGAAGCTCGGACGGAAGCAGCGTTTAAGGCCAGTTATTACCAAATAACACTTTACGACTTCTTTCTCTTCTTCCTCCTGCATCTGGGGAGAATTCTCTAAGAATTCCGGCAGCATAGTCTGGTGGTGCCAATGGTATTAGCATCAGACTGCCATCACTCAATAGCCATGTAACTTTGAGCAAGTTACTTAACCTCTCCCTCTGAGCCTTGGTGTATTCATCTGTAAAAGAGGAATAATTAAATAGTCCTTGTAAAAGTACAGTTCTTGGTATTTAGCAATCACCTAATATATTTTTATCATTTGCAATCATTATTACCCATCAGAGCTTATTGTGTGAGTGGATGGGAGGGCATATTTGGGGTGGACCTCAAATTCACAAAGGCATCAAGCGTAGACTTTTAGCATGCTCTCCAGATGACATTATACATACCTGGCCTCACCCAGATACCCTGACAGGCTTGAAAGAATATGCTCACTACAAAGCATATTCACAAAGTTATTCATATTCTATGAGTAAATATTATTTTATAAATTCTGTGATTATCATGTGAATAGCACATTTCCATTGCATCACAATTTTGTAACTCTGTTTTGCATCTTCCTTTTTTTTTTAAATACTGAGACCCTAAGAAATTACAGATAATCAGGGACATGTACTAACTTCTGATGCTAAGTTCATGATCCCACTACTGAGGGTGATAAGTGGTAACCCTCTCCAGCCCAGAGCATCCAGCCATTGGGCACACAGGTATGCCTCATGTGGGCCACAGGTGAGGCCTCAGAAAGACTGGAGGAGGCCAGAACCCTGGGCCAGTGCTCTATCCATAAACAGTATCTTCTCCAGAGTGCCCTACACATATCATGACTATAAAGTCATGACTATGAGTGCCATGACATGAAAAATGTTGGGAAGCACTGTTTTACCCTCTAGGGGAAATTCACCGCTTTGCATCTTGACTCCCAAAATCCACCCTCGAGGAGGAAGAGGAGCTCTGAAATGAATCAATGACACATTGAGTCCTTAGAGATATACAAGTTTGGTCCCCATACTAAGGGTAGAGCCTTTATGAATAGGAGGAGTAGAGGAAAAGTAAATAAAACTCAATGGGACGAACCCTTACTGGAGTGTTTCTCTTCGCCTTCCTCACTGTGTTGCCTGTTAAGGTTCCCACTAGCTCTGTGTCTGACTGAAACGTCTCACCCCTCCTGATTCTAGAATCAAAGTCAGGGGGAAAGCAGCACAGATGGCATGGTCCTTTTCTGCTCCACGCTTTGGGAAGAGAGGAAACTTTCTTCTCTGATGTACTCATTTCTTCGCATTCTAGTGAGAGAGCCAAGCTCCAGAGAGCCCAGGCAGGAGGTGTATGAGCAGTGCAACAGGTAGGTATGCACCATCTCTGAGATGCCAATCTCCAGAATAACAGAGATCTGGCATGACAATACAATGCTGTTAGGTGCAGTGGAGAAAGCATGGGTTGAACAATTCTTGGGATAAAACCCAAGACAAAAATGTGGTTTTGTAATGTTGGGCAAGTCATATAAATTCTCTGAGCCTCATCTTTCTCACACGTGAAATGGGAATAAGACCTTGCTCACTGGGATGTTGTAGGGATTTAAGGAGTCAAAGAAAAAAGGAAGAAGTAAAGCATTATCCTGCTGATGATACTAGAGTAATGTAGAAACTGTCTATTTCCTGTCACATGACTCCCCATATCCCCATTTTTCTCAGAGCATCCTAAGAAAACATGTTTCCACAGACCTGCTGTTCAGAGGCTGACGTGTCCCCTTGGCTCCACCTTCCGATTGGGTTTTGTATGCAGCAGCCTGAGCTGCCCATTCCCCACTGCAGCCCCGCTCTGGTGTGTGCTTAATGACCGTGCCTTACAATGGAGACTCCCAGCCACATCAGCGTTTCAGTTGTCAGCACTTAAAATCTGCTTTAACAATTCCAGTTTTTAAAGAGAAACTTTTCCCATCTTTTGAAATATAACTATTCTAAACATATTTAAACAAAATATCTCCCCTCCGAATGAGGTTCTTCCTTTCCCCCTAATAGTTCCTATTCCCAGGCTTTAGACATCCTGCAGGCAGACCACTGGTGCTCCCAGCCAAGATAATCTCCCAAGACCACAGACCCGATCAGGTCTCTCCCTTCATCAAACACTCTCGGCGTCTTCCCAAGCACCGTGGTAAGTCAGTCAGTCAGCATCCTCTATGATTCTACCCAGGCTCCTATTCCAGCTAGGGTCACTCCTGCACAGCATTCCGCTTCGGTTAAAGTAGAAATGATTGCTACACATGACCCTCCCTTTCTTTTGCCATTGTCTTATGCTGTTCCCCCTAAATAAACAACGCTTTCCCCACTCGTCCACGTTGCTATTATTCATTTCTCTGAACTCCCACAGCAATTAATAATGTGCTCTGCAGTGAATGATATTTAAGTAATTCTAAACATTTAAATAATGATAATAAAAATAACCATCTCAACTTCTTTTTAATTGTCCTTATGCCTTTTATTTATATTCCCTTATTACATTAGCAAAGACCTCCAGCAAATGTTGAAAGGAGTGGTGATAGCAGGCATTCTTGTCTCATTCCCAGTAACTTTGAATAATTCACCATTAACTGTATTTGTGGAAACTTTTTTTATATTCTTTATCAAATTAAAGATATTCCCTTTCATTTTTAATTGACTAAGAATTTTTATTGGGAAGGGGCTGAATTTTATCAAATACTTCTCTGTGTTTATCAAGATGACCATATGATTTTTCTCCACTTTTTCCCTGTTACAATAATAAATTTTATTGATTGGTAGGGTTTCATTTTACACATTTCTTTTCATATTTATTTTGGATGTTCAGAATTCTTGAAGATGATTGTTAAGACTACATAATATCGGAGCAGGGGCATGAGGAGGAGGGAAAAAAAGACTTCATAATAGTATAATAATTACTTATTTGCTGCTCAGAACATGCAGGTTAAAAAAGAAAAAAGAAAAGCAAAAGAAAAAAGAAATTTTAAAAACATGCATCTCAACTTCTTATATAGGCCTCACACATCCATGGACTCTTCTAGTATTTATATCTGTGATCTCATCAACAAGATTATGATCCCTTCAAAGACACAGGTCTTATTTCTTCTTTCTCTCTATATTCCCCAGGACATGTAGCCGGTGCTTTGAACTTAAAACCATGCAGAATAAAATTATGAAGAAATGAATGAATAAGTCTTAAGAGGGAAATGCCATGGAGAGTCGGATGCTGTTGAGAAGCAAGGTTGATGACTTCAAAGTTCCTTTCACTTACTTTAAACAGTATTAGTCTGATGCTTATTGGTTTTTGTGTTTTTGTTGTGTTTTATTGCTATATACTTGTTCCACGCACATTTAATGTTTATGTGGTATGATTAATAAAGGGCCACAGAAATGCCCCTGCCCTTGAGAAGCCTGTATCTAGTAAAGGGACTTAAAGCATGCTCATAAATGTATATTGACAGGGCAGCCTCAGAGGAACAATAAGAGACAAGAGATACAAACAAATGTTCCAGACGTTTGAAAGTGATGCAAATCTTCTAGTTATGAAAAGTTCATCCAGATCAGTGAGAGCCAAGTTTACAAGAGCTAATGGGGTTTGAGGATCACTGAGTCCTGCTCAGTGGGCCCCACAAAGTTACAGATAGTAGAACAAAGCTACACCTTTCTATGAGGTGACATGTTCATAGATGACTAGACCCTGAAATTGAAGGGAAAAAAGCCTTTAATATAACTCAGTGGCTCTGGGCCTTGGAAACCTCATCTATAAAATGGCAATAAAATTAGCCAGCTTCTTGACAGGGTTGATACAAGATTAAAGGTCTTCTACTACCTTAAGAACACCTCATATGTCTAATAAATAGTAGCTAGCACATTTATTATTACCATATTTGCTCATCTTTAAGGTGCCCCAGATTGGAAGGTATGTCTTTGATTTGAAAACAATGTTTTAGAGAGAAAAAGAAAGAAACAATATATTAAATCTACACATAGCCCATAAGAAGGATATTGACCATAGTTATCTGAAAATGCTAAAAAGCTATTTCCTAGAATTGAGAAAATATGGTAGGTAGTAGACAGTGCATCTCAAGAGTCCATAGATTTGCTTAGTTTCTTTGAAATTTAATACTACACCAAATTCTTATAAGTTGGAGACCTCAAGATATTTGTGCCTGCCAAAGCAGGATCCTATAGCTCCAATACCACCAGACATGTTACAACCTTCACGTACACACACACACACACACACACACACACACACACACGTACACGTACATACGCACGCGCGCACACACACTCCTGATAATGGAAACCTAAGAACAAATCACCCTGCACAGTAAACTTGCTCATTGTCTGAGCAGAATCATGTTCTTTTAAAAATAAAACTGTGAGTAGGAGTGCTTCTGTTCTGGAATAGAGTCTTTCTTTCTTCCCTTCATTCCATGTTCCTTGGCTACATGCTATTATATGATATTCAGGACTGTCAAACCTTCTGGAGCCGTAAGCATTTTTCAGACAACCAATCTCAATATGCATTATCAAAATTAGATCTTTTCTCTGCAGATGACAATTATGTATTATATGGTTACACGTTTATGAGTCTGTGACACCGTATTGTTAGACTTGCGGTATTGACTTTTAACAATATGTTACCTTATTGTATTTGGTGTCGCATTATGCCTGGATTGCAGCATTTGTCCCATGGCCCCTCTCAGGCTGCAATTAGTTTCTCAGTAAGTGTCCAACAGTGCTGGGGGTTGAAGCGGGGAAGAGTGGCTGAAAGGTAACTTGGAAATGATTTTCTTTTGCAACTGTCATTTAACTATCCTGTTCTTCAACAAAAGAACTTCAACTATTCCTGGAAAATATAAGTTGTGCACTCATCAGTAAGACTGTCTCAGAATGGTAATTCTGGCTGGGAGTTCAAACATTACAAAGGTCTCATACACCACCTTACAGTCACAAAAGAAGTAACTGCAGCACAGGGAGAGAGAAAAGGAATAGGACATGAGAAATCCTTGTATTCATTTCCCATAAACACAAGCTCAACGCAGTTTAAACTCATAAACATGCTAAAAGGAGCTAGAGGTAGCCCGTTACTTTGTCATATATTTTTATAGGCCTTTCTGAATGGTTTCAGATTTGACATAGTAACTGCCTGCTACTAGAAATAAACTGCAAGTCAATTCCATGCCGCCATAATTCACTGCCCAGAGTTGTTCAAAGAGATTTAGTGATGCCCATGATGGACAGCAAGACCCTTGATGTTTTCATTTTCACATGGTGTTTATAGTTCCTCCAGTTTAGTGACCTCTAGAGATCTGGAAGGAGAGGGCCTTCCTCAAGTGTCATAGCTCCTGCAAAGTCAGTGGAAGACCTGTCCCTGAAAGAAAGAAAATGAGACATTATCTTCAAGTCTCTTTGGGTCTGCCTCCCTCTGTATTTCTACAGGGCAACAATCATTGTTCTCATTAGAGTTACCTGCTTCTTAAAGAATAAATTAAAACCAAGGTCACAATACCACCCAGCAAGAATTAGGTGCCTGGAAAGTAGCAATACCTCACTCATCTCCACGGCTGGCATCTTCTTTTGGCTCAAGACTTTGGCTGCATCTCCACCATGTCATGCACCCAGATGGAAAAGGAAAAATCCATTCTGCCATCTGGCTGTTTCCGTCTACACAATGCCATGCATCTGGGGCCATCTGGGAGATGGACTGAATTTTTTCACTTTCTGCCTGGTTGTTTGGTGTGGTGTAGATGCAGCCTTTCACTGGGCTAAAAGACCGAATAACCCCCTGCCCTATTTGAAAGGCGAAAAAGAGAATCCAGGATAACGAGGTCTAAAGCACCATTCTAGGAAATAAATTGAAACTTTGTGAATAGCAGCATAATACAGACTGCAGGAAATAATAAAGGCTGAGACTATTGTTTATTAGACAAAGCAAACACAAGAAGTGAATCAAGTGATTATTTGTCAACTTAGTTTGTTCCAGACAGCTAGCACAATATTCTCAAGGGAATATTATTACAATTCTCTCCTAGGGTTGGACATTAGTCTAAAAGACATCTCAAATGGACTCCTGCACTTAGATTTGTGGTTGAACTAAAAAATGTGTGATTTCCATGCCCTAATTAGTATCTCCTACAAGACTCTCTCTGTGTCTTGGAGTTCGTTCTAAAACAAATAGAGAAATTTATGAAATGTTTCCCAAGAATCATGTTCAACCTAACAGAATTTCCATACCGATTTCAGAAACTCCATATATTAGCAGCATTAGGAGTTTAATAGTATAGGGTGAAGGGCTGAGATTAGGGGTTTATAAATTACGGGAAAGTGTGAATAGTGATTGTGCAAATGAGGGCTTCCCTGGTATTGTAATTAAACATCTTGGAATTCAAAGGTATTTTCTCTGCCCCCAGCTTGCTTCTGAAGCTTATCTCTGGTAAGGTCTGGCAGCTCAGTTTCAACAGTTTTCTTCCCATATACTGTTGGGCAAAATATAAAAATAATTAAATAACAGGAATAGATGTGGAAAAATCATGACTAAAACATCCAGCCTAGGGCAGGCAGGGTGGGCACTAGGTCAGCAGGCCATACCCACATGCACCCAAGGACCTGAGGCTAACGTTGGCCCTGAAGCTAACCTCAGATTTGTCAGAAAAGGATGAAGAGCATTTAGCCCCCACCACACCACCCACCCAAAAAAAGTAAATTTATGAGAAGTAGACTTAGAGGATAAAAATAAAGATCTTGTTGCTTCTATCTTAGCACTACAAACAATCCCCCAGTACATATTTAAATGGCATGTTCACATTTTATGAATCAGACCCTTAGTTTTAATTGCTTCTTGGACTATAGGCCAATTAAGGATGGGTCAGGAGGGCAGGGATCATTCCCATAGCCTCTGAGGTTCTGAGAGGTGGAGCTTGTGTAGCCTGAGGCATCCATTCACACTTGTATTAAAAAAAAAAAAAAAAAAAAAAAAGACTGAGAACACCATTAAACACTGTGAGTAGGAATGCTTACTTTATATGGGCTGAAAGCAAAAACTGAACACCAAAAGTTCCCCTTTGGCCCCATCTCTTGCTTTCAAATAAAATCAATTACAACGTTGCTCCTTGTCTGAGCCTTGGAAAACTAAACACCAATATATACAGACCTAGTGCTGTATCTTGAGAAACTGCCAATAGGTTTGCAAGTCCCCTGAGATCACCCTTCTTTTTATCTATAATTGATCCCCTACACCTTTATGCAATACAGAGGTTAAAGATTAAGGGTTTTTTTTAAAAAAATATATTACATGTAATACCAGCTACCTAAGATATACTTCTTAATGGACTTCTAGTACCCACAAAACAACTCCAATATTGCAAAGTACTTAAGTAAGTGGTAAGACTTAATGGGAAGAAAAATAAAATGTTATTAAGCCATACATTATACTTTATATGGAAGACTTTGACTTGTGTATAGAGTATTTTCCCTGCTTTGTTTTCACATAAGAAAATTAAATTTTGGAGGATTGGTTCAAATAATATTTTACCAACCATTTCCAAAGCTTTTAAAATCAATTTAGATCTGATCACCAGGTTTACTGAGATAGTCATCTGCACCCCACATTTCAGTGCTGAATATATCTAAATGTTAATTTTGAGGAGCCTATGGGGGTTAGTGAGAAGGTCAAGCTAAACAGCACATGAACTAGCAATAGCAATAGCATTTCCCACTTACAGGTCACTGGTTCAAATCTCACTCCAGTCAGTGGGACCCCCAAATCCCTGACCATTTAAGGTGCTCAGGAATCTGATGAATTGAGTTGCTATGGGAAGTCTGTTCACCATCCCAGCTGGACATCTAATCAGAACAAGCAGAATGCTCGTAACTCACCCCTGTTCCTCCACACTTCCTTCCCTACCCCCATATTGTCCTAGCTGTGGAGCCCTGACCAGGAAACCCCAAGTGACTGGACCTGGAGTCAGAAACCCCGCCCTCCTATTTCCAGAAATGTAGGCTACCACATCACACACACACACATGCATGCACACACACACACACACACACACGCACACGTGCACACGCACGCACACACATGCATGCACACACACGCATGCATCATGAGGGAATCTAGTTACCATCCATGTCCTTAGAGAGTACGAGTAAATCACATTCTCTGCTTATGCCATTGATTAGTACCTTTTGCTGATATCAGATTCGGTGCTGATTCTTTTCTTCCTTACATATACATATCCACATCGCTCTGCAGATAACCAACTAATTGAACAATATAAAAAATAATTTCCCAATTTATGATAAACATTACACTGAAGCTTCCTCATGTTCCTAATGAAGGAAGCATAGAGAAAAGAGTAAAATGATTTATTAGATTTTGTTCCTATGCTACTAAAACAAAATAGTAAATGAGCTTGGCAGTTACTAAAGGCACGCAGCATGTACTCATTAACTCTTTGCCAGGTAAAAAGGTGTCCTAACAGCTTTGTTTTAATTCCATGATCCGGCCCATAATCCAGTGCTAAACAATAATTAGTATTGACTTGTTAAACAGTAGTTGAAAGCTTCCTTTAAGCACCTCAAATATACCTTGAGTTCCACAGACAGAGAATCAAAGGGGGAGGCCTGGTCAGGAGAAGAGAGAGGGGAGCATGGAGGCATTTGTAATGCTTTTAACTGTAAAGAAGAAATTGTTCTCCTGCAGAGGAAACTTTGCAGGTATTTACATCTAATCAGAACAAGCAGAATGCTCGTAACTCACCCCTGTTCCTCCACACTTCCCTCCCTACCCCCATATTGTCCTAGCTGTGGAGCCCTGACCAGGAAACCCCAAGTGACTGGACCTGGAGTCAGAAACCCTGCCCTCCTATTTCCGGAAATGTAGGCTACCACATCACACACACACACACGCATGCACACACACACACATGCACTCACACACACACGCGCGCACACATGCACATACGCGCACACGCACGCACACACATGCATGCACACACACGCATGCGCACACACGCGCACACACACACATCCATCATGAGGGAATCTAGTGTCCAGACCCAGAGCCTTCCTTCATCTAACCCATGCCTGCTCTTCAGTGCCATTGTGCAAGGAAGTTGGCGCCTCTCTAATAGCTTGCCCTCACCCCACGTTCCCTTTTTCCCTGCCAGACTGACCAACAGTTGGACAGTTCTCTCCCCTCCTGTAATGTAATTTAAACTCTTTAATGCTAATTGCTCTTTTCATATTCATCCAGGTTCATTTAAAATCAGCAATGAATGAAGACCTCTGGCACTGTAGATTTTCCTTGGTTTCTTGCATTGCCCTGTTGAGTATTTGGATAAGCAAGACTGGACACTGACCACATTTGCTGGGAAAGTGTTGAGCACACCCAATTGGGAAGAAGAAACAATGGACAATGAATTGTGTTGTGCCTGCTAGAGAGAGGCACAGGCACCCTGCAGTGCTGGCTCACCAGCTCGCCTTATACACTGCCCCACCTCGTGCACCTGGTATACCATGAAAGACAGACAAGTGTTAGATGGGTGAAAGGTGTCACAATGTATTCTTGTGGTATGTCCACTATTTTCATTCCCACCTGCCCGAGTGGGATCAGAGGGTCAGGATCCTGATATGGTTCCTTTACTTGGATAACTAGACTTCTGTGACAAAGGGACAGAGGAATCCTTCTCATACAGATGACACATGCCAGATTTATAGTCCCAAACCAAATCAAACAGCATCTCATAAAAGTGTCCATCCATCCATCCACCTACCCATCATCCATCCACTGGTTTTGAGCACCTTCTGACACACTTTAGAGAATAAAAGATTAGGTCCTTGCCTTCAAGCAACTTACAACCTGATCGTGGGGAAAAAACCATGAACCAAAAGCAAAAGGAGGAAGAAGAAGTGTTTAGAAGAAAGACGTGTTTAAGAAGGTAATGATGTTTGGATCATGCTGATGGAAGACATGGACTTGTGCTAGGTCTTAGAATGGATTCTATTTTTAAAAGAAGATGGGACAAGGGGACCATTCTAGACCTAGGAAGCAGCACAAAGACTCAGAAGCCCAAATCAGCTCTCTGTCTTGCAGAACATAACAAATAAGAGAGCACACTAGTAGAACACTTTAAATTTTATAGAACATGCCCATGTTTCTTATCTCATTTGCTTCTCCTACTGACCCTGTGGCATAAGCATAACAGAAGATTTGGCATAAACCACATTAGACGATGGGAAAGCTGTAAAAGGTCATTGCAATAATTTCTAAGAAAATCTATACAGGCTATTCTGAGGAGTTAAGGACACTGGCTGAAAGGGAAGTTTAAAAAGAAGAATAAAGAGGCTATATGGACTGGAATTGTTGTAGGAGGCGAGGAAGTAGGAGAACATAAGACGTAGCAAATTTCTCCAATGGTGGCAAGGAGAGTGACGTTATTCATTAACAGTGAATAAGGAAGAGAAAGCAGCTTGAGAGTCTAAAAATGATGACTTTTATTTACTAAATTTTGGGGTACTGTGGAAAACCCAAATGAAAATAGACAGCAAAGAGTTACATGTAGACATCTGGTGTTCAAGGTCAGAAGCAGACCGAAAACATAGATTTAAGAATTATTAGCATAAATGTGGGGTCATAGCCATCCCCCAGGAGAGGGGAGACGGCTTAGTGTTAAATCTGGGCATTCCATTTAAGGGGCAGAAGAAGGAAGAGTACTCACTTAATTAAGACCCATTATACATGGAAGACCCTTGTCCAAATGTAAGAATAACGTGTGGAGGTTCATGGATCATAGACTGAAAAAGATGGGATCTCAGGGCTTCTTCAGTCCCGCCCCTTCATTTTTCCAAGGAGGAAACTTAGAGTAAAAGATAGTGGCTATACCATAATGTATTAATCCATTAGCATCTAACAATCTCCATATTCTTGCAGAATTATTTTATTAACTAGCTAAAAAAATGTAGAGCATAGCCTGAGGGGCAGGAACATTAGAGTTAAATGCTTCTGTTGGAAGTGGCTGTCTGGGAATGGGAAGTGAAGAGCCAGATCATGGAAAACTATTCATGAGGGCAGAGTTGGATGAGGCTGTCCTAGGAGAAGGGAAGAATCCCAGGGAATCCAGAGGATAGGATGAGGTAGGGCTGCCAGAGAAATGGTTATCAAAAATGGAAGAGAAGCACAGAGAAGAAGGTACCAAAGATGGTTCCTCAATATCACAACATGCCACTGTGAAAAGGCCTGAAGGTGAAGTTAGATGAATTGTTTAACATGTGCAGTCTGAGCCCATCTGTTTAGTCTCACTTCCACTAGCTCTAACTTCCCGAAACAGTGTAAAGAGAATTGCTTTGAACTGTAGCAGTTCATATCTACACAGAGATGTAAGAACGGAGTTCAACTCACGGAATGTTATCAAACCAAAAGGTTGTGTTGAGTAACACAGAGAGCCAGAATTTGGTATCAAATACACCTAAGACAAGGTGTGTGACCCTGAGCAGGTTACTTCACTTTATAGAACCTCAGTAACCTCATGTATTAAATAGATATTTATAACCTACTTACTTCACTGGGTTACGAAAAATAAATAAGATAATGAATGGAAGTATCTAGTACAAGGTAGGCTATCAATAAATATGAATTCTCTTCTCAGAGATACTTCTCAATGACATAGTCCACACACACACACACACACACACACACACACACACACATTTATATGTTCCAAAAATTATTGCAAGATTCTAGATTGAGACAATTCACTATACAGAAAAAAAGAGCCTGCAACAGACTTTTGCACCAGAACTTGAATAGAATGAGATTTGATAGAAGCTATTTATGGCGTAAATAGGGGATTCCACTGGATGCCTTAGTAATTATAACCAAAGTAAACCAGGGAGATGGATCAACCTAAAATAAATGCATACATACATGCATATATACATACTACCTAGTCATCCTGAAGAAGATTCAAAGATCAAATTTCCAGATCACCCTCTTTTTATCTGGGAGCCATTTTTGTACCTGCAATTAGCTGCTCCAGCCTTCCATCTAAGGACCAGCTGGTTAATTGTGCATGTAAGTGGCTAATAGCTTTAACTGGAGGATGCTGCGGGCCTAGGGGGTCACACACTTTTCTTCCTCCTCACACATTTAGTTGTTACGCATTACAAGCACACCTACACACACGTACCCAAAAGAGAAAAAAAAAGGAAGAAAGTAAGAAAATATATCTTGAAATAGTTCAAGAAGAGGAGCCTGGAATAACTAAGTTGTAGTATGTTCAAAAAAAAGAGTAACCCTAAGAAATAGCATCCTTGTGTCTCAGCTGGAGTGCTTGAGAACTACCTGTGAATGTTTTGGGATCAGACTGAGTCCATCATAAACAGAAAGAGAATGACTATAGAGAACCCCACTCATGCCACCACTGGATTACTCTTAGGTCTGGAAAGAGTGACTCCCATATCTCATAGAGAACAAGAATCGCCCAGATGACATGGGGGTCAGGGTGAGCAGTGAGTGGGGAAAAAAATGACAAAAACAAATTTTGTGGTCAAGGTGGGGCAACCTGCATACTGCATAGCTATCTCTACTTTTTGCCTTCAAGCCAACCTGATGCTGCAAACACCATCCACATTCCGCCTATTATGCAAGTATTCTGCAGTATCTTGAGATAAGCACTCCAGCTACTCCTCTATCGCGCAGCTCAGAGCTTCCTTAACCATCCCACACTCCGGATAGGGGTTTAAGCTGTCCCTCAAGAATATCAAGGGCATTTTGTCCATCACCTCTTCCCATTTTGAATGGACTAACTACGTTTGGGGTCACACAAGTGTTTGACCTTGGCTCTTTGGGGACCCAACTCTTGATTAAAACAGTGCCCCTAATAAACATGCCTTATCACACATGATGGAAGAAAATAAACCAACGATCCCAGTTTTAGACATTTGAGTTATTTACAATTAACATATTGTTCAAGGCCTCAAGTTGCCTGAAAAAAGTCTATCTGTTTAGGTAGCTGGGGGTCCTTGAAGTCCAGCAGACTCAGCAGGTTATAATTAAAAGGTCAAGGACTTCCCTATAGATCACATTCAATGTATCTATGTGGACCTGGTTTAACAGGCTGGAACACACAGAGCCTTGCCCAGTACTATTCTCGTATGGAGGCTGTGTCTTAGGACAGCCAGCCTTAGGAGTCAGACTACAAAGAAGAAAGTGCTGCTTTGGAGCTACCTGAAGAGGGCAAGACAAGGTGGGGTATTGCAAGGGGGTACTCTGGCCTTATGAAAGTGGGGCACTAAGAGTGGACAGAGGCTTCTACCTGATTAGTTGCTTGACCTTGGGCAACTCACTCAACACCTTCAAGGTTCAATTTCCTTATTCATAAAATGAAAACAATATTAGTACCTGTTCTACATATTCAATTCATCAAAAAAAAACTATTAATCATCCACTGTGTGCCAGACAGATCATGAAAATAAGCAAAAGGGGAATATGTGAAAGTGCTTTGTATATTTTTATATTTCTCATATAAGTTTAATAACCTTTTTTTAAAATTCAGTGCACACTTGTCCAACCTATGGCCCAGGATGGCTCTGAATGCAACCCAACGCAAATTCGTAAACTTTCTTGAAACATTACAAAAATTATGCACAGACCATTTTTTAGTTTATCAGCTATCATTAGTATTAGTGTATTTTACATGTGGCCCAAGACAATGCTTCTTCCAGTGTGGCCCAGGGAAGCCAGAAGGTTGGACACCCCTGAGAGTTAAAGGAGTTTGTGTCACTGTACCAAGAAAACTCTAGAGATAGTAAATAAGATTTTTAGGACAAAACTCTAAGTGACAAGATTTGTAGAACTGCTCATGTCACTGAGGCAAAGTCCAAGTTTGATCAAATTCATTTTGATGCCTTCCCTCATCTCTTGATCCTTTGTGCTTTCTTGATCCTTTGTGCTTCTCTCACCCCAAGACTTTTCAACACTTCATGATGAAACCAGGCCCCCTTTGCAATGCCCCCATCTGGCTTGCCAGCCTTAAGCAACTCTCAAGAAATTCTCATCAAAATTCCTCAATCCAAGTTCCCTGATGGTGTAGTGGCTTAAGGCTTCGGCGTTGGCACTGTCAACGCTGCGGCCTGGGTTCGATTCCCAATCAGGGAACTACTCACATACCAAAAAGTAAAAAAAAAAAAAAAAAAAAAAAAAAAAAAATTCCTCAATCCTGTGTCCCACTCTCTTAAGTCCTAATGGTTCAGCATACTAAATTCTGGTGACACTAATTCTCACCATGGCCTTAATGACTGACAAATGTCTATCCTCTTTCTCCAGATCATTCACAGCCTAAACAGGGACTCCTGGTGAGTCCTTGCTTTAAGGCAAAGAATAAGTTGAATGCAGAAATCATATCATACAAGTGGCAGTCAAGTTTATCTACGTATAAGGCTATATGAGGTTCTAGCTCTGGTTCCCTTGAGGTGTAAGGAGAATGTACATTTGATATGTAAACTACCTGGAAAATGCACACAGATGTCACTTGTCAGAGGGAGATGCCCAACCTGTTCACTCCCCTGCCCTGAGCAGACCCGATTTGGGTCTAGGCAGAAAGTCACCAGAGGCTGAATTTCCTCGTTTTAGTTCCAGAATTCAACCCTCCTCCCCACAAGCCATCATTGTACCACCAGGGGTTTCTTATTACAATTGAATTTTACTCAGTTGCACACTGAGGTTCTAATCTACATCACACCAGCAATGGGAACGTTTTTTAAGAATCATTTCCCAAGGCACTTTTAATATATTTCCAGTAAACTGTACCTCAACCTGTCCAGCTGCCTGGGTCATTTAACAAGTGACACACCCACTAAGTCCGGAGGGCCCTTGGAGGTTTACCTTGGTGCTTTTCTAACAAAAATGCCTACCCCCAATGAGGGGACAAAACTTCCTAATACCTTTGTACTACGGTGAGTATGATGAGGACTGCCCACTCTTTAACTTTCATTATGGAGGCAAGCCTGTACACAGAATCAGAAAAAAAGGGTTCTGGAAGACCCTCGCTGAAATTATACCAGCCTTGGGGGAAGCTGTGTTCAAGAAGGGAAAAAAGAAAAAAAAAACCCAAAAAAAAAAAAAAAAAAAAAAAAACAACCCCGGTGATTATTTAAAGCCCTAAAACAGACGGTATAGTTTATCAAGTATTTTTAGCCAAATTCAGTGCTGCTTTCAGTGACTTAAAAGCGCGCTGCCAAATGTAAACAACGTTCTCACAGGACGGCAGCCAGTGAGCAGTCGCCCTCGAATCTGCAAAGTCAGAAGGAAAATATAATTAATCACAACTCATTCCTAGCTGACTAGCTGAAATAATATCAGTGAGAAAAAGGGAAAAGTTACTAGGAGGATTGCGGGGGGCGGGGAAGGGGCACAGTGAGAAGGGGCGGTTCCCTCCCTTGCTTACAAGAGCTTGCGCTTGTGCCATTTGGATCCAAGCCTGTGAAATAAACAAGGATTTTGTTTTTGTGGGTTTTGGTTTTCATTTTTCATCATCCAGTTTATTTGACCTTTATTCTTCTGATAATAAAGAGAAAGGGAGAATGTGGCTGAGACACATTCCTTAAAAGAACAGCCGGTGAGACCAAAGACCCAGGAGGCCAGAGGCCGGGGTAGCACGGCAAACCCCGAGGACAGCCAGCAGCCCCTCACACTTCATTCTCCAAGCAGGCTTTTCCTTTTTTTTTTCCTTCCTTCTTTTACTTTCTTTTGGGGGGCAGAGTATTTTTAATGTCTTTCCTTTAGAAATCTGAGAAAATAAACTAAGGAGTGGGATACTTTGCTCTCAATGCCTAGTGGGAAAGCTGCCGGCTTGGACCAGCTTCCTTTCGTTCCCTTGGAAAGAGACAATTCCATTTAATTCCACAAATAACAGAAAGGTCCTTCTGAAGGGTGCAATTGGCTCCTCTCTCCTGCAAACTCATCATCAGTGCATTACCCAGAGCTTTGATGTCCCCACATGGCAGTGGGCACCTTTCAAGAACAACCCCAGAGGTCCCTATGTACTGACAAAGCAAGGAGGGGGCCGAGGGCCGTTACACCCAGCAACACCCCACCTGCAGCTGCCACACACCTCATCCAGTTCATGAAAACTGTGAAATGTTGGCATCGTTGCTGCTGCTTTTCATCAATGCCATTTAAGTGAATTTCGAAGAATAATTTTATTAAAATGTTTTAGATGCCATATCTCCAATCCATAAAATTTATTATACCTTTATGCAGAATTATACTGGAGTTGAAACATATAAATCAATTTATAAGGTCTAATGACACACAAATGCTTAAAAACTAAAGGCAATGTAGTAAATTCAAATTACCATTACAAATGTAAGCTTTGTAGTCAGTGTGTGACCTGCTAAGGATTATATTTAACTCCCCTGAGAGTGGTTTATCATAAAACTTTATACTTTTATTACAGTGAATTATTAAGTCCTCCATGACATGAGTCATTCCTCGCACTGACTATGGCTTTTTTAATGACACTATAATAGACATCTTGCTAATAGCAGGAGGATTACTACCTCTGCAGTAAGGAGAAGGGGTGGGAGGAAGAAGAAAAGAAAAAGACAATACAGGACACATGCATTCAAAAGCATGCTTCCCAAGGGACTCGCACTAACAATGATGCAAAGGAAACATTAGGAGCTTAAAAACTCAGACCCCTCTATGTTCTGTCCTGGATAAAACACTAGCTTAGTGCCTGAAAGGAATTTAATTTAAAAGTCACACACGGAGAAAGGAAAACATTTCAGATCTTCCTGAGCAATTTTAGTTCTCCATTAAAACTTTAAAATCCACTCCCTGCTGCTAGGCCATTTTGTTCCGATAAGCTTTTTGCTAATAACAGATCCCTATGGTCACGTAGCATACAGTGACCCCCGGCTCATGAACACGAGTTCCCTGCAATGCCTTCCCCCTCTCTGTCCATACCACGACCCCAAAGCAGGAGACTTTCCAGAGGCTGTTTGAGTCCACAGATCAGTACGTGTGAGAAGTCTCCAACCAAACTAAAGGAAGGGTTTTGGAGGAAATGTTCTCCATTGTGCCTGCAGGCTTCAGAAAGGCAGTCCTGGTCAGTTATCTACTCCTTCCAAAGACTAGTTGCGGCCAGGACTCTAGTGTCACACAACCATTCACAAAAAAATGCCGTTTTCACGTTCAGGACACCAGAATTTAGGAATCCTGGACTGTCATGAGAGAAGAGCCAGTGCACATAAAAGACCTCTGTATTGCAGGTGGTGAGTAGGCTTGGGCTAAGATAAGACTGAGAGGCATTTGACCAATAAGGACAGAAAATGGGTGCTTGGCCTAGTCTTCTGTGCATCAATACGCAAAAGTGACTTCTTTGTGGGAACTTCCCATGTGTTTGCTTTGTTTTGTTTTTTAACTACTCTCCAGTGATCATCTGTGGGTTCTTCATCCCTGCAGTCAGATGCTCAGGTCTGAGCCCATGATGCAGTGGCTATGAACCTCCACTTCTTGCCCCATGGCTCACCAGCTGCTCTGAGATCTTTATTTGCTACTATATGCTTCTGATGCCCACCAAGGCAAACCTGAACAAGCTAACACACAGTTCCTTTAAGTAGTATATTCTGAGCCATTCAAATACAAAGATTTTGTGTGCATGGGATTGCCATGGCATTGGTTGGACTAAATAACAACTCACATGACTGACTAACCTTTTTCAAAACAGACTGATTGACTAATTATGAGAGTTCTATTGGTTACTACATATTTTAATAGGCACAGGCAAATAAAAACCATAGAAAAACTCATTTCTGTTTGTCTATCTGTCTGTCTATCTCTCTCTCTCTCTCTCCCTCTCTCTCTCTCTCTCACACACACACACACACACACAAAACTTAATATTAATCTATTTTGAAAAGTTTCACTGGAGAGTTCAACAAAGCTTAACAGAGTTAAACAGAATTTTAAATAAATTGTCCCAAATCATTAAGCCATAAACATTTTCTACCCAAAATGCTATAACTTTTTCCTAAAGCCAGTCACTCTTTCTTCTCAGGTATTTTAATTCATGAGTACAATAAACTCAATGAACTCAGTTTACTTTAGCAAGTGTTTGTGGAGTTTCTCCTGCATCCCAGGTCACTATGCCAGGGACCAGGGATGCACTTCATAGGCAGGGGGTCTTGTCTTCATAAAGATGATAATCTAGAGCAAACTACAGCTCATGGGGCAAATCTAGTCATTGCTTACTTTGGTAAATAAAGTTTTATTGGAATACAGCCACACTCAGCAATAGTTGCTTCGGCACCACAATGACAGAATTGAGTAACTGTGACAGAATCGTATCATTTGCCTAAAACATATACTATCTCATCCTTTGCAGAAAAATGTTTGCTGGTCCCAGTCTAGCGCAGTGGTTCCCTGCCCTTGCTGCAATTTGAGATCATCTGGAGAAGCTTTTACAAAAGCAAGATCAGGGTGTAAACCATCCCACCTGAACTAAGTCAGAACCTCAAGGGGACAGGTCCTGGCATCTCTGCTTCCACCAAAGCTCCTCCAAATGATCTGGACACAGAGCCAGGGTCAAGAACCACAGGTAGATAAAACAAGACTCTGTAGGTGTAATAACAAAGGCTATCTATCAATGTAACCCAGGCTGTGAGTCACTTTCTAAGAGAGCTGTGGAGTTAATGGGCATGCTTAGCTTTTCCAAGAGAGAACAGTGTTCTCTGCTGCACCCAGACATGCTGCCTCAGTGAAATAGGGACCTGTCCCAAAGGAAGCTGACCTTAAGACAACCTTATACAGGGAAAACAGCCAAAAATCAGGGTTTTCTCAATCAAATATTTGTGTATTCACTTCTCTTCCCACTGGTAGCTCAGAGAGTTTTAATGTTATGTGAGTAGCTAGGAAAAGTAAACTAGCCTCAAAATGGTCTATAGAAAGGACCATTTAATTCAACACCCCAAATTATTCATCAACAGCATCTAACTTGAGGGACCCTGAAGGACCTCGGCACCTATCTGAAGATGGTTATCTCTGATCAGCTCCAGGATGGGGACAGAGGACCACCCTGGAAGTCTTAATTCAGGCCTGATTTCCCTTGTTGTCCAGGTGACTATGGAAGGAGTTGAACAGCAACTTAAACATGCTAAGGCTCTGCTAACAACAACTGCAGATGAGCCCCACATAGAACAAATTCAGAGCTTCCACAGAACCTACAAGGCCTCTGGAGGCCTGGGTGAATAGCTCAAATTCAGGCACTCTATATGGCCTAACTTACTTTTCATTAAACCACTGTTTATCTATCATTAACTGTGGCTCAGAACTGGCTAGGCACCGAGTGGCAATACATTTCAAAGCATTTACAATCTCTGCACCTCCACACAACAGTCACCCCCCAAAATCCTTACATAACAGACTGTATGATCACATTCCCAAATGTGCAACTCAGAGCAGCAGTCCTTTTCTGTCTAGAGGTGGAAATTGTAAGACATTTCTTGGAGGTAGATGACCTTGAAATCAGAGCAAATTTCCACAACCACAGGGGAGCAGCGGGGGGGTGAGGGGGGATGGGGTGGCGGGGTTCAGAATGAACTGACAATACTGTACCTACAAAGGAAAGAATATATGAGTTTGTAGGTGCAAGGGAGGAAAATTTTTCATCAACACTCTTAGGGTTTCTGGTGGGCATGAAAAATTAAACTAACAAAGACGGGTTACAGAAGAAAAGCAGAGCAATTTAATAGAAGTTTTACATGACCGAGGAGCCTTCACAACTAAATAAAGACTAGAAGAAGCAGTTAAACCTGAGTATTTTTATACTAGGTCTAATGAACAGTGGAGAGTTGTGGAAAAGTTATGATGGGACGAAAGAGTATGAGCTAAGGGTGGTAAACTAAGGGAAATTTTGCAAGGCCTGTTCACTCAGATTCCTCTCAGCATCCCTCCCTCCCTCTTTTTTGGTGATAAGGATGTTCCTTTCCTCTGGGTACAGAGAGGGCACCTGCATCAGGAGAGAAGGAGTAGGTCAGAGAGTCCTGTCTGCTTGTGTGAGTTCTCAGATTCCTGCAGCTTGAACTATTCCACATGACAAAGCACCATATTTGGGGGTAGCATGTCGTGGACCATGTCATAGGCCATAGCCAAATAGTCATGTGGAACCTGAGGAAAGGAGACCTTAATGGAGAAACCAGAAGATGGGAGATGGTGAAGGAAGGTTCTAGGGAACTCAAAAGTCTCGTATGACCTGGAGACCACTCTAGAAACATTCTCCAGTTTCATATTTTGCAAGGCACTTTTCTATCTGTTATCTCACAATGCCTTTTCAACAGCTCCATGAATTAAAATGTATTAATTATCTCCATTATAAAGACTAGGTAACTTTAACTGACTCTCTAGCAGGTTAAGTAATTTTCCCAAGGTAATAAACCTAGCAAGTAGTCAAGCTGGAATCTTAATCCAGTTCTAATGGTTTGAATTCAGTGTTTTGGTTTTTTTTGTTGTTGTTGTTTTTTACTACGTGACAATGTTGAGAGATGAAGGGAAGACCTGCTCTCTCATCATAAAAAATGCCAGATGAGCCAGGGTCCTTCTCAGGGCTTCCCCCGCCCTCAGGCCCCAGCTCTAAATAACAATGCCATCTAATCATTAGAATTTCAAAGACAAAAGCCACAGCACATCTCTTTACGATCACTGTGATAAATTAGGGCTCCTACCCTTTCTACACATACTCGAGGACTGGAAGATGTTAAGGGAAATAAATGAAAAATCTGTATATTGCCCCAGGCAAATTTTAGTTTGTTTTGCACAATCAATTCATATTTCAGTACCCTGGCCTTTTGCTAAGGAAGAAAAAAAAAGGAAAAAGGAAGAGAAGGAGAGACACCGCAAAACAGAAGCTGGAAAAGCAGAGCCCACTGTTGGGTACTCTACCTGGGTCCTGTTCAAATGTGAAGGACCATGTGGCAGGTCCGGATAGGGCCACCTGAATGGATTTCTCAGCCTGGGTCTGGACAAGAAGCGGGAAGCATGGAACCCTGGCTCTGAAAACTGCCTGCCTAAGCCAAGTATTGTGAGAGCATTAACTCGGCTAGATTCCTCCTTCCTGAGCTCAGGCCGCCAACAGCACAGATCCCTCACACACATCCCTCAAGGGTCCCAAATCCCGGGTAAGGTGGAGCACTTGAGAGAGAAGAGTCTGGGTTGTAGCTGAATCCAAGCGTGCTGAGAGATTCCAGCGTCTTTCAAAGTCCAGAGAGAGGTGCTGTGGCCGAGGTTTTGAGTTAAGAAATGAAATGAAAAGCGGGAGTCACTCATCAGGGCAGATTAATTACAGACATCTGAAACTCACCCAGTCTTCAAGGGGCAAGAGAATGCTATCTCCTACGGGACAGTCTCCCCTTTCTCATCGTGACTCCTGCCACTGACTTCTAACCAGCCCTCACGCTGCTGTGAATCAGGCACGTGCTTACGGTCGTCAGACTTGTGCCATAGCAGCAGAGATGCAGGAAGGCAGGGCTGGCATTTAGACGCTCTGCATTTTCTCTAGGATTCTGCACCCAGGGTCAGTCAATTATGGAATGGGGCCCCACTGCCCGTTTGTAAGGCCCACGACCAAAGACCGCTGTTTACAGTTTTAAGTGGCTGAAAAGAATCAAAAGAAGACAATGTTTTGTGACCTGTGAAAATGAACATGAAACTCAAATTTCAGTGTCCATAAATTTTATTGGAACACAGACACACCCATTTGTTTATGTATTGTCTACGGCTGCTTTCACAATGCAACTCAGAGTTGAGGAGCTGTGACAGAGTCCATATGGCTCCCCAAGTCTAAAATATTTACTACTTGGCCTTTTATAGAAAAAGTGTGCTGATCCCTGGTCTGTACCATAGTGAGAACTCAACAAATGCCTGGGGTGTAAGGGAAATAACAAAGCGTGAGGAAAGAAGGGAGAGAAAGAGGACTGGAGAAAGGGAGGTCTGGCAAAGCAAAGGAGAAAAATGCACAGAAGAATGGGAAGTCAGAACAAGGAAAGGAAGGAAAGACCCTCAAGGAATTCGTTGAAGGGCTTAGAGGGGAGCAGAGGTCAGTCATGCTGGGTTTCACACACCACTGGGAGCGAGAAGGGCTATTCACGTTCCCAGACTCAGAAACCCTCTTGTTAGTACTGATAATACAACATGGGTGCAGTCCAAGACACAATACCACGAGGACAGTTAGACAGACACACCGTGTTCTCGGCTAAGAAACAAATTTCACTAACTTTTAAAGGATTCATGTAATTTGTGAGATCATACGGGACTGCAAATTTCTCTGTAGGAAATTTTTAGTTACAAATGAAATTTCCTTAATTGATATATTTCTTATAATTCTAATAAATTATTTTTCCTTAGAATTTGTCCACTTCATCAAAATCTCAAAATGTAGGGCATAAATTTTTCTCTAATTTCTCTAATTTGATAATTATTTTAATATCTACATTTTCTGATTGAAATTCCTTGTTCACTCCTAATATTGGTAATTTGTGCCTCCTCTGTTTTTCTTAATAGTCTGACTCGTGATTTATTAGTTTTCAATCGTTAAGGGAACTTTTAGCTTCATTGAATTTCTCTATTGTGTATTTGCATTGTATTTTATTAATGTTTTGGTCTAATTTTTATTGTTTACTTTCTTGTCCTTTTTTTGGATTTAATTTGCTAGTTTATTCTAACAGCCTGTTAAGGATATTCAGAGTACTGATGGTCAGCCTTTTTTCTTTTTCTATATGCATGTGTTATTGAATATTTCTCTCATCAGAATTTTAGCTGTATCACAAAAGTTTTGATGTGTGGTATTTTGCTTATCATTCAGTTAAATATTTTTTAAATTTTCATTGTAATTATTTCAGTAGTTATTAAGAAGTACATTACTTAACTTTCAAGCATTTGGCAATTTTCAAGTTATCTGTTTGTTTTGGATTTCTAGCTTATTTCACTTTGCTCAGAGAATAAATTCTGTATTTCAAACCTTTGAGAATTTGTTCAGACTTGCTTTATGGGTCACTATATGGTCAATTTGGGTATAGGTTCTCTATAGTTTTAAAAATAAGTTATTGGAGATGGATGATAGTGATGTTACATAACAATGTGAATGTATTTAATACAGGTAAAAATTATTAAAGTGGTAAATGTTATATTATGCATATTGTAAAGAATAAAAAATAAGTCATTGGCCACAGTGTTCTCTCTGTATCAACTGAGTCAATTTGATTAATAATGTTTAGAGTGCTATACCTTTACTAACTTTTTGTCTGTATGTTCTATCAGTTACTAAGACAGGTATGTTAAATTTTCTTACTGTGATTATGAATTTCTTTATTTCTCATTTGAACTGATTTATATATTTGGGGATCGTTTTATATATTTGGGGGCTATCACTAGGTGCATATAAATTTGGACCTGTAACACCTTCCCATGAGTTCGCCCTTTTGTCATTATAATATGTCCATTTTTATCTCTAGTAATAGTCTCTGTCTTAAAAGTCTTCATTACTATTAATACAGCTATAATGGCTTTTGTTCAGTAGGTGTTATCTTTTTATTTGCAAACTTTCTGTATCCATATATTTATGTTGTATCTCTACAAGCAGAAATATTCTTGGGTTTTTATTTTTTAGACTGACAAGCTAATTTTTTTTAATTGATACATTTAGTTTGTATGTATTTGGTGCAATTATTGATATATGTGAGTTTAGATACGTCATCTTCCTATTTACCCCTTTGTAAAACTGTTCCTTTTTTTTTTATCATTTCTTGCCATCTTTTGGATTGAGTATATTTATTCCATACTCCTTCTATTAGGTTGTTACATCTTCTTTTAGTGTAAGTCTATATATTTTATTTAGAAGGTACCTAGAGATAAAAATATACATTCTTGACCTTTCAAAGTCTAATGTAAATTCAGACATTCAGTTGTTTCTTAGCAATTTAAGGGCCCCCAAAACTTTAATTCTATTAATTCTCCCCCCAACTTATATGCCATTGTTACACTGCATTTTAATTCTATGTATTTATTCTTCCCACATGACATTATTTTGTAATTAATATTTATCTGTATGTATGTACACATTTACTCTTATCATCTCTCCTACATTCTCAACCTTCAATCTGAAATCACTGGACAACACCATTTAGACTTTCCTTTAATATAGATCTGCCAGTGACACATCCTCTTAAGTTTCTGCTTACCTGCAAATATTTCTTTTACCTTCATTCCTTTTTTTAGTATATTCTCACTGTGTATAGAATTCTAAGTTGCCACTTTGTTTTTCCCCCCGTGGTTATATCATTCATGAATTGTTGGCTTCCAGCATCATTGTTAAAAAATTCATTGTTAATCTTGTTGCTCTTTTCTCTCTGGTAATTCTAAAGATTTTCTCATTGTCTTTTGTTTCAGCAGTTCAACAGTGCATGCAACTTTACTGTTTTTATTCTACTTTGGGCTCAGAGAGTTTCTGTAATATGTAATATCTTTTATCATCTTTGGGAAAATCTCAGAATACTGCTTGTACTGCTATCCTACAGGGCTTCCAATTACACACCTTGGACCTTTTCTCTCTATCCCTCATTTTTTTTTCTCTTTTCCCCATTTCCTTCTTTGTACCCAAAATTTCATATTGAATATTTTTGTTTGATTTATATTACAGTTTATTATTCGCTTCAGCTGTTTCTATTCATCTGTCAATGTTAATCCATCAAGTTCTTAAATTCCATTTTGTTTTAAGTTCTAGAATATTCATTCATTCAGTCAGTCATTCATTCGAGATTTGGTTTTTACCCCCAGTTCTCAATCTTTATTTGAACATATCAACGTAATTGTTATTTGAAAAATTCATGTCTGATAACCCATTCTCTGAATCCCCTGTAGTCTGTTTATATTATAGATTGTTTCTCTTAAATTTTTACCACATTATCTTATATTTTTATATACTTGGTTATTTTTGCTTGAGTGTAGAACATTGTATAAAAAAAAATTATCATAGTAGCAAATTCAGAATTAGGAGTATACAGTTGTTCTGCAGAGAACATTTACATTTGCTTTTGAAAAGTGGCTAAAAGCACTAGCATCCTGGGTCACCTTATTCTAATAGGGCTTGAGATGACTTGAAGTGGGGCTTAAGTCTCTGCATACATGTACAAAATCGGTTTAATTTTATTCCAACTGAAAGCCTAGCTAGCATTTTTCCAGGGTTCTCATTCCTTTGCTGCCCCTGAACTCCAATACTTGCCCCAGCTTTTTAGGATGTCCAGAGTTGTGCCAAGCTTCTCAGTCTCCAGGTACTTTCCTCCAGGATTCAAATATTAATAGATGGCACTGGGGAGTGTTGCTCTAAACACAGGGCTTAGCTATGGAGGTTTCACTGCTCTTCCAGATCTTGGCCCTATTAGTTTGCACCGTCTTATTAACTCTACTATGCCTTTCAATAGATGCTTTTCACATTTTTCTAACCTTTCTAGTTGTTCTCAGTGGAATGGCTAGCCAAATTACTTAGTCCTCCATTACAAAAAGCAAAATTCTTGACAGGAAATGTTTTTAGTTAATAAGTAATATTAATTAAGTTTTCCCTCACCCTACCCAAGCAATTTGTTCCACCCTTATGTATTTCTAATCCTGTGTCATCCATTCTTTAATTATAACTACAAACTCAAAATCCAAGTCTAGGAGAAAAGATGATAAAGTTTAAAAATCATTAATAACCTTTGTGAGAACCTTCACATATTGTTTAATCTCATGTAATATAATAACTTTACCATATTTCATATTTTAGGCATGATGATACTAAGGCTCTGAGAATGAAATTAATACCAAGGCCCAGCCCAAATTTGAACCCAATCTCCCTGGCTTCATGGTCAGACCCCATTTCACTAAGTGACAGAAGCTCCTGAAGAAGGAATAGTGACTGCCCAGATAGAAGTGCAGTGAGAAGGCTGAAGCAAAAGGCCCCACTCAGAATCAGGAACATGAAACCCATGAAACGAGCGGTCTAGCAGAACACAAGAGAATTTTTTAATGAAATAAATTCAGAAGAGGCAGAGAGCATCATCCAGCCTCACCTCCATGCCTAAACAGAATTAGACTTCCTGCTCCTGGCTAAACAGTTTCAAGGGTTTCCTGATTAATCATTTTACCAATGAGGCCAAGTGAATATCTAAGAATGTTCCTTTTCTTAGGATGCTAGATCCTGGGGCAGGATGAATCACTCTTAGAGGTAAATCGCCTCTGATCTTGCAGGTAAAAAAACCCTCATCTTGCAAGATTAAGATCATTTGAATGGTCTTCTTTCCTTAAACAATTTATTACCCATCCTCTTTATAAACTCAGTTCTTATTACATGCCAGATACAGAGATAGGAATACAACACAGACCAAAATAGAGAAAGTCCCTGTTCTCGTGAAGTTTACAATTTAGTGGAGAGAATACATTTCACACATATAAGTGGTGTGCTGGTGAACATTTAAAAACCAGCTCTAGAGGACTGGGTGGAATCAGCACTGATTTGTAGCATTTGCCCATTTCTTTGGTGTAAAAACTCCCACCGTGACTGTTTCAGCCTTTGAAGGTGCTGTCATTGAACACAGAGGAGAGATGAACACCATCAGCTCTCGTAGCACAGGACAAACCCACTCCAGGGACTCACTGTCCACAATAAACTGAAATGGCATGTGTGTTGTGAAGCAAAGGAGCTCCATTCCACACTTACATAACAAAAGAACCACACTCAGTCTACATGGTTTACAACAGGCTGCTTTGAGGACGTGATGCTTGTGCTAAGATCTGAAGGATGAGATCTTGTTAACCAGGCAAAAAGTGGGCCGGGGACACCACCTGTGTGAAGCACCCACACACAGTGGAGCACTGCCCACGTTCTGCTGTGGATGGGCTGGAAATGGGAAGCCTCAGGTGAGGAGTTGCGAAGTCTGTCTCCATGCTCATGCATGCCGGTCTTTTTCCTGCCTACTCAATTCCTCAGTTTCCTAACACTAGTAAATGCCGCCCCGCCCCCAAAAAAAGCACTTGAAAGCACGTAGGGTAACATTCCCCATGTTACAGGAGCGTAATCCTGGGGTCAGCAGTCTCCTTCGCCAACATGTGCATCAAGCTGACTGGTGGCACCAGACCAGAATCTGGATTTCAAGGGCCTGGCAGAGTGTTCAGCTACTCTCAGCCAGTGACACAGCTTCTCTGCCTAAAGTTTGAGATGTATTTCCTTGTTAAACTTTTTAAAAATGAGAAAAACTAGTACAAATGGAAAAGGGGGGGGGGGGAGAAGAGAATGGAAAATGATTACACATTGAAATAAATGTGCTACTTGAGAAAATTGTAAGTGCCCAAAAACAGGAGTTTATAATGAAAGTGCCTTCTCAAGCATAACTATAGCATCGGTATTCTGATGTGAAAATACAATAAACTGTCCTATTAAACCTAAGGAGCTCGATTTAATAAGATGGGTGGTATATTAAATAAATGCCAACTGATTATTAAAGATCTTTTTATTGAGGATTTACAACTATGTCATCAAATAACTGAGCAATATTCAGGTATAATAAGACCCATATGAGAAACTTAATTTAAAGTAGTGCAAAGAAGCAAAAACACTATTACAAACAGACCATGAAAACTTGGAAAATAGGTAAGTTAAGAGGCAAAAAATATCCCATCAAATTATTATCAATAGTGGGGACTGAGGCAATGTGAGAAGACAAAATAGCATTTACATACGAGTCAACTAAATAGCTGTTCAAAAGCGCTACAGCATGACAGAAAGCACACTCCGTGGGCAGATGAGCCCTCCCCTAGGAGCTGAACAGTCCTCCCTTCTTTCCCTTTGAAAAAAGAATTAATGTTTTTTACATGTGAATTTTCTGGAGTAAAGAAATCCTTGAGTTTCTTAGAGAATAGTTCTGTCTTCTAAGAACAAAAAGATCTCGTGTCTTGACCCCTAGACCTAGAATGCTGAGGGCGTTGGAGGAAGAGAGAGAGGGAAACAGAGGCGAGGAATGGGAGGGAGGGAGGGACAGAGAATAAGAATAAACCAGGAGAGGGAAGAGGAGGAGAGAGGGATGGAGAGGAGATAAGAAGGGAGGAAAGAAGAAAGGATACTTGCTCAGGAGTCAGAAACCAAGTCCTCTTTCTGGGCTTATTTCCCACATACTGTGGGACATCGAACAAGTTACTGCAAAAGGTTAGGCTTCATAAGTTTCTTCCCAAGTCAAATTAAAGGGTTAAGCTAGGAGACCTCTAAATTCCCTTTGAGTTCTACACTCCTTTGTTCTATTCTCAAGCCTAGTCCTTGAATCCTCTGGTAAAGGTCCCTGGAATAGAAAAAAAAAAAACCTTGAAGAGTCACAAAACCTTCTAGGAGTATGAGAGAGAGAGGCCAAGACCCGGAGACAGGGAGAGCCATAGGGGTGAGGAGAAGGCTTCCAGAGAAATAATTTTACCATCTTGTCTCACTGTGCTCCTTTCTGATCTTTAGAAGCACTCTCACAGCTGTTAACCCCACACCCAGCCTCTTTGTTTAGTGGGCAAGGAAAGTGTTGTCACATCTATCACACAGAAGAGGCAGCTGAGTTCGGGACGTGCACACTGGCTTGCCCGTGAGTGGACCAGTCGCAGGTAAGGGCTAGACCTCTCCACGACTCAGTGCCGGCCCGCAGGGCAGGTGGAGTGTGTACCTTATACACAAGTGCAGCACATTCTAACACAGGAAGCCCTGGACACATGTCCCTGGCAAGACACACGAGTACACAGCTTCACAACAGTCCACCACTTGCCACTGGCCGCCAACAGGTGAAGAAGACGCTACAGAGAGTAAGCAAAAAGGGACCCAAAAAAATGCACAATGGACAAATGATTCCATTTACAGTCCAACTTTTGGACACCCTGTCCTTAGTCACAAGTGACACCTAATTTGTTCCTAAAAAACTAGCCTTTACATCTTTAGTACTTGAAGCTTCAGGTTAAGACCCTGATGTCCCTCATAAATCCGATCTCCTTCAAGGACCTGTCGGTGACCCCTCCCCACAGTTGCCACCCAGGAGTAACACAGCTACTTTCTTTTCCTCCCAAAAGGCTTCAGTAAAAGTAAAGAACTATCTTTAAAATACGCAAAGCAATTCTTCAGCATAGGTAGGAAAGAACTCACCTAAGCGATGAACAAAAGAAGTAGCAGGAAATTACCAAAAGAAAATCTAGGAGAAGGGGAAAATGTGTATTTCTATCTCCCCTGTATTTCACGGGGCCGGATCATGGTGGTTCTATACTGTAGAAAGACATCCGTCAACACTAATCAATACACGTGGTGTTAGTCATGGATGATAAATTTGAAAGGGATTATAATTGTAAACAGTGATCAATAGAGTCTTGCTGGAGGAGACAGAGAGGGAAAAACAACCTTAAAATGTTATACAGTTAATAAGGTAAGAGGTGGGGGGAGGATCAGTCTTAAACAGAACTCCAACAGACCTAAAATGTTCTAGTCCCTTCTCTTATAGGAGGTACCATGGAAGGGGGAGTGAAAAAATAATTCTCCCCCAGACTTTTTCATGAGGCAATTGCCCCTAAAAGTGTGCATTATTAATTTAGAGCATATTTGCTGATCCTTCTGGTGGAAGGCACATTCTCCATTAGCATTTGGTTGAAGATTTGTTTCTGGATCTGAGCTGGCATCACTCAAAGCCCCCAGAGTATAGCTTGCCCTTTTCCCCGCCCTCTCCACCCTCTTCCCTCCTTCAGTCTCTTCTCCCCTCCTTTGATTTCACCCCCAGCACATGACTGAGCAGTGCATTCATGAGCACGACATCCTTCTCTGCAAACAAATATATCCTGAATCCAAGCAAAAAGGGAAAAAAAAATGCAGGGAGCCTCCGCTGCTCACCCATAGATGAATGGAACTATCCGTCTTGTCACCCGGGGTCGGAGCAAGAGGTTGCTCCGAGTCTATACCTTAGCTTCTCTGCTGACGTTGGCAAGCAACTTTCTTAAAAATAAAACAAAATAAAGAGTGAGAAAAAAGAAGCCTGCCACATCAGGCCCTCAGCCGGGCCCTCTAGAACCCTTCCCAGATCATGTCTTCTCACCACCTTTGGAGTCACAGCTCCAGGCCTGACAGAGACATTTTTCCCGCTGACCTTTTAGTGTCCTTTCTGCCAGAGTGTGTAAACCATAAGCTGATATATGAAGGCAATTTTTACTGGTGCCACTTGTATCTGAGTGATTGCACACACTTTACGTTTCTGGCCTGCTAGCCCTTGCACCTTTCAAAGATCTCTCTATTTTCTTTTAAGGGAACTGCAACAAAGGTGAAAGCAAGTTTAACTGCTTCAAGACTTTGATGGCCAGAAGCACCTGTTTGTGGGATTCGCAACTGACCAGGCCCGTCTTCAAAGCTGGAATTTTTCTTTGCTGCTCTGGGGATCAGCAGGGCAGGAATAATGGGCTGGGGAGGTTAAAGTGGCACTTCTCCCTGCCATCCCCCCAACCACAACCAAAGCCAACAGACATCAAAGCTCCAAGCCTTGTTGAAGACTCAGAGGACACAGTCATGGTCTCCATAACTTCCAAGAGCCTGGGCCCCCCGGGACTTCCTTGGTCAGAGTTTGGGGGGTAGGGAGGTGGGGGTGGAGGAGTGAGTGGGTATAAAGCCGGAAAAGTCAGCTAGCTGGCACAATCACAGTCTCATACGCCAGTACCCTGCCACTGTTCAGTCGCCCCTCAAAAACCAACGCTGCTATTTGCCCTCAGCACACCCACTGGCTCAGTCCTGCTATGTGCACGTGGACAAGCCCGGGCCTTGGAAGAGAGACTAAAAGGAGCCACAGGGGAGGGAGTAGCTGCTTTTCTTATTCCAAGCTAGGATGAAAAAGCGTAGCACCTACCAGCACCAGCACCATGAGAGTGTGTGTGGTAGCTCATAGGGAAAGGATCAGGCCTCAAAGCTTGAAGCAAGAGGTCCCTGCTGGGCAATACAAAATGCATGCTGAAGGAGAACATACGAGAGAGTTGGACTAAGTTTGATGAAGCTCCGTCTCAATTGATCTATTAATGTCCTCCGTGGAGGGGCAGCCGTGAGGAGTAAAATGTGTACTAGAATGTGGCTCCTAAGGGACTCCTACCCATCACCCATATTGCCCTTCCATTTCCAACCCTGGGGGAATCAGGGTTCAATTTCCTCAAGTGCCCCAGTGGGTTTCTTTCTTCACAGGAGCATGGCTCAAGAAGACTCAATAAGAATGTCCTGGCCACCTTAAGTGAGGCCCATAATCTCTCTCAACTTCTAGGTCCCCAGTGTCCCAAGAGACTGTGAGTATCCAGGTAGCCAGTGAAGATGACTCTTGAAAGGCCTGCCCTTCAGTGGGCTCCTCACCTCAGGACCACTCCTTGCCAGTATGTCTTAATCATTTGTGGGGAGATTACAGTAATTTACTACTAATAATAAAAATTCTAGGATTAAGCAACATGTTTAACATACTTAAACAAATTCTAAATTACTTTCTCAATGTATCTGAAACTCAGTGAGAAAGAAAGCAAGCAAGGAAATACAGCTAGAGCCTGAGAACTGCCAGCTCTGAAGACAGCCTGAGCTACGATGCTAGCTGCAGGACACGTGCCCTGGTTGTACCATGGAGTGCAGTGGCAGTCGTAAGATACTACAAGGCTACAACTTCCCCAGGAAAGTCTTCTGAAGGTGCTCAAAATTTGGATATGTGTTTGAGAGCGCTTTAAGCACATAAGAATTGTCCACCATAGGTGTGGCAACTTAGAAAAGTATAAGAAGTTATGGATCAATCACTGACCAAAACAGCACAGGACAAAGTATGGTATGGGGGAAGATGGAGGCATTTGTCCCACGACAGACTTTGGGGTGGGGAGAGCAGCTCACAAGACAGACCCATCCAGCCAGCTCTGTCAACACCCTGGCCGGGGTCCTAGATATGGCAAAAGTGACCAAGTTCTACAGCAGGGCCATCTAGTGGGAACCACGGAGCTGGAAAGCCCAAGGAAGTCACAGAAGAGAAGTGCTAGGAGTCACAGCTTCCTCCTACTTCCAGGCTGAAACAGCATCTTAAGTGAGGGTTCTGGCTACAAGGGGTGGGGAGCACATGGCCTGTGGCACCCATGTTTGCCAAAAGCACCAGGAACTCCAGGACAGCGGACGTGATGTGGAGGGTTCCAGTTTGAGCAACTTCCTTTTAAAAAAGTGGTGACAAGGCTTTGAAAGCCACTCGAGGGGTGACTTGAGGAATAGAAATGGTGGCAGCCCCCAGTCCCAGGCATGGACTTCAGGCATAATTTCAGGATACACAGAAGAGACTAGCCCTGCTCAGGCCTGGTGGAAACCTTGGGAATGCCTGTGGTAGGCAGCTTTGGGGTTGGCCAAGCAGAGTTCCAGAGAACAAAACCCTCATGTGCCAAGTGCAGAGGTGAGACAGCTACATATCAGAGCCAAAGACACAGGAGCCCAAAGTTCACCTCAATCAAGACCGTAATATTGAGGCTCAGGGAGCCTGAGTAACTCATGTAGTAAGTGTCAGCACCCAGCACGCCCTGTCCCCCAAACCATCGATCGCTGCTGCACTACATGGCACTTACCAGGCATGTTAGCCCTTCTCAGACAGAATGGATGGGCCTCAGAGACTGGAAGGGGAGCAGGAGGTTCTCTCCCCTTGAATCCTAGACTCAAGCTGGACCGTTAAGAATGCTATACTGTTTGCGGAGTGGCCAACAGTAAAGGTCAATTTGAAAAACATCTAGAAAATTAAAGACATTTTGAAAAGATGCTTGAACAGGCAAAGTTGTACCAAAATTAGTTGAAGACACAGCCTGCGGATTACTTATCTCATTTCCGTGTTCCCGTCTCCCGCAAAGCAGTGGTTTTGTGCTCTCACTCTTGACCATATAGCAAATCTGAAAGTACTACCTAGCCCAACTCCTATTTTGGCAGAAAAGGATAGAGGATAGATGACAAAGCAACGACTCAAAGAGGGGCTGTCCTCAGAGACGTTCAGAGGAAGGGCCATGTTCTTGGTGGTACAAGAGAAAGTACCCCTTCCCATAACTTTCTGAAAGAGGTGGAGGTGTCAAGGACCCCAGAGGCTTGCTCAGCGTACTTTTCACAATTTGAGAGAAGAGAGGGTGATATCAAAACAGGGTTTTAAAAGGACCTTATCTCTGAACCAAAAACTTCCCCTGCCATTCAAAAGGGACAATTCAGCAAAAACCTCCTATTTCAAGTCAGTTCACGCCATTTGTTCATTCATTAACTTATTCATTCACAAAATATTTATTGAGCCCCTGCTCAACAAAGGGCACTACGTTGGTGCTAAAACATGGTTCTCATCCCTGACAGACCCACAAGGAAGTTAGACACTGAGCACGTAGCCACATAAGAATGAGAAACTGCTACTGTGGAAGTCTTACAAAGGAGAAATACATGATGAAATGAGAGCTTACAATAAGGGTTTATAACTGAGTCGGGGGAGAGAGAGGAGTCCCTGATAAGCAAATGCAGGAAGCTGAGGTTGAGGAAGAGTTATCTGGGTGGATGGGGAGAGGGAGAGGATTCCAGGTAGAGAAAAAAGCACCTGTCAAGGCCCTGAGGCAGAGAAGGGCATGACAAGGATGTTGGTATAGCTGAGAGCAGACTGGCTACGCAGTGTATGGAGTATGTTAAGAGTTGAGGTCTTCACCCTAAAACCAATAGGAAGCCACTGAGGCATTTTCAGCTGGTGGAGGAAGTGACATAATCAGAGCTGTGGCTCAAAAACATCATGCTGGTTTATGTGTGGAAAATGAATTGTAAAGAGACCAGAATGAAAGAGGAGTGCTGGTACAGAGGTGGTTGCCAGCTCCAGCGAGATTATGGTGGTTTGCACCAGGGTGTTCAGATGCAGACAGAGCCAGCAGACTGGCTCAGGTTATCTGGGAGGGTATTCAACAGGTCTAGGTGATGGGCTGACTAAGGGTGATAAGGGAGGTGGAGTTAACAAGGATGATTTGTAGTTTTCTGGCCAATGGGAGCAAATCATTCCTCCTAGAAAGCAGAAGTATGAAGCTCTTCTGTCACCGATACATGAATTGTTTTAAACAGAAAGCACTTCTGTTGCTAGAGAAGAAAGGAGAAAAGGTAGAGGTATGTCCCAGAGCCCTATAAGGCCACAGCTTCCCAAGAAGGCCCAGAAGATGCACAGACCCATGCACAGCCTCTCTCCTCCGTCTGCTCCCACCCTCTATCACTTATGCACACAAGGGGGAAGGGAGAGAAATCAGATCAGCTCCACCAAGAATGATTAGTTTGCCCTCCAGCAAGTTTCATGAACTCTCATGGTTTTCAGTACTTCCCAGAAATCTAGTTTCTGGAGCGGCTACACAGCCCCTTGGGTCTGCATCCCAACATCCCAATATACTTCTCCTTCCACTTTGCTCCACCCCAAACTAGCAAATCCTTATTCCCTCTTTGGTGTGTTTACCTGTTGGTCTCTTATAGAATCGGTGGCTTTCCCCTGAGGAGAAAAAAAGTGTACCCCCCCCCCCACCAAAAAGGGGGGGGGGGGCGTTGAAAACCACTGTAATGCACGATCTCAAATACAGGCCTCAGATCTCCAAATAGAATAGATATTCTATTTCCTGTGTCTTAAGTGGGAAAGACAGTAAACTTCTAGAAGGAGAATCTCCTAAATACTGTCTCTTTACCACAATGAAGATCACCTCCAAGTTTGAAGTCGCTGCCACAGCATCATTCCCCTCAGGGAAAGACTCCCCACTGTCCCTGCTTCCCATGACCTTCCAGACACCACCGAATCTCACCCTCTTGGTCTCCCCCGAGGCCTTCGCCAAGACCCACGTGAAGCAAAGGAGAAATAGCTGAGATGACCTACAGTCTTCCTCTGCCCCTCCCTCCCACGGTCCACTGCCCGGTCCCCCCAGCCTCTCCAGCTTTTAGGACAAACGTTTCATTACTGAGAGCATCCAGGAGTTCAGAGTAGCTCTTGATTGATGCTGTCAGTTAGATGGAGAGCTCCTGTGGCAGACACTGTCTCTTCTTCATTAAGTTTGAAACATACCCAGAGGCTAGTCTGTGATCTGCTCATCAATAAACACTGATCGACCCAAATTCATGCCAGACTGTGGTCAAGAAAGGACGAATACTTTGTCAGTATCCCTCTCAAATAAGAATTCCTAAAATCCTGTTTTCACTCACCTCAGCCTGAGATCTGAAGAAGATGGGAGACATCAGTTTTGGGATGAGGCTCTCCTTGAGATGGGTCACTGCTGTGACAGCTTCCAAACTGTGGGATGGAAAGGTCTTCCATTAAACACAGGGGCTCCCACCTCTGATTCTTTCCAGGACCCTCAGGGAAACAGGTCCCCCACGGAGGGGATGCTGGCAGAGTTCTGAGTATGTCATCAACGACGCAGCCATAGCAATCTCCTTCCACACAGCCCACAGGTATTTCAGCAAGCCTGAAGTTTAGGGGGATTGGGTTTACCAAGATTCCCAAATGTCTGTGCAAGAAGGCAGGAGGAGAGACAGGCCTTGCTAAAGGGCCAGCAAACACTGGAGAGAGAAAGGAAGTATAAAAGGGAGTGAAAAGGGCCAAAGGAACAACCACTCGGAAAAGTCAAGCAGGATGTCCCTTCACCTTCCTTAGAAAACAAAATTGAAAAGAGCTCTACTTTCTGACATCAAAATCAAGAGAACAAGACCAAAAATAAAACCAATTTGAAAAAGAGCAAGCACCAAAATTGCCATCAAGCCAGCAGGCATTAGCTTAAGAGCTCTAACCTGCAGTTTCAAACAATTAACTTTTAAAGTGATTGTTCACCAATCCACCTTGATTTCATTACATGGGGTAATGTCAATATTGGCAGACATTTCCCAAAATTCCGGCTGTGCAGAGATAATGCCATCAATGCTGGGTGCCTGGGCCATGGGGTGAGGATGAGGGTAGGAGGCTGTTCTCACATTGTTTGCCTCATGATTTCTATTTCCTCACAGTTTTTTCCTTCTCATCACCAGGCTTTGCTCTTTTCTTGCCAAAGAGCATTACTAGTCATTGAATTGCAGCCTCTTGCGGGAGTTTCACAGACAGGCTCAAAAGGCAGTGGTGACTGGCCATGTGGTGTCCCTGAGCATGCTACTCCTGTTTGCCCAGTGTCCTTTCATTTAGGAATTTGGGGACTATACTGGTGCTCATTCAAACAACATTTTATGTCGGAGTCTTGTAAATGCTGTTTTCATCATGCCATTCAACAGTTATTAAGAGCTGACCTTCATTCATTCATTCATTCATTCATTCATTTTCTCAACTAATGTTGATCAATCACTTACTATGAGCCACAGGTCCCCCAGCCCTGTGGGGCGATGTAAGAGAGAAAACAGTTTCAAAACTACATTAATGGGGCTTCATGGGACATGGAGAGAATCCTACCAGGATCAGAAGGTAAAGCCTCCCAAACAAGGTAAGAAGCATCTGAAAAGAGAAGTAGGACATAGCAGGGAAGAGTATATGGAACAAGAAAAGAAGAACTTCCAGGCAACAGGAGAATCATGCCTAAAGGCCCAGAGGGCAGAGAAGCAGAACATGATGCATTGGAGGAATCATAGTAATAAATTATGTTAATAGAGCACTTACTCTACGCCAGACCCTGTGGTGAACATTTTACAGATACTATTTCATTTCATATTCACAACAACTCTGGCCGGTATGTAGTTGTATTACTCTTCTTTTCAGATAAGATATTAAAGAAGTTAATTTCCCAAAATCAGGCAGCCATTAAATCGGACTTGAACTGCTCCTCTGACTCCAGAACCCATACACTCCTGTGGCAGACAGCAGAAGCATAATTGCAGAGCAAGCAGCAGATGATGGGAGACATGAGTGGTATTAAAAATGAGGGTTACAGGTATATCGGAGCTTTGCACGCTTACTAAGGAACTTGGACGTCAGTGAGTAGTCATTCAGGAGCCATGATGGATTTAGGCATAAGTGAAAGATGATTAAATTTAGAAAGATCACTATGGTACAAAGCAAAGAATTGCAATAGTCTAAAAGAATGGGAAAAATCATCTCTTTAGAATTTTATCCAAAGGAAGCTTTTCTGGTTTCTCTCCATAAGCTCTCCCACCCTCACTTTTTAAAAAATGAAATAAAGATTAGAGAAAAGGTACAAGATTATTTTTTAATTATAAAGGATACTACAGACTTTACTTCCAGCCAAAATTGAGTAAAAGACGTTGCACGTAGCCTCTGGCCTGAAACAAACAAATAAAAAGAAATAAAACTCAAAATAAAAATAAACAGCAGATGACGTACATGAAAAACTGATTTTCAAAATGTTGGACATCAGATAATGAAGGTCAAGGATCCCTGAGAGATAAGAAACAAATGAGTTGATCCTCACAAAAGCCCTAACTTACTGCCTGAAGAGAGTTTCCAGATTATGGTGCGAGGAAGAGATCCACATGGAGCCCAGTGGTTTCCCTGAGTTGAAGACATGGAGTTGGGAATCCTGGACACAGTTTGAATTTTTGGGATCAATTACTGGAGAGGAGAGAAATGGAGAGAGAGAGATAAAAAACTCTAGAAATCTGAAGAAGATAGCCCTCTAGAGTTAAGCTGAATACTAATCACTTCAGGTGCATATTCAAGATGAAGGGAAAAAATTATGTGAAAGGATTGGAGATAAAAAGAAAGAGCACCTCTTTCACTAACCAGAGTATAAAAACCTCATAATTATACAAAGGTATATTTGCCTCAGTTGTATGCAAAATTAACCCTAGATTGTACTGTCTGACCTATGCTAACAAAGCATAGAAATAAGACTTGAAAGGTCCAAACTATTTCCAAGTAGTTTAATAATATCCCAAGGGAAAAAAGCTTTAAAATACTTAAAGGAATACAAAAATACATAATACCTAACAAGGTAAAATTCTCAGTATCTTGTATCCAATTAAAAATGACCGGGAATGCAAAGAAGCAGAAAAAAAATATGACCATGATTAGTAGAAAAAAGAATGAATTGCAATTGATTCAGAATTGATTCAGATGATGAAATTAGTAGCCTAAGACAATAAAAGAGTAATTCAAACTGTATTCCATACATTCAAGAAGGTAAAGAAATACTTTAACATGTTTATTGAGACATGAGAAATATAAAATAGTCCCAAATCTAAAGATAAACACCACAATGTCTGAGATGAAACATATACTAGATTAGCTTAAGAACAGATTAGACATTACAACAGAGAGCATCAGTGAAGTTGAAGACATAGGAATAGAAACTTCCCAAAATGGGGGGCGAGGGGTTGGGGGAGAAGAACAGAGAACCTATACATTGTGGGACAACTATTTAAGGCCTAATATTCATGGTGTTTTAGTCTCTAAAAGGGAGAAGGACATAAAATATATTTGAATAAATAATGGCTGAAATTTTTCCAAATTTGATGAAAATTATAAACCCGCAGACTCAAGAATCTCAGAGAACTCCAAGCCCAAGAAACATGAAAAAACCTACATAAAGGCATATCATAATCAAGTTTCTTAAAAATCTAATGACACATAGGAAATCTTAAAAGCAGCCAGAGGAAAAAAAGAGAGAGAGAGAGAGACACACACACACATCACATCCAGAGAAACAACCATAAGAACGGAGGCAGATTTTGCTTTGGAAACAATACAAACCACAACACAATGGAGTGACATCTCTCCAGTACTGAATGGGGAAAAGCTGTCAACATAAAATTCTTTATTTACTTTGCAAAAAATAAAAACAAAATAAGGATTTTTTCCAGACATTCAAAAGCTAAAAGAATTCATAATCAGTTGATCTGCATTACAAGAAATGTTACAGGAAGTACTTCAAGCAGAAGGAAAATAATAGCAGATGAAAGTCTGAATCTACACAAAGAAATGAAGAGTACTAGAAATAGTAACTGACTACTTTTTTAGTTTATTAAATTATCTTAAAAGATGCTTGACTATTTAAACAAAAATGATAAAAATACACTGTGTGGTTTATAAGATACACATACATAAAATTAAACTGCATGATAAGAGTAGCACAAGAGCCAGGGAGGGAGAAATGGAAGTACATCACCGTGGTGCTATACTATATGTGAAGTGGTAGCATAATACTTAACCCTACCAGACCGCTGTACCGATTTTTGGTCATTTCCGAACCTGCTGCTATACCGCTGGACCTAATTTTCGGTACTTTGCCTCATACGTGAAAAAAATGACTCCAAGTTCCATCTTATTCTAACCACTTGTTTGCATGTAACTAACATTTTTCTATATCATGTTGGTTTTTTCTCTTTAATGCTCAGGAGCCCAGGTGTAGGGGACAGTTAGGTTCAGGGCCTCAGGTCTGGTAGGGTTAAGGGCAGACTATGAGAAATCATGATACGCACTATACACTGGTCCTAACTTCATGTTCATAGAGGGACAGTTTTTGGAGGAAGCCAAGGTGGAGTCCAGAAGCGTATCAGCAGCCAAGGTTCACGGTGAGAGGGGACAAGGTACAATGTGGCTGGAGCTTTGTTTTCCCCTACTCTTCGCTTACACGTCTGACTCCCAGGAAGAACAATTCACTGGAATTTGATAATGGTAGGGCTACCCAAAAAATGGCACCATGAAAATGCTATCAGTATACCAAATATTCTTCTGGTTTATCTTTTTTCCTTGATCAAAATATTATAACTTGTTATACTGTTAAATGAAGTACATTTACATTTTATAATTTACAGCTGATCACACATGTATGATTCTGTCATAATTCTTTTTTTTTTGTGGTTATGTGTAACTTTTATTTTATTTTTTTTTAATTCATTTTTATTGTTAGACTTATTGGGGTGACATCTGTTAGCAAGGATTACATAGGTTTCAGGCTTACAGTTCTACAGTGCATTGTCAACTTGTTGTATAATAATTTCACCACCTAATGTGACTTCTCTTTCCATCACCTTATATTTAGCTCCCCCCCCACCCCCTCCTCTTTCTCCCCTCCCTAACCCACTCGTCCCCAAATAAACATT